>LZPO01044437.1:167964-179813 GCA_001675575.1 Neotoma lepida | reverse complement strand
TGCGCACGCGCACCACGCCCGTCCGCGCGTCCATCTCGGTGTAAAAGCTTTTTTTGCCTGGCTGAGGGAAGCGGCTTCCACCATGGCGGAGATGGCAGAGCTTTGCGAGCTGTACGAAGAATGCAACGAGCTGCAGATGGACGTGCTGCCCGGCGAGGGCGAGATGGAGGTAGGCCGCGGGGCCCGCGGGCCGGGCCCGGAGGAGGGCCCCATGGAGGAGGAGGCCGGGCCGGCCGCCGCCCGCGCCCAGCGCGGCCTGTTCGCCGAGGCTGGCGCAGACCTGGAGGGCGACGAGTTTGATGATTGGGAGGACGACTACGAGTTCCCGGAAGAGGAGCGCTGGAGCGGCGCGATGCACAGGGTGTCTGCCGCCCTGGAGGAAGCCAACAAGGTGTTCCTGCGAACGGCGCGAGCCGGCGATGCCCTGGATGGCGGGTTTCAGGCGCGGTGCGAGAAGAGCCCTTTCGACCAGCTAGCGTTTATCGAAGAGCTGTTTTCGCTGATGGTTGTCAATCGACTGACCGAAGAGCTCGGTTGTGATGAGATCATTGATCGAGAGTAAATGCTGACGAAAGAGGAGGAAACTACCTGAGAGGGAGAGATTCAACATTCTGCTATTTTTGGGTTCATTCCAAATAGTTTTGTGCAAAAAATAAATAAATAACGGTTTTTGTTTCTCGGAGTAGAAGACAAGACAGTGAGTGACCGTGCAGTTGTGGAAAAGGAGAATCAAAGAAGGAGGGGCTGGGCAAAAAAAAAAAGCTCTGGCTCAGACTGTTGTTGAACGAGATGATTTCCCCTGCGTTGGAGAAGAGCTTTCCTGTGTTAAGCTTGTAAAGATGGTTTTGCAAGAGAAAATCGTGACTGCCAATACAAGAATCTAATTGAAGAATGAGGAAAAATACATCCACAAGATATCTTTGATTCGAACTGAAAGCCTGTTGAGAAAGCTTTCCAAATTCTATTTTGTGGTTTATATAAATTATCAAAAACTAAATTTGAGATTTAAGATTGAGTACTCATCAACCCCAAAGGATAAGCAAAGTAAATATGTGTGTATAAGTGTAGACGTGTTATCATATGTACTATTATCTTAAAATGTGTTACAAAAGCTTCTGGAATTTTGACTGCACATGTATCTTCATGATTTATAAAGCTACTGTGATCTGTAATTTGGAAAAATCCATTGTAAGGCTTTTTAAAGTTAAAAAAAAAAAAACAAAAACAAAAAACCAACCAGGATGTCTTTTTAAAAATGTTTTAAGTTCATGCATTAAAATGTATGGGAAAGCCCAAAGACAAACTTTCTAATACCCTTTTATACTAGGGAAATTTTGCTTGCTGTTTTTTATCTCAACAGATGGTAAGACTATAGCTGAACTTCATATTGTAAGAACTGTTTGTGAAAATTGTCAAGTAAAAGGAAACCCTACCTGTATCTATAAAAGATTTTATGAGCTATTATGCTGTCAAACTTTGAAGGTTTTAAACCTGCTCAGAAGTCCACCTGGGTACCTGATATTCATATTCTCTCTCTCTCCCTCTCTTCCTCTCTCCCCATCCCCCTTCTAATTAATTATGCTTGTTAGTCCTTATGCACCAGCATTGGCGATAATAAATTTTCCTGTTCTGTGTATTTTCTTTTGTCTGATAGCTTTGTGTACATACTTTATACAAAATTCTTTTACAATGTGTCATTGCACCCACCTTAAGATTTAAACAGCCAGTGCTCACAACATAAAGTGAACCATTTTCAGTTACCTGACAAATGGATTCTAAGAAGTTAAGATTAAGTAAACAAGAATTTTCTGAAAGAATTGAGGAGCCTACNGAAACCTGCTCTGTGTATATGTTGCTATGGGTTATTTGGTGAAGATGCTGAAGTTCCTTTGGTAATTGCATCAAGGGCCATACCAAGAAAAATGATGTATTAGCATATCTTTTATGATGAATTAAAAAGTCTTGAATGTCTCTGTGCCACGATGGCAATATAGGACAGTAGGATAACTCCTCAGGTTTTTGTGGGGGTTTTCTGTTTGTTTTACATTAATCTTGTTTTGGAGGCTGGGCTGGTGAGATGGCTCAGTGGGTAAAGGCACCTTCTGCCATACAGCCAAGCCTCATGACCCAGTTTGATCTCAGGAATCCATATGATGGAGGGAGAGAAATAACTCCCCCAAGAATAGACCTGTTAGTAATTTTAGACCCTCCTCAGGGTTCTAGTCAGTCCCTCCCGTTCCTCCATGGTACCTGTACATAAGTCTGCCCCAGTTGCATGTGGTTTCAATAGGTGCTAAAATATGAAAGGTGGGAAGTTAACTGACATGGGGACTGTTTATGTGACATTTGGGAGACTGTCACCCATGTTAGGATGGGACCTTTTGGTAGTGCAACTATCAACACTCCCATGAGTAACCCTTTAGACCTCCTTTTTACTCACCCAATAAATTCACTGGCTCACTGGTTGGATTTGGGGGAATCATTTATTTGATTTATTGATGCCTGTTTGGGGTAAATAGTCCTTTGCTCACATCTCCCCTGGAAAAGTAATACAATGTCCATAAAATTTAATGTATTTGTGTTTGGGGACCAAAGTATACCTTGAAAGTTAAGAGAAGGAGCCATGCATTGGTATTTCTTTGAATTGTTTTTTTAATTTACATGTATTTATCTGTGTGTATATGGGGAGGGTGCCTGCTGTAGCAAGCNGAGGTCAAAGGATAGCCTTTAGAAGTTGGTTCACTCCTCCTGCCATGTGGGCCTGGGAATCAAGATAGGCTTAGTAGGCTCTCTCTCCAGCCCATATTCCCTTAAATTTAATAACCTTTAAATACTTAGTCATTTTCTCATGCTATGTCCATCAGGACTCTTCTCCACTGGCTTTAACCCTTAAACATTTTAATTTTAACTGTTCTTTTCATGGGATATATGAAACGGATCTCAGAAATCTGAGGCCCCTGC
Organism: Neotoma lepida; assembly: GCA_001675575.1. NCBI lineage: Eukaryota > Metazoa > Chordata > Mammalia > Rodentia > Cricetidae > Neotoma > Neotoma lepida. Next base: position 176,852 of record LZPO01044437.1, on the reverse strand, counting down.
TCAAGGTTATGCAAGCTGTAACAATGGGCAGAGGAGTCTAAACAGCCCAGCTAGGGCTTGTTGTGCAGGGAGCCCCAGAGATGCAGCTCTTGTGAGTCCTCATCCATCCTGGATGGGCTATTACTTTTTCACTGGTGCAGCTGCCTTTGAGGTCATCCATGCACCTATAAGTAACCCCTCCTCACCCATTGTCCTATAAGTAGGCTCAATAAACTCACTGCTCACTGAGCTAGATTTCAGTAGAATGGATTGTTCTGTCATCGCAGCCTTACCTGGAGCAAACATGTTTGTTGACAGATTCCCCCAGCGAAAGTCACACAACACAGCTCTCACTGCCATGGTTAAAGAAGGATAGTGAAGAGAAGAGACGGCCTGGGTGATGCCTTACCACCATGTTCACCACAATTGTTCACACACCCCCAATTCACTTTAGTCTCCCCATGGAAAGGGCCATTAGAAAACAATTATTAGCCAGAAGTGGTGGCATACACTTAATCCCCACACTCAGGAGGCAAAGGCAGGATCTCTGAGTTCAAGGCTAGCCTGGTCTGCATAGCAAGTTCTAGGACTACCATAGAGAAACCCTGTCTCAAAAAAAGCCAAACAAAAACGGATTATTAGATTCTGCACATAAGGCTGTCACCATGATTCCTCCAGCTTTGCCTCTTAAAAACAATGAGTAATTCGAGTAATTCAATGAGATGTCATTCCTAAACACAGTGAGTCTCCATGGTACCATATGCAAGTAAAACCAGAACTGCGGTTTACATATACAAATACCTTGAGGTCAGAATGGGTGAATGGGTGAATGAATGAAATTTCACTTGTGTTGCATCTTCCACATTTGCAGCCATTATACCCACTATAGGTATCACTGACAGTTGGACAGATAAATCAACACCCAACTAAACAGGACTGTTAAAGTTGTTTCATAGTTAACAGTGTCCTCTGAGGTAGTTTATACTCCTAAATAAGCTGTGCATTTCATCATTAGAAAAAAGCACAACGAAGTTGTTGACAATTTTACATATGCTTTTGCATCTTGAGCACTAGGAATGTATCTGAAAAGGCCTTGGAGAAAGAATGAGTAAACAATACTGGGAAGCACATTGCCAGCATTGTGAGTGATCTGCATTCATTGCCTCACTTAATTCTCTAAATAACCTTTAACAGCATTCAAATGCAAGAAGCCTTGTAAATAGGTACTGTGACCCACAGATAACTGATGAGGAAAACTGAAGCTAAGTGATGAAGGGAAACTGTTACCAAGTGGCAAAGCCCCTATGTGGTTTCAAGGGTCTTAAATGCTTTGTCATTGCCAGTGAGATTGAGCCATCCATGACTCCTTGGTAAACAGCCCTCCCTATAGTAACAGCCTCTGTTACTATATATTAGACAGAGAGCAACATCAGGCTCCAACATGTCTATATAACCTGGCATGAGGAGCTTACATTGTAGTTCCCATACATATAATAGCCCGGTGTCTGTGCATCTTTTCCATTTGTTGCAGTAGTGTGGTTCTCTAGTTAATAACATTTGCAGGAAACCCAGGCAGACCATAGCATTATAAATCATGAAAGGAAAATAATGTTCACATTGTTACATCTTTGAGAGCTTTTCAACTAAAAGACCTGGAAGGTAATATTTTCTGCACAAATTTCAGTTAGCTGCTTTTGTTTGGGCTCTTCTCTGAGCCAAACTGCCTCCATCTTCAAGAATTCAGCTATACCCATTTGCAAAAGACCAGTCAACAAGACTTGACATTCCCTTACAAGTAGGAGGGACAGGGAGGGTTACGGGACCCTCAGCAGAGTATCCAGCCACTCCTTCCAACCAGTTGAATGCAATTCTACCCTAATTGCACATGGTCTCAGAGAGGGGCTAGAGCTCCAGAAAGTGGGAAGGACTAGGGACAGGGCTCCATCGACAGCCACAGGAGAGTCACCATCCATGCTGGGTGCAGANGTTTCAGTGTGACTNTTTTAAAGCCATCCATGCTCCTGCCTGTAACCCCTCATCTATGCTTCATAAGTGAGCCAAGTTCATTAGTTCCCCAGGGTAAACTTTGGGNAACTGTACAGTTTGTCAGTGGGACCTTATGATAAGTGTTGCCTAGTCCCCTACGTGTGGAGAAAATGCTCATAACACAGTAACCTAACACGTTAACTCCAACACGACCTTTGCTCTTTGTCCTTCATCTGAACCTAGTCCAACAACCACATCAGGGATATTAATTGGTAAACAATATTAGCTATGTTCTTTTATCTTTAGTTCTTTATACAGAGCCAATCACGTGCAATAAGTGGTTTTGTAGGCAGTTAAACTCCCCAGCAATAGTTAGTAACACCGTTAGGAACTCGAATTACTGAGTACATAAATCTTGAACATTTTTCCCTTGTGTGGCTTATTAAATTGTTAGCACCTTATTCTCTTACTAACCACAGACATCCAGGAAAAAAATAATATGCTAAACTATAATCCCTGGNTACCTTACCTGTTGGTTGTCAAGATTCATCAGTATGAGGCTGCAGGTTGAAATAGTCAGTTTTATATTCGTTCCTGAAAACTGAAGATTGCTTTTGCCAAGAACTGTTGACAGGACCTTAACAGGAGCCTTTAAAGATAACAAAACACCACTGTAAGTTATGGGTGTGTACCGCCTCCACCCTGTTTGATTTTATATAAACCAAATGAGCTGGAATTGTTGTGTGGTAGGTAGTACTTCACCAAAGCCGTGGTTCTTCATGTGACATGTAGATATCATGTCAGAACCCATGGCACCAATACATGCTGCACCAGTGCATGCTGCCTAAAATAGCTTGACACAGATTAGAAACGATGTCATGCTATGGCCGCTGCAGTATTTCACCATACAGAGTTTCTGCTCTTCTGAAAAATAGTGGTTTGACTACAGAAGAGAAAAAGACACAGTATTTTCCAACTGTCATTCCTTAGCATATTGGTATCAAATTATCCCGTCTTTGTGTTGCATTATATTGCAATGTTGGATTATGAAAGGAAAATTGCTGTTTGAATCATTCACTTGAGTTTCATAAAATACCACTAAGTGAATTTTGGCTTGAGATTAGATGTCAAAGTTAAATGTCAAAGAATTTCTGAAATGGCCATAGACATACTTCTGCCACTTAGTACTATGTATTTATATGAAGTGACATTCTCAGTCACTTCAATCACAAAATAAAATATTGATCAAATCTGAAGAATGTATAAGATGTTTTATATCCTACATTATCAAATATGCAGCCAAAATTTAACTCTTTATATGAAAACAAATAAGCACATCCTCATTAGTAAGCAAATCTGCTTTCACCATTAATAAAATGTTTTCATAAATCACATATATAGCAGACAACTTTTATTTTTTATTTATTATTATCATTTTATGAGTGTTCCAGACTGTGTTTATGAATGTGGGCATGCGCATGTCACAGCACATATGTGAAGGTGAAAGGTCAACTCTCAGGAGTTGGCTCTATTCCTCCACCATGGAATCCAGGGACGGAATTTAAGTCATCAGGATTTTTGGCGACAAGTGTTTTCACATTCTGAGCCATCTCTCCAACCCAGAGAATTGTTTTAAAATAAATCTCTTTATGTTTTATTACCAGTAAATGTTTAGTTTGTATACTTACACCTCTACAGCTGGAGTCGGGTGAACTCTCAGGCTGGGGTCTCCCCAGCTATCTAGCTCAGCCTGGAAAAATCCAAATTCCACTCTCAAAACACACACACACACACACACACACACACACACGAGGGTTGTGCATGCTTGTAATCCCCACAATAGTGGGGCAGAGACAGATCCCTTGGGCTCACTGGCCAGCTAGCCTAGCCTACTTGACAACTCCCAGGCCAGTGAAAGACCCTGTCTCTAAACTAGATAGATAGATAGATAGATAGATAGATAGATAGATAGATAGATAGATAAATAGATGATAGATAGATAGATTACATACATACATACATACATACATACATACATATATACATACAAGTGGAAGGAGACTTAGCCTCCATAACCACGGGCAAACATGTACACCCACACCCACATTCAAACATGCACACACATACATAAAATTCTCAGACAAAAAGGGGCCACAAATAAAAAACTTAAAGAAGCCCAGGAATAGAATGACTGCTTTTATATCATTTTGCCATAGTTAAATCAACATAAAACAAGAAGCTCACGTAAATATTCACCTTTCGCTTTTTAGTGGCTCCGTGGGCCCCAGGGACAGCGTCACACAGGCGGCTTATTGCTTCCCTAAAGACAGAAACCACAGAGAGTCTTAACGTCCTACCTGAGGTCTATAAGTGATCAAGAACAGCATTCCAGAGAGCTTACAGAAAGGACAATGGTGTGGCTGACATAATGATGTTAGGTCAGTCCCACACTATAAAGCACTGTACTGGATTTTTCTGCAGTTTAAACCCAGGAAGAGTTAGCAACACTCTAATACTGAAAAGTTATCTTACAAGGAGTCCTACAATTCACTTTATTGCTCTTTTTCTCCCCTTTGGATTTTCAGATTTATTTTATTGTGATGTTGATTTTTAACAAGCAAGGACAAACCATTTTCTTGGAATAAATCACAATTCCACCCTGAGCAAAATCCTTACCATGGTGTTGTGACTAAAGGTCATACTATTTCGCCACAAAAGACAATTAAATATGAATGAATCTGACAGTAAAGGAAGTTTATGAGGGATGGGAAAAGCATTGAACTTCAAGGTGGTCTCAAGTGGAGCCGTATTGACTCAGCTACGGCTGCAAGCCATTGAACTCCCATGTAATTTCACAGAGCAGAAGAAAATCAATTTCAAGTTCTTCCCTTTGCTTATTTTCTGACCTTACTGTATACTGCACTTCCTGAGGAACAGGCAGCACTATTAATAAATAACAGTTGCTGGTTAATGGAGGTGCTGAGGAGCAAGCGCCTCCTCCCCGGAAGGGAGGTTACGATGAGAAGCTTCTGGTCCAGGACTGAGCTTTCATAACCAACCAGGCTTTCCCTCTATAAGTGGAACACCCAGGCTGTTCACAACGCAAAGGGAAAAGATCGTTGTTAAAATTAACGAATTCCATCTGTACACACACACAATGATGTAGTGCAGCTTTTTAATATATTTTATGACAATTCAAAGAAAGGGAGGAGCCATCAGAGCAAAGACTGCAGAGATGCTCCTAAAAAGCCAGGCAGGACAGGTTGGAGCCCCATGCTCTAAAGAATACTTTGCAGAAGTAAGCAGAATTTCCAAAGATTCTGGGCATCATTTCTACATAACATGTCTTGGCTCAGTTCTCTGGTTTTCTCTGAGTAAATAAAACTTTCTTCCTAGGCGTTATTCTTCTCCTTTCACTTAACTACTTGTGTAACTCACCAAAGGAAGGAACTGCTCTTCAGTTTAGTATTCTCTTGGGAGGCCATATTTATTGTTCCTCCAATATTCCAACCTTTGTTTTCTGGAATTAACTGAAGGATGATGGAGAAGGTTGGGCTTTCTTGCTTGGTTGCTTGTTTGATATTTTAGTCATCTAAATGATTATTTGAATTGATGAGATTCTTATAATTGATCCAAGCTGTCCTCTGGTATTACTAAAATAACTCACCTATGCTAGAATTCAATAGAGTATTTTCAGAAATGGAAGACTGTCTACTCCCTGGGAGCCACTGGGAGTGCTGGCCGGGTAAGTGGTTGGAAATAACAATAGAAACGGTGATGGATGTTGATGCTGCCACATACAATAATTGCTAATTAGCATTAAATCGCTACTTTATATAGTACCTTGTATTTTCACAAAGTGCTTTCCCAAACACTCTGATTCTTGTACATCAACTGTCAGTATCTTCTAATGAAATTAGCATTGTGAATCTGACTTGAAGGGCATGGGCTCTCTCAGAAGGTGACCCATCCTGGCAGAGTGGAACCGGAATCACAGACACAGAAGTCTGAGCAAAGACAAATAGGCATCCAGTGCTGCATGAAGGGAGCTCAAGCATGTGACAGCGCTGGAGAAGCTGTGGGAAGCTGAGGGACAGATTACCAGTTAAAGGCCAGAGAGAAAAGGCGTTAGGGTTTAGTTCCAACAAAAAGCAACCGAGACAACATATAAACAAGTGAACACAGCTGTGTGTCAATACAACTTTATTTTTAGGGTAAGGGCCGTCCCCTGACTTAAACCACCTACACAACAACAGAAAAACTTAGCCTTAAAAAAAACAAAGCTGGGCATGCTAGCTTCATATCCTAGCCCTCAGAAGACTGAGCCTGGAAGAGCTTCTGTTCTAAGCCAGCCTGAGCTACATAGCAAGACACTGTGTCAAATGACAAAAGAAAACAAAATGGGAACATGTTCATATTCATCATGCTTTTAAAATTTAAAATTAAAAAAAGTACAAGATGTCTCATGCACATTTAAATTAGAGAAAAAAGAAAAGAAAGTACAAAATTGGTTTTTAGGAAAAATGGGAAATTCTAGTTCAAAAGTATTTATCTGTTGTTAGGGACCTACCAAATTATTCTGAGGGGTAATTTGGTAAAATCTGACAAATATTGGGTCTGTGAGGTGACTCAGTTAGTAAAGGCATTTACTGCCAAGCCTTGTGACCTGAGTTTGATCCCTGGAACCCACATGCTGGAAGGAGAGAACCGTCCCTACAAGTTGTCCTCTGCCCTCCNCAAGTACACCATGGCATGCATGCCCATACACACATACCCGATCAATCAATAAATAAAAGTGTAAAACACTGTAAAATAACAAATAGAAAGTTTACCAAGAGTTTGATGGGAGAGAATGTGATTAAAATGGTGAATACTGTGTACATACAGAAACTCTTTAATTAATACTGACCCATAACCAAGTGACAGATAAAATGTAAAAGCTAAATACGGTGGTTTGGGATGTTAGGTATTCGAACTCCAGAAGTACTAGGGGAGAATAGTATAAAGCAGTGGGGAAAGGGTAGATATTCGAATGTGACATGCTGGTTACATTCATCCTGTACAAACAACACTACAGAAAGTGCTTATGCAGTTATGTGACTTCCAGCCTGGGAGCCCAGCACTTAGTCACTGAGACAAAGGTTGGGAATTCACGGCCAGCCTGGGCTACATAGCAACATAGTCTCCAAAACCCAAACAAGTTTACAAACACTAACTTGGGTTATTTATTGGCATTTGTGACTTATGGTTTATTATTTTTCTTTCTCTTAAATGTTTATTATTTATCTTAATTTTTATGGGTATGTGTGTATGGATATGAGTATCTATATTTTTATGGGTATCTGCATATACCACGTATGTACAGAAGTCCACAGAGCTCAGAAGCAGAAGACATCAGATCCTCTGGAACTGGAGTTACAGGCATTGTGAGCCACCATGTGGGTTCTGGGAATTAAACGGAGATCTTCTGAAAAAGCAGTAAGTGCTCGCCACCAGCTGAGCCATCTCTCTAGCTCTGGGTTGTTTCTTGTTTCAGACTCTTGTGTATTTAGATATAAGCAATATAAATAATGTTTTACTTCCATTTGAAGTTGGTTGAATAAACAATCTTTTAAAAATTTTTTTGGTGGTTGTTACTTGTTTCGTTTGGGTTCCGCTGTGTTTTGAGACAAGGTTTCATGGTATAGCTGAGGCTAGCCCTGAACTCCTAACTCTCCAGCATGCTGGAATTAATGAATGTCATGACCCCCTTGGCTAGGGTTGCTTTGTTGATCTCTGATCTGGCCTCTGTGTGCTCCAACTTTAGTCTCACCAACACCATTTCAAGGCAAGTATTTGACTCCATTTTGTAAAGAGGAATTGAAACTCGAACAAATCCAAATTTTACCGTCTTCTAATAAGGCAGCAAATGATGCCAGAGAGCAAATCCAGACCCACACTTGGCAGGGAAGAAACAGAAGGAGCTTCCAGCTCTGGGACTAGAGCAATGTGTGTGGGTTGTTCTTTGCTTACAAATAGTCCCAAAAGAGAGGTGGGTCTACACTCGGGACAGCCCTTCACAGCAGTGGGGCTCTGATAAACTGCTAAGGGAAAAATGGCCAGAGTAGTCTACCCAGTCCAGGCGCTGTTGGTGGACTAGCTTTCTCCCAGCCCTGGGAAGGACATTCGTGCAAGGAGGTTCCTGTGGCTTCTGAGAGTGTGAAGGTCTCTGACTACAGCCATTCTCAAAAGAATGAGGAGAGCCCGTGCCTCTGTGCCTGTGAACTTGCTTTCAAAAATACTTATGTTTAGATGTGTGTGATGGTACATACCTACAGTTTCAGCTCTCATGAGGCAGAGGCAGGAGAATTGCTGAAAGTTCAAAGCCAGCCTGGGCTATATAGTAACTGTGACTCCCTCTCCCCCTGCCCCCCCCCACACACACACACTTGGATTTGAGACTCCTAAATCAACCATGGGCTATCTTTCCCAAAGCAGACGTATTGTACAAACTTTATTCAAATTTAAAAGACCAGTTTCCCACCCGGGTCTCCCAGAAAACATTCTAGAAATTGCTTCCAAATAACCTTTCACATTTCTGCTTTCTTTGCTTGATATCTGTGCTAACTAACCCAGAATCCCAGTCACGGGAGAACTGCATTGGAGGCATTTTGTTGCTTTCTTTTTTTTTCCCACAAAGATCTTTTCTGTCCCTGAGATGGAGACCAAGAAATTAACTGTAACATTGCCAAGGATGAGTGTGACTCTCAGTGACTTTGGGAGCCTCAGCCACACCCCGAGCCCAAAGCACTGACTAGAAATAGAAAGGCAGCCTGGACAGGAAAGGATCTCTCCCAGGGCCCAGAGTACCAGGCTGCCTTCTGCCTACCCACCCGGCCAGCTTTTCTGCAGAGGCCTTTAGGAGCTGGGGCTGGTAGGGGAGA
>LZPO01044437.1:138050-162714 GCA_001675575.1 Neotoma lepida | reverse complement strand
GTGTGTGTGTGTGTGTGTGTGTGTGTGTGTGTGTGTGTGTGTGTGTGTGTAATGGGGCAAATTCTGCCTGCTGTACAATCGTAATAGATAATACAAGTCTCTTTAAAGATAGATCATGTATCTGATTTCCTTCAGGTAGCCCATGGCACCCAGCAGACTATTTTGGACACAGCAATGCANTCAGGATCTAATGTTATTTCAGTATGTCTGTGACACTGAAACAAGGCACAACTCTCATCTTCCTACAGAAGCCAGAGNCTAATCCACAACTTGACACAACCTAGAGTCACCTGGGAAGAGAGTGTCAATTACATGATGATCAGGTTGGTCTGGGGGAATGTCTGTAGGGTCTGTTTTGGTTGTTAATTGATACAGGAAGACCAGGCCCATTGTGTGTGGTACCATTTCATGGGCCAGGCCCTGATCTACATAAGGGTAGAGTAAGCTAGCAAGTGTTTATTCTCTTTCTGCCCTTGACCGTAGATGTAATGTGACTAGCTGCTTGACTTCTCAAAAATGATGGACTATAACTTGCACCTGTGTGACCAATAAAATCTTTCCTCCCTTATGCTGCTNTTCAGTGTTTTATCACAGCAACAGCACTGATGCTAAGATAGCCCCCTTAGGGTGGACATAGTAGTTCCCTCCAGTGCTGGAACGTTTACTGCTGATGGTTCTCAACTAAGTTTCTGTCACAGATATTGCCCTGTCTGAGATGTCATCTTACTAACGCATTTGTTCTGTCTTCACAGAGAGCAGGTATTGGACAATGCCTAGTCACTTTGTTTCAATTCAACACTGAAGGGCTACTCAAGTCCCAGAACTGTCCATTAAGTGAGTCTGTGGTGACAGTCATTTTTCACCCCCTACCTTTGCATAGACCTGTTCCCTCAGTGTGTCAAGGGATAGCTTCAAGAGCCCCCTACAAAGTTATCCGTCTCTCTGAGATTCAACAAAGAGCTGCTGCTACAGTCCTCACATTTGCAAACACCCTCACCCAATGCTCTCTTTTTCCCTCCTAAGAATTCATGCTACCACAGCAGCGGATAGATAATTTTCAAGAATGTATCATAATAAATTAAAAGATCCTGCTATGGTTCAGACATCCACAAAACACACAGCTCTCATATGTACAGCTCAATGATACATCATTAAAAGGGACTAGGGACATGTATTTATCCTACTAGGCAAGACTCAGCGTTTCTGAGAAAACAGCAACAGGAAATGGAGAAGCCTGTCATTCCAGAGATGCACTAACTGGCTCGCGTTTCCTTTGGCTACAAGCTCTCTATTAATCAAAGTAAGGTCTTTCTCTGGATGCAATTCATGTTTAATGAATTCTAGAGGAAAGGCCTCTTAGCATATGTCTCTAAAAGAACCATATCACTAATTTCTGTCCATGTAAGATGTTGAAGAATGAAAAGCCACTATTCTCATATCCCCACTCCGCCCATTCTGTCCTACAAACAAAAATAAAAGCCCCACATGGCTTTAAGATTTTCTAAGAGCCACCTGTTCCAAAATAAGGGCTTGTTATGTGACACACAGTCTAACTGCAGACCTCATTTTCAAATCACTGGATAGGCAGGCATCCCTTACATCTGAGTCCCAAAGTGTGGCCCCTGGACCAGTAGCATGGGTGTCACCTGGGACCTTAGACATGCAAATTCCTGAGTCAAAACTTCCTTCCAGGGACATGCTCCAACATTCTGTTCCTAACAAGCCCTTTTACAATAGTTGAGAATGTCTGTCTAAGGCTGTTCCCTCTCTTTAGTCAAGATTTGGGAAAATAAACACTAAAATATCCTTGGCTGCAGATCTACAAAACCTTGTGAAGGTGTTTTAGANAGAGCTCACACATGAGGAAGAAGTCTGACATTTGAAATCCAGGTCCAATTCCAACTGAGGATTGAATGTCCTCTTACTCTGTCACATCTGGCTTTTAACATTTTCCTAAGATTTGTCTCTTAAAATTTTCTCCCTTGGAGGTAAAGCGCTGAAGAGTCACCAGACTGGGTTTCCACTCCTATCNTTTGTGGGCATATGAANGCACCTTTGTAAAACCCTTAATGCCTCTACACCTCAGAATTTGCATTGGTAACACGATACACAGTAACATTTAGCTTATGGATATCAGCGTTTATGATGAGGAAGATGCTGATAGTAGTGTCTACTAATTAATAAACTATTGGCCACTGTTTGATAACTGGGCACCACATCTGGTCCCTTCACTCAGAAAGAGGTTAGGACGCAAGCCTGTCGCACTCAGCCTGAGAAGTCACTCTCCTGCTCACAGCCACATTTCCAGAACTCCAGCCCATCAAAACCACACTGAGGATCTGTGGGGCACTTATTCTTTTCCTTCGCACAAAAATACATATGCACAGCACCAGCAGGCCAAACGCTGGGTTGAATAGCCAAGTACCTGAGCAATTTCCCAAGGGCTGATTATTCTAGAATTCTGGCTCACTTCAAGATTCCAGATCTTACATCTTAGGTTCTATTTATCTTTTTTGCCTTCTTCTAGCCATGAATGACCATAAGCTTTAAGAACTCCAGAGTCACTTGAAGATATGAGAGTTAGGACCAAAAGTCATAAATATTTACTGATGGTTTGAATGAGAATGGCCCTCATGGGCTCATGTATTTGAATGCTTGGTCCCTAGTTGGTGGAACTCTTTGGAAGGATAAGGAGGCATGGCCTTGATGGAGGAGGTTTGTCACTGGGGGTGGGCTTTGAGGTTTCAAAAGCTTACACCAGCCAGGCCAATCTCTCACTCTCTGCCTCCAACTTGCAGATCCAATGTAAGCTCGAAGCTACTGCTCAGTGCCATGCCTGCCTGCCTACCTGTTATCCCTGCTATGGTCATGGACTCACCTTCTGAAACTGTAAGCAAGCCCCCAAATAAATGCCTTCTTTTATAAGTTTCCTTACTCATGGTGTTTCTTCCCAGCAACAGAAAAGTAACTAAGACACCTGTCAACCATGTCCCAGACGTGTGGGTGGCCCCAAATTCAGAGAGAACCCTGAAATTCAAGGAGTGGATAACAAAGTGCCTTGGTAGCTCCAAATAGGAGCTCAGGGAGCTGTCCATGAGCCTCGGTGGCTAATCATGTGCTTTGCATGCCCAGATCCAGGATTTAACACACAACAAAACAAGAGATCTGTTTCTAAGGAGCTGCCTTAAACATCCCATTGAAGTCCATTGCTAGCTCCTTGCTCTCTGCCCTGCNCTCTCCCAGTATTTAGAACCCTGCATTTGTAACTCATATTTCAAAGTGAAACCAGCTATGCTTAGCCAACAAGCACAAGATTAGCCTACTTTGGGGCTCCAGGGGCAGCTAGGAGGTAATGGCTCACAGCATCAAAGTTTTGAAGACAGAGAGTGGAACTTGCAGGGTCACTGCTCTAGAAAGGGAGAAGAGAAAATGAGTGTGATGACAGTCCCTCTGGGTTATAATCCCTGCTCCCTTACTTAGAACCAAAATTCCTAAACAGTCTGCCTTTTATCTGTACTCAGAAGTTCCCACCCTGCTCCTCATGGAGTAGGGCAGAGCAGACAAACCCTCATGTGCAGCCTGTTGCTATCAGCTAGAGAAAACGAATCTTAAGCCAAGACCTCCAAAGGGAAGGTCTCATCACCCATTCTCTCTGACAGCTCTCCATTTTCCCTCAGAGAACCTGGTGAAAGTGATGCTCTTCACTGTGAGCCATTAGCTGCCTCTGGACCCACACAGTAGGATGATCCTGCACTGCTATCTTAGCATAGCTGGTTTCATTCTCACATATGAGTTACAAATGTGGGATACTAAATACTGGGAGAGGGCAGGGCAGTGAGCAAAGGGCTAAAGGTCCTGCACTTTGGAGTTATTATGTCCCATGATGATGAACCAAATGTGGTGTGGTGGTTTGAGTGAGAATGACCCCCATAGGCTCATATATTTAAATGTCTGGTCCCTAGTTGGTGGAACTGTTTGGGAAGGATTGGGAGGTGNGGTGTTGTTGGAGGAAGTGTGTCACTGAGGGTTGGCTTTGAGGTTTCAAAAGCTCATGCTAGGCCTAGTCTTACTCTCTCTATGGGATAATTGGGGATAAGATATGAACCCTTAGCTACTGCTTCTGTTTACTGTTTAGCTCCCTGTCATGATGGTCATAGACTGTCTTTGAAACTCTAAGCAAGTCCCAATTAAATGCATTCATTTATGAGTTGCCTTGGTCATGGTGTCTCCTCATAGCCATAGAACAATAACTAGGATACATGGCCTCTGAAATTTCCTAGAAGCTCAAAATTCTGTTCTTCAGGATGAAAGCCAAGCCTTTCCTACCAGTCCTCCCCTGGGATTACCCTAGTACATCTGTTCCTCCTTCACCGTCAGGCAGGTTCCCACCTAGACCTGTATGATATAAAGCATCCGAAGGAGAGTGAAGATTGGTTCTCCTGTCATTATGTGGTAGTTAATTCAGGGAAGGAAGCTGAACTTCNTTTATTAATGATTTGATTCCTGGTTTATCTGTGTTTCTTGATTTAGGGCAAACTGAGGTCGTTTGTTTAACTTTGTTTTTAAAATCGTGGGTAGGGCATTTTTCTCTAAATTTTTTTTTAACTTTGATTGATTCTTTGTGGATTTCACATCATGCATTCCGATCCCTCTCATCTCCTTGCCTCTCTGAATCTGCCCTCTGTCCTTGCAAAATCCCCCTCAAATCAAAACTAAATTTAAAAGTAAAACCAAAANCCAAACAATACAAATAAAACAAAAACAAAAATTAAAAAAGAAGAAGAAGAATCTCATCNTGGAAGCTGTAGTGTGGCCGGTTGAGACACACAGTTTACCCCGCTACACCANGATAATGGGCTGTCACTGGGATCCTCTTGGATATCCTGCTATTGTCTTGTGTCATGGAGATCCTGNCATTTTGGATCTGTAGGTTTGTCCCTTTCACATGTTCCAACAGTTCATAGATTTGGTGGATGTTGGGGTGGCCAGCTCCTAACCCTGGCTCTGGGCCTGGATGGTAGCTGGGTTAGTCAGCCTGCTAGCCTTCACGGGGAGGGCATCTTTATGGAGGAGAGAAAATGACCACACTGTCTGCCACATGCTTTTCACTTTCCCCCTTCTCTCTTTTCTATCTGTTTCTGTTTTCCAGATATTTTGAAGACAAATGTGACTGTGTCTTTGCTTCCTTAATAATCTTATTTCTCTGTACAAGCAGGAAATGCCTGCTTCCTTGCCCTTTCACACGAATCCTCTCTTGCTAACAATTGAGATCTGGGCCAGCATCAGGGCTAGAAGCTGGGATAAGAATTATGAGGGAGGGGATGGAGAGATGGCCCAGTGGTTCAGCTCAATGGCTGCTCTTTCAAGAACTCTGATTTGATTCTCAGCATCCACATGATGATTCACAATTATCTGTAACTCCAGTCCCAGGAGATCTGATCCCTTCTCCTGGTCTCCACTGGCACCAGGCATGCACATGGTACACAGACACAGACAGTAAGATGAAGAAAAACAAGTTTAAACAAGGCAAAACTAAATGAGAAGACGGGAAATAGATGTTACAGAGAGGAGGAACCATTTTCCTATTCTGATGATCATATGAGAGGAATGAACAGTTTGCTCAGTGGCTTGATGCGACTTCAAGATGCCCATTTGAGTGACTGCATTGGTTAATGTCCATGGGAGAGGGGACCTAAAGGAAAAAAAAACTCTGGACTCAGATAAAATGTTCCCATCCTAATAATACACAGGGTGAACCCATTATTGTATATTAACATCCAAGCTCACATCCACATGGAGAATGTCTTCAGAAGATCTGCATTTTCAGAGAAAAGTTTCAAAAAACTTACCATTACTTTCAGCAATAGATGAAACACTGTAAAATTTTTTGTTCTATTTTTGTTTTGTTCTGTTTTGTATTTTTGGTTTCTGTTCTGTTTGAGTTTTGTTCTGCTTTATATTTTTTATATATTTTTGTATTTTGGTACACAGGATTTCTCTGTGTAGCTCTGGCTGTCCTGGAACTTGCTTTGTAGACCAGGCTGGCTGCCTGCCTCTGCCTCTCAAGTGCTGGGATTAAAGATGTGTGCCACCATCTCCTGGCATTAAAATAATTTTTAAACATTTTTTTTACATAGGTCTCACTATGCAGACCAGGCTAGCCTCAAACTCACAGAGACTGGCTTGCCTCCCGACTGCTGGTACTATGAAGTTGTTGTTGTTGTTTGCTGTTAGTGGTGGTAGTGATGATGGTGAAGGTGGTAGTGGTTTCCTTCTTTCCTTTTTGTTTTGGTTGGATGGTTAGTTGGCTGGGTAGGTGAGTGGGGTTTCTTTTTTGAGAGGGAGAAGAGTGCTGGGAATCAAATTCAGAGTCTTACACATATTAGAACAAGTAGTAGCTAGCACTTAGAGTATATTTTTTAAAGTAATGTAGGGGTAATAAGGAAGAGTATAAACAGTAGTTCAGAGCAAACCAGCAATACAAATCAAAAGCTCTTCAAACATCTAACTATTTGATCTAGTCAAGACAACAGAGACAGAAAGCAGAAGGGTGGTTGGTAGAGACTGTGGGGGCCGAGGGGAAGAAAGAGGGAATCAGTGTTTAATGGGTGCAGGACGTTATTCTGAGGAGATGAATGCATTCTGGGGGTGGATGCTGGTGATGATTATGCAGTAATGTGAATCAACAGAGTTCCTGAACTTAAAAGATGCTTAAAATAGTAAATTTGTTTTATATATTTAAGCACAATAAAAAAAAATTGGAGCACTAGGAAAATGTTCACTGTGGTAGAGGTATTATACAATATTGTTTACATTTTTGTAATCTCGTGTGTGGAAGTAAAGGCCGGAAAGATATTCTGAACACAAAATGATATATATCATCTCTGGATGGGATTATAAGCAGTCTTTCCTTTCATGTGTTTCTTAATGTTCCAATAACTATTCAATGTTTGTGTAATTAGAAACAATAAAGTTTGGAAGCTCTCTGCTTCCAGGTTCATCTCTTGAGCATTATTGTTAGAGCAATAGTACTAGTTGTTCCCTGCAAGCACACTGTATTGTTACTTCCTTTTACTAGTCTGTTTCCCACCTCGAATGTTAAGTTCCACAGGAGCAGACCCTTGTCTTACTCATGCAGGATCCATAATGCTTAAGCAGTTTTGGGGCCCTCTGTAAATACTCAGATGAAAGAATGAGTCTGTGTGTAAGCAGATGGATCAACAGAAAATAAGTTCTTACTATCTCAGTCTAGGGCTCTTGCTCATATAGCAAATATTTTTTAATTTTTATTTTATGTGCATTGGTGTTTCACCTGCATATATGTCTGTGTGAAGGTGTCAGATCCCCTGGAACTGGAGTTTCAAACAACTGTGAGCTGCCATGTGGTGCTGGGAATTGGACATGGGTCCTCTGGAAGAACAGCCAATGCTCTTAACTGCTGAGCCATCTCTCCAGTCCCTATAGCGAATATTAAAACTGAGAAATTTATAAATCTTACAGATTTCTTTCTTACAATCCTGGAAGCTGGCAAGTCCAAGATGAAAATGCCAGCAGACTCAGTGTCTGGCAAAGTCACCTTCCTTCATAGCAGAGAGCCCCTTTCTGTACCTTCATGGGGAAGAAGGGGCCAGCAGCTCCCTGTACTTCTTTGAAAAAGGGCACTAATTCCACTTACAAGCAGAGCTCTGTCTTTGTTACTTAATCTCTTCCAAAAGATATTGTATCTTAACACGACCATACCACCAAATAAGCCTCATTGTAGGAATGGAGGCACAGTCAGACTATGGCACTCAGGTCGGAACAGTTGGCATTTTTCTGTCCTATGTAACACCTGAGGCACCCAGGATCAACCCACTTCCTAGCATCTGTAGGGAGGGTTATAGAAAGGGTTTTCTTGGGTGCAGCATCACTGAAATGAAGACTAAATAGGTTAACAGGATGGAAAGTAGTAGAGCCCATGTCCTTTGGAGGGCAACACAAAGGGTGTAAGAATGTGAAAAGTAGGGTAGCAAAGAGGAGAAATATTGTGATCACCTCCAGACACAGGATCTACAGCCAGGCAGAAAGACACATCTAATCAATAAATATCCACCAAGCCTCTTCTACGGTCCAGGGACTGAGGTAGGTGTCATAAACACAATTATATGTCATTTGTTTGATGTCTCACAAAAGATAAGATCTTGGTGCTACTAAGTTCTGTGGTTTTGTGCGTTTATGTGCCTGTTATAGCACTTGAGAGATTGGACATTCCTGTGTTATTTGTCCCCCATGTATTTTTGCTTCCTCTGACATTTGTGCAGTTANGCCTACTAAGCAGAGGGATGCCAGCGATCGCTGAGGAGAAATTAGGAAAGNCAGAATTGAATGCTTCGGAAGGCAGAGTCCAAGTCAGCATCCCCTAGGGTGCATTTCCTGGAGCCCTGGGAATATGTGAGTTCATTTTATTATATCAAAAAGCTAGTTTGATCTAAATCGCCTAAGAACATTTTGAGATAAGATTTTTTTTAAACCACAGCACAGGATTAACACTTCATTNTATACTGCAAGTCTCCTAGATGGGAGAAGGTCTTTGTTCTCAGGCACCTGCGTACCAGGTATAGAGTTGCATCAGATGAGCATCAGGAAAGGTCATTCTCTCTCCATAATGAGAATATTCACCTCTAAACAGGTGGCTCACAGTCACAGATGCAGATGGGAGCTGTGGCAAGCCTCTGAGGTACACTTGGCACCCTGCACAACAGACGCCCCAGTCTTCATTCTGAAACATTTATCAACCCTTCCTCTCACCTCATCTTCCCAGCACGGCCTTCCCAGCTGCTGGTGTCACTATCTCTCTTTCCATCCTTGTTTTTAAGTTGACTCTAAGGAAGCATGCCTTGTACTGATGCTCCGGTCTTGAGCCCTGCCCTACAAGGGCTCTAGTTTCTTGTATTAAGCTACATGGGGCAACTCTGGGTAGACNTCCACCCACTTCATTCTACAAAATGGAGGGCTACCCAGACAGGTTCTCATGTCAGAGACCNAATAAACAGGGTAGCCTGGCCTTTATGATGTCGAAAGTTCTTGTTTGATCTTATTTTGAGTGACCTCTTTGATGTGTTGGAGACTCTTAATATCTTATTTCTAGGCATACTTTTAAACACTTTGGTACCTAGGAAAACAGTTACTTCNGTAGACTGAACCACCAACCACCTTGTAAGTCCTCATATGTAACGCTAATNCTTGTCCATACAGGTCTTAAGCTTTCACACAATGAGATTGAGCCAGTCACACAAAGTCGATGGGGCAGTTCTCCCTTCTGGCCACATGGGTGACTTTGAAGACTNNATAAGAGACCCACAGGAGAAGCTACAGTGACTTTAAACTACAGTCCCTTAAAGGCCCTCCAGTTTCAATCTCTTACCTTGTAACTTGGGTTCTCATTCCAAAATCCAGTGATCTCATTGATTGCAGCACTTCAATGCAGCCCATGTACTAAAAAAAAAAGAAGAAGAAAGGAGAAGTAAGAGGATGCAAGTACCAAACCACCATCTCTGAGCTACACAGTGATTTCCTGAGCAGTGCCCACAGTTGGCTCCTGGTGGCAGCTACATGTGTGCCTGTGTCGATATTTCTGACCACCAATGCGCACACATGTCCCCTTGGCTATAAAACACCAGTTAACTACAAAGTAAATACAAACTCAGGTATTGAGAATGCCAGTGACAGGGATGACCTCGGGCTCAAAGGTTGAGAGTGTGGATCTGAGGTCTTCATTCTGTGTGTGGTGCAAGATTCACACGCTGGCTTTGCCACATCTTCATTTTAAAGCCCCAGTTAGTGACTCAATTTTTCTACATTGGTTTTGTCCTTGGTAAAATGAAAATACAATTGGAATTGTTGGGAGAGCTAAATTATTTCACCTATGGAAAGCTTTTAGAACAATGCTTAGTAGGCATAACTGCACACATGTCAGAGGAAAGAAAAAATAAATAGGAGACAAATAACACAGGGCTTTCCAGTCTCCTAAGTGCTGGCACAAGCACATAAATGCACAAAAGACACAATTTAGTAACGTTAAGAAGGTCTTATCAGAGGTGGAGAGATGGCTCAGCAGTTGGGAGCACTAGCTACTCTTACAGAGGATCCAGGTTCAATTCCCAGCACCCACGTGGCAGCTCACAACTGTCTGTAATTCCAGCTCCAGGGGATCTGACACCTTTCACACAGACATGCATGCAGGCAAAACACCAATGCACATAAAATAAAAATAATTATCATCTTTTGTAAGATCACTGTAGCTCAAAAGAAAAAGAAAAATAGTAATCACGCCCTAAAACAGTGCTTGGTAAGTTTGGCTTGAACATGGAACACTGGGAAAGGTGTTGTGACTTCTAAAACAAAAACTGTTCAGATTCAACGTGACGGCAGGGGAGCAGTTAAAGATGCTTACGTCAGCNTGAAGGTGGGTAATAGTGAGATGATGCAGTAGGATGCTCGCTGAGAGAGGGGAGTAATGCTAGCCCACAAGGAAGAGGGACACTAGCAATGAGGAGGAGATGGATTCAAGTGACATCATGGAAAGACATACCACAGGATTCAGCAGTTAATTAGCTCCTAGAGTAGGAGAAGAATGAGTCAAGGCTGACTCAGCTGCTTCCAGCCCGGGCACAGAGGAACCTGTAGTGCCATCAGCAGGACCGGGGGTGGGGGTGGAGGGCAGGAAAGAAAGATTATGAATTACTTTGGAGACCATTGATTGCAAGGCACCAGGTGGGGAGCCAGGAAGTAACAGGCTGACAGCTGAAAACTGAATTCAGTGTCCCTGAGAGGGCAAAGCAGAGGAAGGGACAAGGGGAGAGACACAGTCCCAGCTTTCTAAGCATCTCTGCAGGTGAGGCTGTATGATCCTGTCAGCAGGGCAGCAGTGACTGGAGAATGTTCACTTGGCAAGGTTATGAGTGCCAAGTGGTGTGGATGAAAGGGCTCTCAGGGCCTAAGCAATGAGGCACTTCCTGTTTTGCTGTCCTTTGGTGATGGGAAGAGGAGGTGGCACTCCCCAGATCCNTTTTGTGATGTTNCTGAGTNGATTTTATACATATCTCGTCCCCAAGCTGGCTGTGTGTTGAGTTGCTGCCTTAAGTCTGGCTTGGAGGAGACATTCTCAGCCAGACCCCACTAGTCGTACTTCTCCGGGGGTCTCTGATCCAGACACAAAACCACTCTGTGTACTTGCTTCTTAACTTCCTAGGCTTGAGCATCACAGGGAAGTGAGCTATCTGGGGACAGGGACTGACTGACACTTAAGACTTACTTGTGGTGATATTTTATCTGTCTTCCCTAATAAAATTTATCTGAGGGTCAGAGGAAAAACGGGGCTGCCAGCCACTAGTAGAAAAACAATAGCCATGCAAGTTAGCACACGCCCTTAATCCATTTGGTTCTCTGTGACTCCAAGGTCACATGGAGAACTAGCAGTAGGAGGTGGTGGCACACGCCTTTAATCCCAGCATCAACCTTAGAGTTCTGAAGGTCCATGCAGACAAGACAGGAAGTGATGTAGCTTAGTGAGGATAGCAGATGGACAGGCATAAAAAGCCAGGTTAGACCGGAAGTCTCTCTCTTTCCTCCGCTTCGCTCCTTGGAAGTAGAGGCAGCGTTGGTGAGGTGAGGCTAGTGGTGGCTTGCTCCTAATTCCTCTGATCTCTGTCAGATTTTCACCCTTATTTCTTGTTCCGNGTGTTTATTAATAAGACTGGTTAGAAGTTCTTCTTACACTTACTAGACAAAGGAAGGTCGCTTGAGGGGCTCTGCTGGAGAGCACATTTCAGAATTGTGGTGAAGGAGGAAGCTGCAACCCTCCATCCACAATGAGGCAGATGGAAAGGACCGCCTAAGAGTCCGCAGTGGCTGCTCCGACTACACCACCCTCTCTACCCTCCTCACCCCAGAACCTGACTCGTTCACCCCAAATTCCTACACACCCATCGGGGGAAGAACGGAGTCTATACACAAGTGGGAGCAGGTCTGGACTACCCTTCCAGTTCTCCAGGATGCCTGCTTGGTGCTGAGGTGAGTGCCTGCCAGGTAGTTGTACATCATTAACTCAAGCTGATACAGTACACTGACCTATCTGTACATGTCTGAAAGGTGACAGGCACTATATTTTCACACTCCAACAGGGGGATTTCTAAAATATAAATAAGNATATATACTTATATGTATATATGTATTTTTATACATGTATATGTATACATATTTATATATTTATGTATATATTTAGGCAGTGAGGGTGTGATTTATGTATATGACATATATTATAAATATTATATAATATACTATATATAACATAGTATAAATATTATATACAGTATAATATATGGTATAAATATTATATATACTATATTAATATATAATATATATTTATATATAAATAGTATATATAAATCACTTACCCTCACTGCGGAAATCTCTTCACATCTATTACCAAAACAGTCATTACTATCAATGCCTAGACCTTGGCTTTCTTTGCTCCCATTACTAAGTGCCCCACTCCCACACTGTGATATGATGATCTTGGCCTCCATTCTTATCCTCAAACCCATGCAACCCTTCCCAAGGGCAGGGCCTTCCCACTAGCCATTCTCCCTGACTAACTTGTCTCTCTCCACTTTACAGAGCTGATTTTTCTCCGTCCTGCAGGTTTTAGTTAACATGAAACATCCTTAGGTCCTCTCCTGCTGCTCCTGAGCACAGCCCTTACTGGTCGATTCCACGCCACTGAGCACAGAGCTCAGATCTGCCAACTGGCTTGCTCATTTCCTTGGCTGTAAGCACTGTTGAAAGAAGGGCCTGAGACTGTGCCCAGCACCCAGAAGTACTTAGCAAACACACACACACACATACACACACACACAGAGAAAACCCTTCGGTTACGCTCCAGTATCTGGTACGCTCCAGTATCTGGTGCTCTACTAAGTGTACTTTTATTATTTTATTTTTATTTTTTCTACTGTACTTTTAAAATGAGTAGAGAGAAGAGAAGTGGCAGAGGGTGATGAAGGTTTGGCCAAGTCTCTCCACCCTGTGCTAAAGNAGAATAGGAACACCAAGGTCTCAGAAAAAGATGTGAGTACTGCCTCAGGCTCATTTCCTGTTGCTGTAATAAAGGACCCTGACAAAAGGGACTTAAGGGACAAAGGTTCTATTTTGGTTCAGAGTTCCAGGGTATGGTCCATTACAGTGGGGAATTCGAGGCAGAAGGAGTTTGGAGCTGCTGGTCACATAACATTCTTTTTTTTTTGTCTCATCTGTATTTACCTTTTTAAAGCAGAATGTGATTGGGCACTGTATTTCCATTCATGAGCCTTGCTGAGTTATAAGACCTAGGGAAGCTTAGGGTTTTGTTCTTGGTACTTTGGAGAACAAGCCACGTGGGGAATTCCTCCGGTCACATAACATTCTTAAGGCAGAAAATGATAAACAGCTGTGTTCACNTTCTTTGTCCAATTTATGCAATCCAGAATCCCAACTAGGGATGAGGCCACCNGCAGTAGGCAGGTCTTCCCACCTCAACACAATCAAGGCAACTGCATCCCCTGGCCCTACATGCATGCTTTGGGCCCATCTCCCAGGTGATTCTAGATCTATGGCATTGGCGACACTATCATCACAAGTAGCACAGGTCATGAGTTGGGATGCTACCACCAGCAGGTGTGTGGCTCTCTTGGCAATATGTTCCATGGGTAGTATATTTGCTCCACTCTACTGTGGTGGAGTAGGGTGATGGAAACTGAGAAGAAAGGCAAGTCCACTGCATGTCTGAATAGCAGAAGACAGAGCAAAGACAATAAGCTGGAACAGACATCCCAAGGTTAATGAGGTCCAAGACCCACATGCAGGAGCATGTGAGAGCAGGTGAGATTCTCAACTCAGTGGGATGGTTCACCAACAGGGGATTCTGGCCATCAGTAAGGAGAAGGGTTTTACTAGGTAGAGGGAGGAAAGAAGGTCATTCCCAAGGTTCCCTTGTTAGCCACACACTCGTTAGATTATTACCTCTACCCCTTCCTTGTATGGTAGACCCAGGCATTGCTATGGGAACCGCTTCCTTTCAAGTGACCCTCCACAGCAATTCGCACAACCACCAGCATTGGAGTGATGACACCGTCAGCTAGTCTCACTGTGATACAACACAAGGTATGGGGGGGAAAATGGAGTCATGCAGAGGTGACCAACAGTGAGGACAATTCCCCTTCCAAAGCTGGGGCACATGTGGGAGATGCCACAATGATACATTATATAATGTATCAAAGTGTGGGAGTGGGGCACTTAGTAATGGGAGCAAAGAAAGCCAAGGTCTAGGCATTGATAGTAATGACTGTTTTGGTAATAGATGTGAAGAGATTTCCGCAGTGAGGGTAAGTGATTTATATATACTATTTATATATAAATATATTATATATTAATATATTATAGTATATATAACTCCACTGCAAACCCCAGTGGAGTTAGAGAGAGAGCAGTGTCTAAAAACAAGCTGTCTATTTCTTTGTTTAGAACTTCTGAACCTCGTAAGTGAAGAGTTGCTGAATGGCAAGGCCGGAGGGAGAAGCTTGGTCTGTCAGGGTAAACCAGAGATGACAGTAGCTCCCTTTGGCTTCTTAAATGCAGACCCACATAAGACCTCATCTCTGTTCCTACAATCCCAGCTCCTANACATGGGTAGTCTCCAAAAGAATGACTTGGCTCTCTTCCTAGGGGTGAACCACGGGTACCTCCATTGGAAGAGACAAGAAAACTGAAGCCTGTTCAGGAGAAATGCTCGGCTTCCTCTCCCTCATTCATCCACTGAGACTGAGTCACAGTTTACTCTGGAGCAGCAGCTCTGAACCTGTGGGTTGGGGGTCGCATGTCAGATATCCTGCATATCAGATACTTGCCTTATGAGTTAGAACAGCAGCCAAATTACAGTTACAAAGTAGAAATGAAATAATTTTATGGTTTGGGGGTCACTACAATATGTGGGACTATATTAAAGGGTCACAGTGTTAGGAAGGTTGAGGACCACTGGTCTAGAGTCTGCAGCCTNTTGCTGGGACTCCGTATTGCCATACAGATACAGGATACAGGCATANAGGAGGAGGCATTTTTGGCTCTCACTTCCTTTGGTCTATCCAGATAAGTAATAGTGATGAGACAGGGGCCATGATGGTGACTGCAGACCCTGGGAGATGCTTGGTCAATGAACGAAGAATGAAGATGAATACATATTTTCATGTATTACCCCTTGTCTTCAGGGTTCTGGAGATGTGGTCCCTTTGCTGGGTCCTGGGAATCACTCAGACATTAGGACTGACTTTTTTTTTCTTTTTTCTTTTTTTCTCTCTTTTTTTTTTTTTTACGTAAGTCTGTAGTATTAGAATTAAAAATTNAAAAAACAGGCTTAACATTTCACCTGCAGGGACCACAGCTTACTAACAAGAGGTAAGGACCTTTGAACCAACTCAGTCCCTTCTGTGATGGTTAGCATTTGTCAACTTGACACAAACTGGTGTCACTTGGGAAGAGGGAACCTCAATTGAGGAATTGCCTCCATTACATTAGTTCATGGGCATGTTGGGGTGTGCATTTTCCTGATAAGCNATTGCTGTGGAAGGGCCCAGCCACTGTGGGCAGTGCCACCCCTATGCAGGTGGACCTGGGTTATGTAAGAAAGTGGGCTGAGNAAGTTATGAGAGTGAGCCAGTAAGCAACGTTCCTCTAGNGTTTCTGATTCAGTTCCTGCCTCCACACTCCTGCCTTGAGTTCTTGTCCTGGATTCCCTCATCAATAGATTCTAGCCTGTAAGCTAAAACAAACCCTTTCCCACCCCGGTTGGTTTTGNTCATAGGGTTTTATCACAGTGAAAAATAACAAACAAGGACACCATCTTTATNGTGAACTACCTCTGGGCTCAGAGTAGGGAAGACTACCATGCTCACGTGACAGACATTTAAGTGACAGGCCCTGCAGTTGGTAAGTGTGAAATAAGACAGAGAAGAAAATACGTCTGAAAGAAACGCTAAAGACTGTCATCAAAGTACTACAGAACAAGGCTGTCC
Source organism: Neotoma lepida (assembly GCA_001675575.1). Classification (NCBI taxonomy): domain Eukaryota; kingdom Metazoa; phylum Chordata; class Mammalia; order Rodentia; family Cricetidae; genus Neotoma; species Neotoma lepida. Next base: position 146,632 of record LZPO01044437.1, on the reverse strand, counting down.
CTGCAGCAGATACCCAACCATAGTAGAGGCTGCCACATCAGCAAGAAGGCATTGCAGGATTCTCCTGCCATCTTCAAACAATTTCTAGTCCTNCTCATTCAAAAAAAACAACATAGAGAAGGAAGGCAAGACATCTCTTCAGAACTGTGAGGTTGTCTGCACTTCAGCCCTGCTCCTGTGTGGAGGAGGAGACTACTGAAGGCCCCTAGACTCGTGCAGGGCTGGTGACAAAGTTCAGGTGCCTTCTACACTCACTGAAACTGNCTGAGCCATCAACTGCTTCCTCCCTCTCACCTACCTACTGCTAGCTTTCCTCTGAACCTCTCTCTTTCTTCGGCTTTTGTGAGAACATGTTCCTCTAATTTATCATCTTTCTCTTNGCNANCTTTCCTCAGTCTCCATTGCTAGTTTCTTTTCATCNCATCTGTATTTTCTCTAAATGATGATTCCTGCTCTTCTCCGCCTGTGCAAACGCTTTCCAACCCCACTAGAATCATGAGGGAAGCTTTAAAAATGTCTGATCTGAGTTAGCGAGATAGCACAGTGGTAAGAGCCCCTGCCACTTAGCCTGATGATCTGAGTTGGAAATTACTCCAGAGAGAATGTTTAAGTGGCCAGTAAGCATATGGAAAGACATCCAACATGATCCATCAATTAGAGAAATGTAAATCAAACCACTTCATAACCTCTGGGAGGCATAATTTAAAATAAACAAACAAAAAGTCAGTATTAGTAAAGATGTGTAGAAATTGGAACTGTCACACACTTCTAAAAAATGTTAAATGATGCAGCCATGAGGGGAAGCAGCTTCAAGAAACCACAGAGAATTAATGTACAAACCAGCATCCCCACCCCNCAAAGAGATGCAGGAAACTGAAAATACATAACAACACAAAAAGTGCACACAACCATACATAGAAGTTGTATTCATAAAAGTCCCAAGCTAGAAGCATCCCAATGTCTATCAACTGATGTGTGGAGAAAGGACTTATATAACTGTGCCCCNACAAGGTATCTGGCAATGAAAAGGAATGAGGTGTGGAAGCATGCTATAACATAAATGAACACTGAAATCATTAATCCGAGGGGTGGGTAGTGACAAAAGAATGCCTATTGCATGATTTCATTTATACAAAATAACCCAGAGTGCTACCATCTTCCCTCCCCTCCATTCTCTGCCTTCCTCTATTTCTTCCCATGCANCTATTGCTGAAAGACCATATATTTGTCCATTTTCTGTCTCTCATACTGGAAGATTAGTAACTAGGAAATAGACTGGGAAAGATGGAGACAGTGTGTGGCTGCTGGCAAGTATGGTTTCTTTCAGCACTGATAACAATGTTCTAAAGTTGGTAATGGTTGTACAACTCGATGAATACACACAAATAAGCCCTGATGAGTGGTATACTTTGAATACCATTATGAATGAACCATATGGTTCATCACAAGAAATGAACTGTACAGCATGTGAACTACATCCCAGTAAAGCAATTGTCCAGAGACNATGATAGTTAAGAAGTCAAGCAAGCAATGTCTGCAGGCAGTACATGACCCTGGAATAAACCACTCAGGTATGAGTGGTTTACTAATGAATAAATGATCCAAGAATCAGAAGTCATTACAGTCTAAAGTGTTACCCACTACCCTGGAGGCAGTGTTCTCTGCTTGCCCTTTGGGGTCTCAGAGAATTTTGGTCACATCTGCATGTTGCACTGACCCAATGAGACCACAGTTTGTTTCAGGGTCTAAACCCCAGCTGCACTACAAGCTTCTCAAGGACAGGGAGGCAGAAGGGGAGGGGCGGGTGTCTTAGTCATCATTCTGCCCTGTACCTCTGACAGTGCAATACATGATTTATTTCAAGGAATTTGCCAAGAAATGATGTTCAGGAAGTCTCAAAATAGCCTGNATCCTGGCTGGACCACCTAAAATCCGTTCATTTTTAAAGGAGTATGGCATCCGTTAAGATAACCCTGGAGCTAAGTCACCTGAAGCTCTCCCGCCAGGTTTGATTTGAAAGGTGGGTCTNCTGGAAATGGATGGGGAAAATCCTTCCTCTGAACTGGGAAGACGTCCCACTCAGAACATCCCCCCTCCCCTCCAAAAGTCACCTGGTATTGATTGGCAGACACTGCTTCTCTTAGAGTGATGGGCAGCTAGGTAAAAAGAATGCCCCCCACTTCCCTCCCCTTCATTCTCTGTCCTAGTCTATGTTTCTCTTCATTCTCTGTCCTAGTCTATGTTTCTCTTCATTCTCTGTCCTAGTCTATGTTTCTCTTCATTCTCTGTCCTAGTCTGTGTTTCTCTTCATTCTCTGTCCTAGTCTGTGTTTCTCTTCATGCCCCTATTGCTGAAAATACTAGGTATTTGTCCATTTTCTGTCTCCCTCACTTGAAGTAAATAATGAAAACCATGATTGCTCTGTTGACATCACCTGGAGGACTGCCTGGCACCCCTCAGCTCCTCAAATACATCTTCGTGAATTAAATTGAACCTTTTTTTTTTTTTTAAACTCTAAGCATGAACTGAAAACTCCTCTTTCTACACCAAGGTCAAAGCTTAGAAACCTGGACTTCTTCACTCATTTACAAATAGGAACTTGGCATACAGGGAATTTCAACCGTCTGGAGTCCTTAGTGCTCACAAAAATGGAGTCCTTAGTGCTCACAAAAATGGAACCTTCTAAAAGTAAGTTATGCCTTCTGCTTGTTCTACCAAGACNGGGACCTCATGCTCCGGGAGAGAGCCCAAGTCAGATGGCAAGACAAGGGCTGGAAAGGCCTGTTGTTCTAGGACCAGTTCCCTATCTTTCTCTCCTCCACTGAGCAGACCCCATCACNCAGAGACTATGGAGGGAACTGTCTCCACTCTACCTCTATTCCTGGTTTCCCTGAAGTAAGCAGAGCTGGTAATATCTAAAGTAGAATTTCTCATGATTTTTAGATAAAAGTGAGGCTTTAAGTTGATTCAAAAGAGTTTCTCTTTGACAAAGAGAAATCTAGGATCNTGCAAATGAAATAATTGGGGGGCAGAAGTCAGAATATACAATAAAAATCTTAGTCTTGTCACCGTAAAATGACTAAACTAGCACAACTTAGGTTGTGCACAGAAACCTTCTAACTCATTTGAAAAAGGCTCTGGTCATCAGTGGGCAAGACAAGAATGCCGGCCATTTCTTCCCTCATTCCAACCGTCCTACTCCCATTGAAAATCCCTTACACGAAAAATGTTTTGAACTGAGGGAGGTCTCATCTCTGCCTACAGACCTGACACAGACGAAGCCACCCAACTGGAGGTCATCCCAGAGGCAATTCCCACACAGAGAGCATTTTCAGGGCTGTGACCTCANCAAGGAACAACATTGAAGCCACAAGTAGTTCTTTCTGTTGCTGTGCCTAGGCAGAACAATCATCCTATGTTACCGTGTGCTTTTGCACAAACAGGGATATGCTCCATCTACTCTCGGGAGTATCGTTTCATTTGATCCCCAGGACAAAACTGGGGCAGGACCTAAAGAAGTGGGCAATCCCTTTTGACGTCTGGAAAAACTGATCATCACAGGCTCAGTACTCTGCTCAAGGGCCCCGGGCCTGGTTAATGCAGAGCTCAGATCTTCTGATGTTTGAAGCTGTCTATATCATGACACCTCCCTACCCCCAAAGAAGTTTATCATGTAGGAGAAATGCTACCCTTTAGGTCTATGAAAAAGTACAAGACAGACACTTTGATGTTTGAAAAAGTGTAACACAGTGTGCGTGTGTGTATGCATGCATGTGTGTGTGTGTGTGTGTGTGTGTGTGCGTGCACTGGTGTTGGACACTGCTTTAAAGTCAAGATTATGGCATCTTATCCATGAGACAGCTATTAATAACAGTTCTCCTTGGGGTCCTGGATCACATAGAGGTTTCACCATAATGTCTACCCTCTTAAAGGGTGCCATGTACCAAAATAGGTATAATATAGGNAGATATTTAAAATGAAAATGAATCCAGGAACCTGAACATCTATAGAATAAAGATTCTGCATTGTGTCTCTCCTCCACCAATCCATCCAGCAGACCCTAAACTAGGACACTAGCTCTGTCTCACCATGTCCTCCTCTTCACCACATTATGGTATAGCAAGATGGCCCTGGCTGGATGGTGAGCAGACGTCAGCACCATGTTCTTGGACTTTTCAGACTTCAGAACCACAAGCTACTAAAATTTTTATTCTTTATAAATTGTCCCTTCTTGAGTATTATGTTGTAGTGTAACCATCCTGTCAAGGATGAAGATGTTCCAAGTAGAGACGTTTGTGCCTCTCCCTTTAGTGACCAGATTATTGAGTCAATGGACCCGAAGAAATAGACTTTTCCCAAGAATCTCATGCTGTGAGAAGGAAAAAAGCTAAAGGCTGGTGCCAGCCAGAAAAGGAACTTGTCTTCCAGGAAGATATTCTCCACAGTTCTGACACGTTCTCAGACCACTGTACAAGAAAGGACTGGCACCAAGTCAATGACCAGTAATGGGAAAGTGCACACCTTGCCTGGGTCTGCTTGGTTGTGCATACTTCTTGCCTTCCACCTACCCATACACCTAATGCCTGGACTCTGAAGATGGACTTGGGGGACACTGGACCCTCTTTATTCGTACCTCTTACCAAAGTGGCCAAATTGAACACATCTGCTTGCTTTCTTCGCTATTGCTCTGTCTCTTCAGTTGGCCAATTGAGACAAGCTAAAGCCAGGTCGATAGCACTGCTGGAACTCAGGCCCTGACTCTAAGAACTCCAGTAACAACAGCATCAGAATATGAACTCAGCCACCTAAGATGGTGAATATGTCTTCAATTCTGCCTCATACCAATCATCCTTTGTGTTCCAAGAAAGCAGGAATCGGAGAAGACAAAGGTGAATTCTCTCTGACAAAAATTCTCATTGTAGTCTTAGTAAAGAGTCCCCAGGCCTTGGATTTTGCATTCAATGACTTTAATTTTGCGATTAAAATTCAAAAGCTGCAACTAATACCTTTAAGCAAGCCTTTATGGTACTGTGCCCAAGCCTTCCAGGCAGCTGTTAAGAGATTTTTATCAATGTGTAAAGGCCTAATCCAAGGAGACCACGAATGCTAGTCTCTTGTTCCAGGAGAAAGTCTTCAGCCTTCTGGGACTGGTGGCTCACAATGCAAATGTGAATTGAGGTCCTGGCTTGCAGAGCCTGCCCCACTTAGGTTCACTTTTGTGGTATCGGTTGACTGCTTTCTCCTGGCTCTTTCCTGATGCAGGCATGGGAATCCCCGAGCGTGTCAAAGAATTAATACATTCAGAGGAAGAAAAGCTTTAAAAGTACTAATTTAAGGGGGGGCTGAATAATTGATGCCTAGCAGCTGCTAAATCAGAGGGCCGTGGTTAGGGAGGCAGGCCTTTCTTACTCCCCAAGGATTCATTCCTCCAGACATAGTCTCCTTTTATTTTCATTTTTCTGCTTCCTCTGCTGCTTTCTTTTGTATACGTGGGAGTCATTAGCGCCAATCCAAAAACATTTCCAACTTTCTCCTTCCCTGCATGTGGATTTTCCTCCGTTAGCCTCTTTGAAGTTGGACACAGCTCCTCATTTGGTCAATGACATTCACACAACAGTGACCAGTCCTATTTCTTTCCTTTTAGAATTCAGAAGTCACTGCTGGCCCAGGCAGTTGAGTGAGGATGCTACAGANCAGAGCCTCAGACAGTGTGCTGTGAGGAAAAAACACTGAACCCCGCACTGACATATTAACACAGGACAAGCTGACTGGCCCTGCCAGGGTCCACATGAAAAGGAAGGAAGAAGTCTAAGAGTATGGACATCAAAACTCAGACAGGCTTGGGTTTGATATGAGCTTTCCATGTACTTACTAGCTGTTCAATTTTGTAAACTATGTGTTTGGCCTATGGAGAGGCTTCAGTGAATAGTCGTCCCTATGTTAGGATGACAGTGTTCTTCTTGGACATCTCCAATGCCGCCTGCTTAATTTGGAGAGCTGGTGAAAAAGCCTCAACTACTGTGAAGGGACGTCATCAATCAGGAGCACCTTCTATGGCAAAGTGACCACAGCAGATTGCAGAGCTGTGGAGCTGTGGAGTAGGAGGAGCTTCAGCTGAGGAGCTTCAGGGAGCCAGGGAAGATTTCTTGGAAAAGGGGGGAGTCNGGAAAGGCAAGCCAGGAATGTTGGAAGAGGGGTTACCAGGCAGTGGGTGATGTGTAAGAATAAGAGGTGCTCCACAACTCCAAGTAGTGCAGTGAGACTACAGCCTGGAGATGTGGCAGGGAGTATAATACAGTCCTTTTCAAACCAGACGTGATGGTGCACGCCTTTGATCCCAGNAATGGGGAGGCAGAGGCAGGCAGATCCCTGAGTGCAAGGCCAGCCTAGACTATGAAGTGACTTCCAGGACAGCCAGGACTACACAGAGAAACCCTGTCTCAACAAAAGAAAACAATACATTCATGATAAACTGTTTGACAGTTACAGTGCGGAAGCTGAGTCTTCTGAAGTCTATTCTCAGAACCCAGAACAGTGTGGAGCCACTGTGGACTTTCTGAACATTTGATTATTACCACCAAACTTCAGCCAGGCCTCAAATAAATGTAATGGCAATTTCTCCTCGTTCTTCCGTGGGATTCCAAACTACATTTCCTTCCAACCCACTTCTTAGACCCAAATAAATAAAGCTAAAAATACAGCCCGGGTCATGAATCATAAATGAGATGGAAAAGCAGAGACTCACAGAAGCTAATCTGTTCCCCGGAGAGGCCTGCTGGATGTCCTTTGCTCTGAAAGCCTAGGCAAAAAGCCAGCACCATGTGCTCCAGACCCTCACTGTGATTCGCAGGCCTGCTACCGGAANTCTAAGCTTGCCAGGCCCAGAGGCAAAGGACTGGCACCTTGTGCAGCCCATTATAGAGATGCAGGCCCAGAGGCAGGTGTCAATAAGGATGCTAAAGGGTGTAGACAAAGAAATGGCGGGATTATTGTCCTAGTGGTCCAGGGTGTCTACCATGGCTTTTGTTTGTTTGTTTGTTTCTTCTTTTTGGCCATGGCTTCAATATTGTTGCTTCTGTAGCCAAGGCAACACCATAACTCTGTCAATCATTCCAATGGCTTAATGAATGACCTATCAGTTATATTTTGTGTAAGTGTTTAGTTAAGTTGGGATGTAATATAACCTAATAATGATGTGTCTGTATGGTCTCTCCTGACCACCCATAATACACTTAAAGTGGAGCATCTTTTTTAATGACATTATTTCTCAATTCTATTATTATAAATAGAATAATTCTATTTATCAATTCTTGAAAAAATGAATTATGCCCTCTATTCACAAATCTGACTCAGTCTTGAGAAGTGAGGACCTAGAGTATGTGTTGCATCAAAATAAGGAACGGACCAGCTGACCATTTCTCTCCANACTTCCCAGATCAAAAAACTCATCAATCTTTCTAAGCCCCTCCCTACTCCTTCCTGTCCTCTCTATCATATCCTGGATCCTCCAAAATCTCTATGGCTAATTCCAGTCAGCTAGTCATTGACTCTGTACCCTGATTCAAGGTTAACTTTATTAACAGTCTCAGAGTGTCACAGTAGGATCAAATATTCCACAATAGTTCTGTAGTGGAGTCTGATTCTGGTGGTAGGCTGAAGGAAAGCCCAAGCTTGGAGGAATCTNAGAGATCATCCCTTCCAACTTCTCTATTTTTTGTCAACAAAATAATCATGGTGCGTCTAAGCAAAGGGGAGGCAGAGACAAGCTCACTAAACACAAGGGTTTGGTTTTGNTTTTGCTTGTAGGAATCTGTATTTCAAGGAAAGAAAATATAAGCTAAGGAGAAGAGTGATTTTAAGGGTAGTCTAGACTTGAGTGTGCTCAGTGACAATGTTGACGATCACTGGNAAGAGGAGAGACCCTGGAAGTTCACAGTCCCTGGGCAAGGCGAGAATGGAAACATTCACAAAGCTCGCAAGGCCTAATGCAGATAAATCATCTTTAATAATGAGTTGAGTTCAACCGAGTTCCTGAATCAAACAGCTTCTGGGGTGGAAAGGAACATCTGCCCTTCCTGTATGTCTGGGTAGCATTCAGGGCATCTTACACCTTATGAGGAACAGGAACAGAGCCTCTGTGTTAAGTCCAAAGNCAGCTGTGGACTATGGCGGCAGGACCCAGGCCTTCAACAGCCATAGTTGTTACTTCANGATTAGACCAAAGACTCACTGTGATGGCATTTCAGAAAGGGCGAGCTTGCTAGTCAGTATTTAAAAAATAGACGTTATTAGGCCTGAGATGGCTCAGCAGATAAAAGCTCTAGAAGCCAATTCTGATAACCTGAGTTCAGTCTCCAGAAGAACCCACATGGCAGAAGGAGAGAGCTGATTCTCCTCTAACCTCCTTACACACGCTAAGGTACAGGTACACTCATGCGCAGGCACACACACACACACGCACGCACACACACATACACACACACTTACACACACACACATACACATACACACATATATACACACACACGCGCACACACACACACATACACACACACTTACACACACACATACACACATACACA
>LZPO01044437.1:120071-131174 GCA_001675575.1 Neotoma lepida | reverse complement strand
CATACACACATATACACTCATACACACACACACTTTTTGCATAAACTCTAAGGGTCTGAACTTAGGTCTTCATTCTTGCAAGGCAAGCACTTCACTGACTGAGCCATTTCCTACCTCCCTCCAACTAAGTTTGAATTGTGCGTTTAATCATTTTCCAATAAATAGCTCAAACAAACTGTTTTCTAATACTGTGATGGAAAATTTTATGTCAATTTGACACAAGCTAAAGTCACCTGAAAAAGGCCTCCNTAATATCCAACTATAGAGCATTTTCTCAATTAGTGATTGATGAGGAAGGACCCATCCCATGGTGGNTGGTGNCANCCCTGNGCTGGTGGTCCTGGGTTCTATAAGAAAGCAGGCTGAGCAAGCCATGAGGAGCAAGCCAGTAAGCAGCTCTCCTCCATGGCCTCTGCATTGGCTCCTGCCTCCAGGTTCCTGCCCTGTTTGAGTTCCTGCCCTGACTTCCCTCGGTGATGGACTATGATGTGGAAGTGTAAGCCACATAAACCCTTTTCCCCCAACTTGCTTTTGGTCATGGTGTTTCATCACAGCAACAGTACCCTAAGACAGTTGCTGAGCAGAAAAGTCCANTTTCTACCATTATCCCTATAGCACATGATCTCAATGTTTTTGCTTTATGCCATGTCTTCTTCTCAACTAGAGGGAATCTCCAACCTCAGAGTAGGTTTGGGGCCTGTAAATTAGTTGTTAAAGCTCTGACTGCATTGCCCTGTTAAAATGCTGGTGCCAATAATGGTAAGACATGACACTTATCATATTTAGTCCCTGTTCTATTGCTGTGAAGAGACACCATGACCAAGGCAACTCAGTGTTAGTCCATTATTATCATGGTGGGGGGCATGGTGGGAGTATGGCAGCACTCACAGCACTGGAGCAGTAGCTAGCTACATCCTGATCCACAAGCAGAGAGTGAGAGACTAGGTCTGGCAAAGGCTTAACAAGGCCACATCTACTCCAGCAAGGTGGGATCTACAGAGCCTATGGGGGCCATTCTTATTCAAACCACCACACATACCAACCTAGCCTCTAAANGCTGCTTACGCTGGGGTGTGCCTGTTACAGAAGAATCTGCTGCTGAAGTGAGCGTACTTTATCTTGCTGCAAGTGTGTTTGATATCCTGAGGGGTGGGGTACTGCAGGGACGGAAGAAGAATGGGAAAGTATGCATTTCAGAAAATGTACAGGCTTAGGAGAGGAGAAAGAAGAAAGAATATGAGATGCAATTTAGGCTGCAGTTTCTAGGAATCCCTAGGTTATTCCTTCTTTCATTGTTAGCTCCTGACTCATATCCAGGCTGATTTGCTTTCTCTGAGTGACTCCGCACTATTGGCTGGTTAGGCCCCTCCAGGCTCCTTATGGGAGCTGTCTGTGCACTGAGAGATGTTTGGCTGCATCCAAAGACTAAGGCCAGAAGAACACCTTCCCTTTCTGTTATAACTCCAGGTATTGCCAAATGGCCTGAGGGGTAAAATAAAACCATCCCCGGCTGTGAACTGCAACACTCATCAGAGTCAACATTTTTTCATTTTTATGTGCAAGAATCATGGAGAGAACCTAACAAAATGCAGGTTTCTGGGTCTCTGCCTCATATGTTCTGCTCCAGGATGTAGGTTAGAAATCAAGATTTTTTAACAGATGTAGGAGCTCCTTGGGAGACTTTTGGAAATAACACAATGAAGAGTTAGTAAGATAAACAAATATCTTCACCTTGCAGAAGGTTTTTACTCTATTGCTCTGAGGGATCAGAGAGAAGGTTCTGGTAGGGTAAAGGGGAGGGACATGGTGAGGTACCAAGGTCAAATTTAGTCACACACACACACACACACACACACACACACACACACACACACACCTAGCCCCAAAGTATACCTTTGAATGTCCGTTCCTCCCCATAATGAGACAAATTTTGTTTGTACAAAGCTTTTGCATTCTTTTCTTTTCTCATTTTATCCTGACCCTAACCACATGAGAAATCTTATCAAGTTTAAGCAAAATTTGTTTTAAAAGTTTTATCGCTCTCAAACAACTGGTGTTCAGAGTAACTGCTGACACACAAATTCTTTATGAAACGTGGACAGCTTGTTCCAGGGTACTGCCACATGTATAGGACAGCAAAGGCTCTTCCCACAGAGGAGGCAGGGTCCCTCCCTCAGTTCTGTCCCCAAGTAGTCTTTGTCCCATAAAAGAAAGAAACATAAAAGAAAGAAACCCCAGTATGTTCACTCAAAAAGAAATCTCAGTTTGTCTATCAGGTTTTCTCATTTGGAAAATGAAAGATAAAGGGGTTCTTCACGTGGCCATGCCACAGGCTGTGTGCAAACTTAGCCACCTGTGGGCATAGACAGCCAGCGGGAGTGAGTGGAGCTCAGTGTAGAGCCACCTTGACCCATAAGTGAAGTGTGATATGCAGATCACTTGCTAGGCGGTGTAATGGCCCACAGTTGGTTCATTCTTGTAGCATGGATTGAGTGGAGGTGTGCACATGAGACAAAGTCATAGTCAGGAAATGGTTGCCAAGGATCTCAGCACACTGTGTCACTCTGCTCCAACATGGACACATGCCACCTGCAAAGTGCTCCTTAAACAAGAGTGAAATGGGCAAAACCTATGTTCTCTGGGGTCTGCTAAGGTTTGGATATGGTTTGAATATGATCCCAAAGATTCAGGTATTGAAGCATGGTCTTTGTGTGGCACTGTCAGGAGGTGACGGGATCTTTGAAAACTAGAACCCAGTTTTAGGAGGAGAGGACAGATAACTTGGTCTTTGGGTGCATTGCCTCGGAAAGTTCTCAGAGCACCCTAATTAGTTTCCACAAAAGTGAGTTGCTATAAAGGGGAAAGCCTGGACCATGAATCACTCTGGCTTTTTATCTCTCCAATAACCTCTCTCTCACTGTGTTTTCATCAAGATACTATCCACCATATTATGATACAGTCAAGGGGCCCTCACCTAAGACCAAGTAGATAGGGCTGTCCAGTCCTGGACTTACAGCCTCCAAAGGTGTGAAATGAGTCAACCTCTTTTCTTTATGTAATATTCCAACATTGGATAATCCTTGCATCAATGGAAAACAGACTAATACAGGCTCCTTACCACTCTTCCACACTCTCTTTTACTTTCTTACTACTATTTTAAGACNATTTTCCTATAAGTAAAAAAGTTTTAATTTTGATCTTTCAAAAGCATGGCCACCATCTTAACCAGGTAGAGCCAACCTGCAGNAGAATATTCAATGCAGGGAATCAGGAGAAATAAACAAGGCGAGCTTAGGAAACAAGAGTGTTACCCAGTTATCTGGATTCCACCACCAANGGGATGTGTGGTCTGAGGCAAGGCGCTCCTCATAATTGAGCCTCTGTTCAGATGTAAGAGCTTAGACTTACTGATCCCTATAACTGTTTTGTACTACTGTCCAGTGGTGTGAAAGAACTACAGAGGTCAAGGGATGTGTAAGGGTCTCAAGAGATGCCACATCACATATGCATTGCCCTGCTCCCCCACACTCCCTATACTCCACCCCTACCCTCTCTACACCCAACATCTCCACTCAAGAGTAATATGCCTTTCCTGCCTCAATGGTGGCAGCCAGTTAAGGGCCACACAGAAAGGGACAAGAGTCACCCACTGTGTCCCTCAGGCCATTCCTTCAACTGGCCACCAAGAAGCTATAAATAATTTCCTTCAGGAAGCTCTAATAACAGAGATCCTGATAATACAGATGAATGGAAAGGAAGCCCNGGACTCAAGCTCCAAGACAGCATTTTGTTCCAACTTCTGGTTTTAAACAGGAGCAAAAGAAGCCCCAGGGGTGAAGTGACCCACCCAAGGTCATACAGCCAGTTAGTATCAGAGCCACTATTTTAGCTCAGTCCTCTAAAGAGAAAGGAGACCTGGAGCCATTGGGTGCTGGTGCTAGGAGATGGGAACACTGGCATTGGTGTAACTCCTAGTCCTGGGCGCCCCACAAAGTTCACATGTAGTATTGTGGACTATATCCAGTTCAGACAAAGGGGATTCAGAGTGTTAACTTATTGGCTCACAAATCAGACACATCCTTAGACAGGGGTCACCTAGGGAAAGGAGCGGGCTGTGATACTTACAAAGGAAAGGAAGAAACCCTTCACCTCATGTACAGCTGCTGAACACAAGAAGGCCCATGTGAGCAGACATGTAGTTAAGAGGAGTCCTCTCAACTGGAGCAGGCCTTAATCCAGCTATTCCTGTTCCTGAAGGAGAGGATTTGGCCATGGACAACAAGCAAGACTGGTTATGAATACAGTGACTANGAGGAGAGGGGTGCACCCAGACCTGTTGGCACTTATCAGAAGCTGTAAGAGGTGAGGAAGGATTCCTTTCCCAGAGCCATGGTAGAGAGCTGGCCCTTCTGATGTTTTCACTTGAAGCATCTTGACTCCTTAACTAGAGTAAAGTTCTGTTGCAGAAACCACCCAGTGTGTGGCACTTGCCACAGGAGCCCTGGGTAGCTATTTCAGTTTGGGGCAATGGTTGAGAGAGACTAGGCAAAGTGGGGAGTCTATAACCATGCAGATATGCAGCAAGGCCAGGTGTATGNGCTGGTCCTGGGAGAGCACTCTCCTGCACAGCATGGCCCTGCATTTACTTTGCTCCATTAATAAGCTTCTAGGCAATATGTTTCGGGGGATGCTAATTGGAAGAGAAGGGATGAGAGTAAGGCAAACCTGAATGGGAACCTCAGTCTGCTGCNTACTAGCTGTCAGGTACAGACATCATGCACTCTCTGGGCTGTTTTAGAGAAAACAGTCTTCTGCAGAGGATAACAGCAAGGACCACTAGTGGAGGTCTCCAAGGTGCCTCTTTCTGCCTTAGTCTTTGAATTCTGTTAGGGTTGGAGAGTGGTGGGGAATAAAACTAACATTTTAAAGGAGAGAGAAGGAGGAAAGGATCCTGGAGTCATTAGATGCTGGTACAAGGGTCTCAAGAACTCGGGCTTGCTCTTTTTGATCCCACACTCACTGCAGGTTGTACAGGGCACCTCAGAGACCAACAAGAGTGTCTGTTGACAACAAGAGTGCCTTAGGAAGACCTCAGAGGGGTGAGCCTTTGTCTTATGGTGAAGACAAAAATCAGCATTTGACCCTATATAATGAACTTCATCCACTCCAGTACTTTACCCAGACTACAGTTCCATTCCTGGTTTGGTAGCTCACAAAGAATGGGTCATTAGGCCACCTTCCCTGAGAACCTTCCAAGAGAATCAAAGTTCTAACTAAATGAANGTTCCTTAAAAATAAGCTTAGGAGTCATAGAAAAAAATTTGATAGCATTACTAATTCTACATCTTAAGATCACGAGAAGAATCATTTCATTTTTTTTTAATGCTTGTTTAACTCAAAGTCAACTCTAACTTAGGATAGATGGAAAACGGAGTTGCAATGAGTAAAGAAGCCATCACAATGCTGATCCTGACCCAAAGGATACAGCATCTCCACCCAAGTGACTGGCTGGCTGTTTACCCTGCTCCCCTACTCTCCACAGCATCACTAACATTTGAAACAGGACACCGACTTGTCTATTTATTAAAAGCTCCACAGGGATGAGACCCATCTGATGCTTAGAGTTTGTCTATTTTGTTAACCGATGTTCAGTTTCTACAACAGTTCCTGCAATGGCATTGGTTCACAATATGTGTAAGTGGGACAAATGTGTGACTGGAGAAGAGGGTAAAACTCACACATGTGGATAAGGACGCAGACCATGGGAACTCCTTTTACCTACAAAATTTGCACCTAAGTCCTCACTGGACCCATGTCTACTTGCCATTCAGGACATCTCTTGATCCTCTGACCTGAATCTAGTGCTCCAAACAAGATTTTATTCACTTCTGCCATATGTCTGTGCCCATTGACAAGAGTACAGCGATCATGGTGTGTCTCGCTAATACAATCATTTTCACTGAAAATTAAAAGGTTGGTGCTTCATTTTTAGAAATTGGTTCACATCCCAACAGAATTTTTGGGAACAGAAGGCCAGCCAGGGTGGGGCCCTGTGGAGATGAGAGCTAAGAGTGGTAAACAGAAGACGTGAGCCCAGACCTCACTCTCCTGACTTGAAAATTACTTCTTCGGAATTCAGTTTCCTCAGAGACATTTTAACTTGATAACATGACAAATATAATTCTTTTGTTTTTTGAGTTCGGATCTATAAACATTAAGATATTTTAAGCTTTGCGAGAAAGGCAGCTAAAACCAGAGACGNACATCACACTGTTGTAGCAGTATTGTGAGGTCGTGGGGTCACGGGCTCAGCACTTCTCCTGGGGTAAGTNATTACCACCGTGAGGAGAAGACAGTTGGCCTCCTCATTAAAAACCCAGAAACACTGGTAAGGGTACCTCCCAGAGAACATGGACATCACCCAGAAACTCTTCACCCTTAAAATTATACAGGTATATGAGTGTGGGGAGCCAGCAGGGGGTGCGCAGCAGAAGGAAAAATGGGGCTGAGGGTAGGCATCTGAAGCAATGGGCAGGTGCCAAGAGTACAGATTTGGGAATCACTCCAAACCATAAAGGGTTGGCACCCTACAGCTTGACAAATGCAAAGCACTTGTGGACTTTCCACAAACATGCAAGCCTGGCCAGGGTNTGCTACTCCCTGTGGAGGGCAGGAGCTGGGCTCCACATGCTCGCCTTCCTTAGGGGCTGTCCCAAGTCATCCCCAAGGCCTGTACTCTTTGCAGTCCTTCCAGCATCCATCATTAAGCCTTCCTCGAGATCTGTGTGTGTGGTCAGTTTGCAATGCAGTTACTCACGCTTCAGTTTCTACCATCCGTTCTGACTTTTTAAGCTCAATGCTGAGCCCAGGAGACCACTTACCTGTATATCAGCACCTCTAGATATCACTGTTGTAATCTGATAAGTCAAAAGTAAACTTAGGAATCCTCTTTCCTAATTCACTCCATTTCTGTCTCTGGCACCGTGACTGTCACCCAAGACAACTTTGGAAGTTACTCTTCATTCACCAGGCTTCATCCTAACTTATCTACACCCTCCATGAAGAACAGCAAGCATTCTCACTGGTCCCAGGCATGTCTTTCTGTTCCCACAGGAGCTAAATAAACCAGCAGGGGGATTTTTTAAAAATCACATTCACGATTTGCTTGAGAATCTACGAGGGTCTTGCTCACCAGTATTTATAGCCTCTTCATTTGGCCCTTGGGGAGCTTTGATGGCCACTGTCTCTTCCCTGCTCTAACTTGTTCAGTTCCTGAGGACTATGCGCTAGCCACCTCCCATCCCCCCAACACACACACCCTTCTCTCACTCTCCAGGACAAACCTTATGCTTCCCTGAAGGCCCCTTTGAGCCTACTCTTGCCATTGTCGTGGCTCACCTCATAAATCT
The DNA here is from genome assembly GCA_001675575.1 of Neotoma lepida. Taxonomy (NCBI): domain Eukaryota; kingdom Metazoa; phylum Chordata; class Mammalia; order Rodentia; family Cricetidae; genus Neotoma; species Neotoma lepida. The sequence goes on along the minus strand of LZPO01044437.1, from coordinate 123,765 downwards.
CAGAACCCGAGGGCTGGAGAGATGACTTAGGAGATAAGAGCATTGGCTGTTCTTCCAGGGGACCTGGGTTCAATTCCCAGCACCCACATGGCAGCTCACAACTGTCTGTAACTCCAGTTCCANAGGATCTGACACCTTCACACAGACATATAAGCAGGTGAAACACCAATTCACATAAAATAAAAATAAACAAATTGTTTTAAAAAAAAATCTCAGAACCCAACTNTATCCCCTTTTCCCAAGTTCACCGAGTATTCCCACAATACACATCAATTGCTAAACATTGCCCTCCTATTACCACAGACATTGAGACCTGAGCCCTAAAAGACAGAGGCTCCATCTCTACTCACTCAGGGTTGAGCAAAGACAGACACAATGCCATTGAGGAGCCTGGCTGTAGACATAGCACAGGATCAGGCCTACCTCCTCCTGTGTAGGCTACTGCTAAGGCCAGCACCAGCTACAACACTCAGGACTTTGCTAGGCTTTCAGAAGTGCTTGTTAAACATCAAATTAAAAAAAGTCAAGTCCCTTGTATACCACACATTCCTCTATCTTAGCACAGAAATCTCTACTCAATATAATAATACCCAGAATAACCTATTAGGTTTCAACTATGAATCCAATGAAAACTCCTTGACACTGGACCAGAGGAGACCAGAAGTTACCATCTTGTCTGGCTCTATGAGAAGCTATGTCTGCACCAACAGCTGCCTACTGGTTAGCAACGGCTCATATTCTTGGAGCAAAGAGAGTCTGACTCTGGTACATGCCAGGTCCCTGTAGGAAATCTGTATCTACAGAGTCTCCCTTCTGTAGATACAACAGTAGGTATGTCTTCTTGCAACAGAGCCCAGCCAGTTAAGGTGAAGACCCTGCAGAGAGCAAAGCTGCCCTCCTGCCAGTGTCCAGGGAGCAGACCTTAGGAACTTACCCTCACGGAGTAGTTCAGACCGGCCCCCAACAGGTGCTGCAGGGAGTGCCTGTCCTGCCTGTTCCTGGGGGTTGGTTGTCCAGGGCCAGGCAGTGGGCAAGCATCAGGAGGCAAGGGGGTGGCCCTGTGTCCCACCTGGTCCGGATGAGGTGTAGGAGCAGGCCCAGTCCTATTTAGACTGGTTTCTGGGGAAGCTGGACTGCTTGGAGCCTGATCCTGGCTCTCCTGGAGCCTCAGCCGGGGCACCTCTTTGGTACCCAGGCAAAAGGCTTTCAGACTCAGAAAAGTGACTGGGTTGGCCAGCTTCATGCTTGCCATACGGGGAATCAAGGTGCACAGCGCGGTGGGGCTCTCTTGGGTGGGCACAGTGGCATCTTCAGCCGGCAGGTGAGGGGCCAGGGCTGGGTAGGGAGGTGGCGACGAGCTCTTGTTTCCAACCGAGCCTCCAGGGCTCCCTTCATCCAAAGACGTGATGGACTCGTTCCGAAAGCGGCTGTACTTGGCCCTGTGAAGCATCCCCAGGTGCCCAAAGAGTCCTACATACAGAGCGAGTCCTGCCTGGGTGTCCTGGCTGCGTTCTCGCATAGCCTTGGAAGTGCTGAGACGGGGCACCGAAGCCTAAACTGCTTCGCTGTCCGGTAGACCCACAGGACAGCCACCTTTCACTTCTGCCCCGGCGGCCATCCGCCCGGGTCCCTGACTGCTCAAGGATGACAGCCCAGGAAGACGCCTCCCGGCTCTGATTGCAGTTCCTTCCCGGCCCTGGCACAGGCCCGGGGGGGGAGGGGTGTCCTCGCCCCGGAGTCCCCCAGGCTGGGGCAGCGGGTGCCACCACGTCTCTAACCTTAGCAGAAATAGTTATCCCCTTCCCTCTGCGCACAGGAACTTTCAAACCTGCTCCCTCCAGCTCCCACGGGGCGGGGCAGCGACTGGCCCATTAACCCTTTATTTGTTCCCGTGATTGCTCATTTCAAAGGGAAAAATAAAAAAGCACATAAGAGTCAAAGGCCCTTCTGTATGGGCTGGGGTTATGACGGCTGCCCTCTCTCGGAGGATCTTGGTTCTGGGCCACCAGCCAGGAGTCCTAGCGACGGGCGCTGGTCCGCATTGTTCCTCCTGCCTGAGGTCCGGGCATCCTCGGTGCAGCTCGGGTCCGATCCCGGCCGGCCCACCCCTTCTCAGGGCTCCCTTCCCTCCCGNACCCTCCTGCAGTCTCCTTCAGGAGCCTGTGCACAGCAGAACTCTGAGCTGAGCGGATGATACGCAGGCTGNTGAAATTTTTATGAATGAATTTTGCCGAATGAATTTCCCTCGTTGTGTGAGAGCTAATAAATCTGTGAATGGAGCCGAGAATAGCTGTAATTGACTGACCGGTTGGGGTGGGGTGGGGGGTGCTGCTTGGTTTTCGTCCAATCAGGCTGCAGCTTCATGAGTCATGCACAGTGAATATACTAAACCAGTAGCCCGGAGAAACGAAGCCTGGCGGAGAAGAGAGAGGGTGGTATCTGAAGAATAGGTTAGAAGCGAAAGCAATCTTCTCTCCTGGATTGTCAGTATGCTGGGAAGCAGAAGANTAAAAATCGATTTCTTTCTGGTTGAGCCGGGGAGGGGCGAGAAAAGAGCTAGAAATTAGATATATAGTACCACGGACATTGGGGCATATGGTATACAGACAACTCTTGTGTGAAGCCTAGATTCATTTTTCTTAGAAACGTAATTCTTTTTTTTTTTAATTGATTGCCGCTCCATCTTCCGTCTAGTGTAATTTCCTGAGCCCATCAAATGCCCTGGGAAGATGACAGTGAAGTCTGAGCACACAGGAAGCCAGAGCCCCAGCTGGGCAGAGGAAATGCAGGTTCATTCAGGAGCTGAGAAGAGAGAACGGCTGAGACCCTGGGGTGGGGGTGGGGTGAGATTCTCAGGGAGGAAGCAGCTGAGGTTGCATTTCTCTGTGAGCCTTGGCTCTAGTACCTGAGACTATTCATGAATTCAAATACCAAGGCAGCAGCCAAGAGAATCTGGGAAGAGGGCCACCTCATCTTCCCACTGACCACAGGCTGCTTTAGCTCCTGAGTGCTCAGGACTTGTCTGAACTCCGGGACCATCCAAACACGGGTCTGAATGAATCGGGTGCAGGTGACCAGGAGAAAAGCCGCCTCACCTCAGCTTCCTTTGCTCTCGGGCTCAGAATGGCTTCTCAGCACCCTGTCTGCTAACTTTGTTAGCACGTGTTTTTCTCTGGGAAGGTCTTCTGTAGCTTCATACNCCTTCTTTTCAATCCTTACTTTCTTTTTGCATCTCCACACCTGGCAAAATGGAAGGGAATGGCTAAATCAGAACTCATATGCCCAGGGCCTGGGGAGACAGGATGGAGGCAAGACAGAAATAATGTGCTTGGTACTTCTGACTGTTCCCCGTTCCTCTCTTTCATCTCCTCTGCTTTCTCCTCCCCACTCGCCATCCCTCCCTTACTTACGCTCTGCCACAGTACCACCATACTGCCTTGAGAAAGCCCCTGGCCCTCTGTGAGTGGTAAAGGCCTTGACTATGAGAAGCAGCTAGTGAATGGTGTGAGGGGCTTATGAAATAACTTAAATCCCTATAAAGTCTTGGTACAATGCTCCAGAGAGTATCTGCCTCCCTAAGCATCCTGGACAGCATTTTTAAAAGGCCACGGGAGGGCCTGGAGAGATGGCTCAGCAGTTAAGAACATGCTCTCTCAGAGGACCTGAGCAGGGATCTGTGTCAGGCAGCTCACAG
>LZPO01044437.1:103974-114993 GCA_001675575.1 Neotoma lepida | reverse complement strand
CATATTTCTCATGCAACTAAGATGGGTTATTTTAATGGCTATCTAGTACCATTGTGCAAACGCACCATAATTAACCAGTGGGACACTGAGGTTCACACGGAGGTTGAGCGCTCTAAATAAACCTTAATAAGTATCCGCTCACCCTGGCTTCCGTCTTTTCTGCCATGTGGATTTTTTTACAGTAAGATTTGGATGATTTCCCCCTCTCTTAATATCCTCTCGTAAGCCGGTTTCTCGCAATGACCTTCTAGAAGTTGGTTGCTTGCTTAAGTGCGAGAGTCTCTCCCAGTGCAGCGCTGCGCACCCTCGTGGCGGCGGCAGGAACTGCGTCCCTGGGCAGCCATTGGCTGTGGCCTTGGCTCCGGCAGAAGCTGGGGCTGTCACGGGAGCGCGACTCCGCGCTTTTGCAGGGATTGAGCCACGGAGCCAGGCGACCCGGCCCGTAGCACCGAAGCTGCAGGAACCTGAGAAGAAAGAGCCAGTGTGCGCCGGTCAAGTCCAAAGGCTTCTCCAGGCACAGCGATTCGCGGGGAGGGGCGCGGGCAGAGAGGCCACAGTCCCCCGCCAGGACAAAGGGGCCTCAGTGCTGGTGAGCAGGCGGCTCCCGGGGCCTGGTGGTAGCATAAAGGGAAGCTGTGTCTCCACAGCACTCAAGATCACCTTTGTCTTCTGAGTCCAAGTCAAAGAAAGGTTACAGAAGGAGCCTGCAGGCTCTCCTCCCTCTGCAGGGGTCGGTCCAGAGTAAGAGCCAAGTTCTTTCCCNAGATGCTGGGAATTGAGATGAAAATAGAAACGTGCTTGCCTGGTTGCTGCGACAGTGGTCAGTTGTGTAGAAGGCTCATCCTTTGGCCAGAGCTCCCTTGGAGGGAAAGCCAGATCAAAGGACTCAAACCCGTGGTCCGGAAGGGGCCCAAGCACACGAGATACACAACGCAGCACTGAGAATTCACCCTCATTGGGAACTGGGGGAGATCTGGAGGTGGGCCCATTTCTTCACAGCAGACTCTAACTAGCCAGCCATTCACTCATAGTTGCTGCCTCTTCCTATCAAAGCAGCAGCTCTATGCTGGCCTGACTGATGGCTGCACCCCTTTGGCCAGTTGGAGAAGGCCAANGGAATAAGGGTAAAGGCCACCATCTTTACATTTGGTCTTTGCTTGATCTCCTGGAGCCGGCACAAGATTAGGTGTCTTGGACCAGACCTCTGTTGACACTTAAGGCCAACAGGGGCAAAGTGCTCTTGGCTGAACTCCCTAAGTCACCCCAGTAGCTTGCAGCAGAATGAGAAGCTGTGATGAGCAATATGAATCCCCCTCCAACATACAGCCACACACCCAAATGTGCATCAGTTTTGTAACCCCACAGCAGGCCATCTTTCTGCATTCACTAACACATCCCCTCTCTAACAGTCTAGTGATTTGATCAAGGCCCACTACCTGAAAAATAGCAAAGCCAAGACTCCAGATGTTCTACACCCGTACACTGACTTCCCTGACACCAAGTAACTCACGGGCAAATGTAAAGAGACACAAGGGGATAAGTGGCCCACTGCCTTATAATGATAATATCTAATAGCCATTAAAAAGCTGGTAAGAAACTAAATGAACAGAGGCATGTAAGCCAGTCATAGGGGAAGGATTTCAGGGGAGAGGGTATGGAGAGACAGGGGCCTAAGCCACTGCACCCATTTCTCATTTTATTGCCCTTCATGAACACTGCTTTACATAGTTTGAAGGTTTGCATTGCCCCTCAGCTGAGCACATCTGTTGGCAATATGCAACTCACTTCAGCTCTCAGTCTCTTCAGTTCAGCAATCCTACCCATGTTTCAAACGTGGCCTGGTGATCTGGGCTCAGTGACATTTGATGGTGCTGTGTTANGTAACTGTTTTGGGGAGCTCATGACCCATGCCTGTGTAAGACAGAGAACTGCACATCAGTAAATACTATAAGTGTTCTGGCTGCTTCGTCAACCATCTCCTCAGGCCTCTCTATTCCCCAAGATAGAACAATATTGAAATTAATAACCATACAATGATTTGTAAGTGTTGAACTGAAAGGAAAATCTCTCACTTTCCATCAAAAGCTAGAAATGATGAAGCTTGGAGAAGGCATGTCCAAGGCCTAGAGAGCCTGGAAGCTAGGCTTCTGGTCCCAGCTGGCCAAGCAGTGAACACCAAGGGAAGGCTCATGAGGGCAACTTTAAGTACCAGTCCAGTGCACATACAAATGACAGCAAAACACAACAGTCAGATGGCTGACACAAGTTTAGTGGTCTAGACAGAAAAAAATCAAATTAGCTACAGCATTCCTGTAAGATAAAGCCCAAGCCAGAGAAATACTCCTTACTTTCCTCAACTCTATGAAGCTGTGNNACTTGGGAAGTGTGCAGATGTTTGCTCATGGGGATTCAGGAAGGCTGCTGCCTCTGTAACGAGAAAGAACATGCTGAAATGGCACTTGGGGTAGAAGCTGTGGCAAACTGGTTGGGTGTGGCAGCCCAGGTCTGTAAAGTTGCTGTGTAGGAAGTGGAGGCAACTTAGTGAGACATCTCAAGACAGAACAAACTAGGGTGACAAATACAAATCCCTCTTTACTTCATACATAAATACCTTATTATAGCAACAAAAAGCTAATTCATCGTTGGAAAGGCTATAGCTGCCACAGANAGTGATTCCTCTGATGGATCTGGGTGAAATACTTTAAAAACCTTCTGGGAATGACCACTCCAGATGTTACCAGGAAGTTACGGGCTGGGGGTGTGCCTCACTGACAGAGTATTTGCCTAGTGTGTGCAGGAATTTGGGTCCAATCCCCAGCACCACATACAGAAACAGGACTCATGGGAGNAGGTTTTAAGTGTCAGCATTGACTCCAGCTCTTGTGGATGATGTTAACGGGATCCAGATTTCAGCAGAGAGTTAACTGTGGACGTGGCAGAAAGCACAAAAGAACCAGAACCAGGAGCAGGCTTGGAGAGTGATGGGTGAACCACTCTCTCACACAAAGCTGTAGTAATGAGTCGCCTCTTACACATGAACAAAAGCAGTGGTTTCCTGAAAGGGAGTAGATCCTGGCAGAGAAGCTCTATGTCCTGCTGTCATGGTAACAAAATGGAATATTCAGAATTAGTTGAAAAAGCAGCAGCAGCAGGATTCACTCCAACTTGTCATGTTTTACACGAAAATGCCATTGAAAGATGCTGTGGCTCAGGGCTGGGCTTGCTAAGCACTCACGAGAGTATGGGCATAATCCCAGACTCCACAAAAACAACAGCATGACATACTAAAGAAACCTTTGTGATAGGAGAGCTGAAGGATGCAGTGAATTCACTGCCCTGTGTAAGCAACTGCCGTAGGCACCCCACATCAGAACCAACACTGAGCTGTTATCAGCCACCAACATCAAGCTTTCATTTTTCCAATTACAGCTCACTGGAGGTATCTTTTAGTAATAAAGTATTCTGAAACTGTCGCATGCATTNTTTAGACAGAATTCTATCACATAGCCAATAAACTACAGCATGGTGTAAATANAACTTCAAAACACACAGAGAGACCAAATTCATCATGTGACTTGCCTTGTGGAGGTATTTGCTTTCTTGGGTGGCCTGGAACTGTTCTGGTTTAGAAACCTCACAGGACATTATTCAACAGATGGTCCAAATGCCTTCTTAAAATAACACCTGTGGACATGGTTTCCAAGTTATAGCATGCCAGACAAGGAACTACGTTCATGGCAGAAGACCTGTTGTTTAATATACTTCTGTGGTGGTTTGAATGTATGGCCTCTATAGAACCACATGTGTGAATGCTGGGCCCATAGGAAGTGGCACTATTAGGAGGTGTGGCCTTGTTAGAGAAAGTGTGTCACTGTGGAGGTGGGCTTTGAGGTCTTATATGCTCAGGCTAGGCTTCATGTGACACAACTGCTTCTGCTGCCTGTGAATTAAGATGCAGAACTCTCAGCTCCTTCTTCAGCACCATGTCTGCCTGCACGCTGCCATGGCCACCATGATGATAATGGACCAAACCTCTGAAACTGTAAGGCAGCCCCAATGAAATGTTTTCTTTACAAGAGTTGCCATGGTCATGGTGTCTCTTCACAGCAATAAAAACCCTAAGACAACTCCTTTTCCCTTTTCAGCAGAAAAGTAGTACTTCATGGCAGCTTTCAACTGTCTTCAGGAGCTATGCACACCCTCTTCTGGTCAATCTGAAGAAAAACCAAGTGACAAGTTTCTACATCTTCTCCACATTTTCATGGGACAGACATCAGCAGGTGCGGGCAGAGTCCATTGCTCAAGGTCCATACTGCCCCTGAAGCACTGTGCATACCTGGGCACTCTAAGACACAGTAGAGTGGAACAGGCTTTCTTGGACCACCAGCCCCCAAATCATGACACAGAAACTTATTATGAAAGCTCAGCCTTAGCTTAGGCCTGTTTCCAACTAGCTCTTATAATTTAAATTAATCCATTTCTATTAATTTACATGCTGCCACATGGCTCATGGCTTTTACCTCTCCTGCATGTCCTGCTTCCTGTCTGTCTTCCTCTAGGGTCTCTCCCACACCTAGATTCTTCTTTTTTTTCTCTCTGCCTGGAAGTCCTGACTAACCGCTTTCTGCCTAGCTATTGGCCATTCAGCTCTTTATTAAACCAATCAGAAGGCAAAGACACATCTTCACAGTATACAAAATGATTATCCCACAACAGTAAAGCTGTGGCTAGAGTTTGAATTCCAGATCTGCCACTTACTGGCCGTGGGATCCTGGAGAGTTTTGTTCCTCCACCACTGTATTGCCTGGAAAAGACAGAGCAGCCATGGCACCAACATGACAGGACTGCTGTGAGCCCCGAGGGTCAACCATGGGGAAAAGAGTGATCTACAAGGGACAGTCTGCTCAGAAGACAGGTGGCTGCCACAGATCATGCGGACCCCTCCAGAGAGATTGATATTGCTCCATGAGAATCCTGGCAAAGCTGTGTGAATGTAAGGGACAAGGCAGGCAAAATCCTCCAAGCCTTCATGCACAGGGGAGATCAAGGAGCTGCTGGGGTGACNTCAGAATGCATTTCAATAACCACTTTATTAGCAGAGAAGACCCCACTAGTACTTACAAAGTGCAAAAAGGCTGTTATTAACCTCAGAATGTGGGACAATGTTTATCCTTCCCACAGGAAAAGAACACAGAAATCCTCTTTTGGTATAATCCACTAATTTTGCTAGTTTTTATTAGAGCATTACAATTAAGACATTAAATTATAAATTCAGGTGGTGTATTTAGAAATTAAATTACAAAACAATACAAATACTTTTAAGATGTGATGTGCCAACCAAGTTTAAATGTTATCATTAACCAGGGTTCAGGTTTAGATTCTGCAGAATCTATGATGTGTACAAAGGGTGAAAGGGACAATGGAGAAGAAAGATGTTTGCAAATAAAATATTCCACAGAAAAAATTTAAATAAAAAGATAAGCTTTCAGCAAATTAAATTAATGTTCTAATCTGTTGGCACAATGTACAGAAAATACTTACATGATAATTTCTTAAGCAAACAGCAGCTTTACAAACAGTAATACTTTACACATATATTAGAGTAACAATGTGTTACGAATTAGCAGTTTTGTGTTAAGAGTTGAAAATGAATGCAAAGGTCGCTCTTTATTTGCACATTGTAATTCCCACCCACCCCCCACTTTCCCCTGGTTATTAAAAAAAACACACAAGTATGTTATTTGGATATTAATTTGTCAATATTTAAATTATTTGAATTCCTTTTGACTAATTCTTTTCCAAATACTGGAAGCATATAAAATACCGTCTCTTCAAAAATGATTCCAGTCAAAGCCTGTAAAAACTTTTCAATGTATAACACATGTTATTGTTCCATGTTTAGTCAAAAGAAATTATATTACATCATTTACAAAGATTAAAACCGATTAAGCTATTATGAACATCTGCCTTTGAGGAATGATCTTCACAACAAACAAGCCTACCAAAGAGGGAGTCAAACCAGGGGAGTGTAATTTATACTGTAATTCATGTACTGATAGAAGTCCTACACTAATTATTGCCAGGAAAACTACATCTACACACTAAAGAAAAAATCAGTTTTTACTTCTTGTGCCAATAAACTTGTATTCTTACCATTAGATTTATTTCTAAGTNTCAAAGAGTGAATGATACCTACTTCCAAAAATAAGACTTTCCTATTTCTCATACCTCCTCTAAAGCCTGGAATTCAATGTACACGAACACCCCCAAATTTACCCAAAGGAAACAGATCATAAAGACATTGCTGATGCNTATTTAAGGTTACTCAGCATGGTAGAACTTCCTTTGATAAATTTTGGGCTGTCCTCTAGAAGTGACCAGTTTCCTGTATAAAGTCTGTGGTCCCTTAGATTTGTGGCAGGAAAGCCACTGCCTTTGAGAGGGCACATTACTGGACTTCTAACAACAAAAGTAGAAGTAAGTTGCTGGCGTTTCCAAGATTTCCTCAACTTCTCTTTTGGTACAAGTGTCCAAACTCTAAAATGATGATCCATGTCCAGAAGAGAATAAAATATACAAGAAATCTTTGAACAGCCACTACCTCAAGATCAAGAGAGATCTGAACCACTGACATCAACAGGAAATGACATCATGAAAAGTAGGAAAAGTATTCAAATCCACTTTCAAGACTGTCAGTCGTTCAAAACCCCTATCATTTCTTTAAACAAGTTAAGGCTTCCAAATATGCAGACAGTAAGAATCGGCCCATGCAAATCACACTGTCAGCTTCATTCCTTACGTCTAACTGAAGTATCAAATGATCAGTGCCTAGAGTCTACACTGGACAACAGTTTAGACTGGACAGTATACTACTGTCCCCTTTAGCACACTAATCAAGTTGACTGACATATTTTTAATAAAGCAATGCTCCTAAACTTTTACAATTTACAAATACTATGCCATCAGCCAAGGATCTCATCTCTCCAGCATTATAAAACCTCAGAGCTTTACAGTAAGCTCTGTACCAATTACTTCAGCAAAGATTTTCTCTAACTTGTCTCCTGTCTCCGGGAGGCAAAGTCCTGCCCCACATGACCAGGGGATGAGTACTCCTTGCTGCTGCCTGCTTCTGGGAGCTCATAGGGAGGGAGCTCATGTGTCTATCTGTGTACTGGTAGATGGGGTGAAGGAAAGGAGATGAAGACAAAAGATGGTGATGTATGATTCTTCCATCCTACAGAAACTTGCTGAAGACAGCAGAATCCACGTGACGGCTGGACAGCAAATGAAACCGCTCATTAAGTTAAGATTCTCCCAAACACACACACACACACATCCTAGAGAAGGGTAGAGATAAATAACCATGAATAAAATTTCTGCATGTGTTTGCATATGAGAAATCATCTGAAGGATCCGCACAATTTGAACAACCTTCTCTTTTCTTCTACAGCTTCTTCCAAGCCTTACCTGAACATGTCACAAACTGTGCAAAAGGCTTTTCCCTGACTTCCTGTAGCTGTGGTTCTAGCCATGAAGAAGGTGCATTTTAAAAGATGAAATGACTTAAAATGTGGATTTGTTTGAATATGCAAACAGATCCACGCCTCAAAACAAGAAGATCCTAAAGCAAAAGCAAGCAGTAGAACACAGCAGGATAGCCTTGCTTCCGGTGTCCACAGGGAAGTGCTGTGGTAATACAAACCTGTACACTAGTCACCTGTCAGCGTTTGCCTAACTTTACATACTATGTACAAGAGCATTCCTGAGGTAAGAGGCAAGTGTTAGACAGAACCTGGCAAGTCGCACCATGGTGACTGCTCTTACAGACATCTATCCCTTTTCACAAACGAGGCCAGCGTGGTAACGTTCCAGTGTTCACCTAACTCCTGCAGGCTGTTTCAGCCCAACCCGACTTTTGTGGGTTGCAATGACCAGTGGACTTCTGACACAAACACTGTGGACCAAGTAANAGCTGCACCCATGTTTGAATGCACACTCTGGGCAGCCTTGCCACCCTNGACGNTTAGTCTCTGATGCTACCTCCAGCACTTTTCAAAAGCAGCAAACACTACTCCAACAGACAACTATTCCGAAGGAGATGGAGTCTGCAATCAAACACTGGCCCTTATAATCTCAATCTTTAGTTTGTAAAATAATCTTAACTAGCCATTAGTTGTTCGTTTATTTTTTTCTTTAGAATTTGGTCTTCTTTCTTTAATCATTATTTTTCATTACAAAGTAAGTTGAAAGAAGTCTGAATTTTCTACACAATTCTTAGAAATAGACTTGGACACTAGTTAAAAATGAAGCTAGAGATCATAACAAAATAGGTAAAAGTTACAAAAGGTCTGTTGGGAATTAAAAACACAGTAAATAACTGGACAGTGGAAAATGTTGAGATTGAGCGTCAGGTACAGGGCTGCAGCCAGATAAGCTGGAGACAGCTGACACTTCCTGAGTTATAGATTTGGGGGAGCAGAATTGGAATCAGAGTGCTCTTTGTTCACNGAACTGCTGGGCTTCGGCTGCTGGTCAGGGGTCCAGGTCTCACTGTCCACCCCTGATTCCAACCCCTCAAGTGCTTCTGCCGATTCCTCTCCACTTTGCTCTGCGTTGTCTTCCTCGGAGCCAGGAAGGGCCTTGCCGAGCTGAAGGGTTTCCATAGTCCTCTGGGTCTCTGAGACCCAGGACTCAATTCTACTATTGAGTTGCACTTCAACTGATATGGGTTCATGAGTATAATCTTCCTCCTCTTCCTCTTCTTCATCATCCTCTTCTTCAAGCATGCCAGGTACAAGAGTGCTGGTGGTGCTGGTAATGGAGGAATTCAAAAGATCTCGGCAACTGCCATCCAGGGAGCCGGTCTCTGTGCTCTGCTGGGAGGCCCACTCCAGGTCGTCTGGCTTCAGTTCATCCTTGTCACTTACGGGTTTCCCCTGGCTTGGCGCTGAGGTAGTGCTGCCTGTGGCCAGCGGCTGCTGCTTACTCACAAGGGTTGTGTCGAGTGCAAGTTTACTGGGCTTCTCAGAAGGGCCATGCTTACAGGGAAGCTCTTTCTCGTTTTCTGACGTTTCCAAGCCATCTGAAGTCTCGACCATGCTTCTCCAATTAGTTTCTACAAACAGGAATACATTTTTGAGAATCAGAAGCATTGTTTCAGAATCATGGAACTAACACCAAAACAAGGNGCAGGAATAACATATAGAAATTTGCTGGCTCAGCAACTAAGTGAGGAAAATTAAACATTTAGTTTGTTTTACAATGAGTTTAATTAAATGTTACGAAAATGTTCAAAGCAATGTGCCTTCAAATGAAGAACTAAGAGAGAATGCACCACTGTGTCCAGAAGGAGAAGATCATACGCAACAGAGCCACTGATGCTCAGGTATAAAATCTACATATGAAAGCTAATGCACTGTCTCTTGGTGTCTGTGTCCTCTACAGCTATGCAACTTCAAGGACCCCCAACTCACAGGCATTACAGCCAAGATATCCAACAAAAAACAAAAAAACAAAAACAAAAAAATTCTGACCTCAAGGGTTTGGAAAAGCACATCAGCTATGATTTCATTTATACACAACCAATCTAACCATGTATTTCTAGCATCTGGAAAATCTGACTTACAACACATGTAACTCGGCTTACACGGAGTATTATACAACACCGTGTTGACAAAATCATCTTTACGGACTAGGACTCCAGGATGAGTGTGGCTCTCCCACTCCTCTAGGTTTATTTTTTAAATAAAAATATCCAATTACCTTGTAGTAATTTGCACTTTATAGGAGTAATAAACAATACATATTTAACTTTATTGGCCACAGATACACACACTGATACAGACAGTATTTGGACACTCGAGTCAGGACAGGTTATACAGAAAGGGAAAACAAACGACAAGCCTTTCTTCCTGCAGCTGCTTCGGCACAGGCCAGATCCTCCCACTCTCACTCCTACTACAGACGCAGTCTACCCCTCCTACGTGCTCACCTCATTAGTAACACAATCATTCACAGTGGAAAAGCACAAGAACCTGGTTGGTAACCCTTAGCTTACCTTTCTTCCTTATTTTACACCTCTATCCCATCCAACTCATTCCTTTGTGTCACTTAGCTCAAAAACTACATCTGGTCACTGCTGTCTTAACCCAGGTCTGTCTCTCCGTCCATTTGCTGTATGTTCCCAGTTAATTTTGCAAGTTGGCTTTATCTCTGTCTAACTGGCTTTTGGTGTCCTTAAGACAAGAGTCACATTCCTTAGATAGTTCCTCTGAGCCACTCATGATCTGACCTTACTTACCTGTCTTTCTGGTCCCACTGCAACCTGCCCCCGACCATGCAAGCTACCCTGAGTATCACTAAATCCTCACTGTACCTGCAGTCACAGGATAAGCTACGCCTTAGCATATACTGCTCTGTGGAAGTCCTAATGACCACTCCTTGGAACCTTCCTCCCTGACCTTCCTAGGAGATGTCCACTGACTGAACCCACCACACTTTACAGAACCATTCAAAAGCACTTACTGTTTGCTATTCCATCCTCATCCTTCCTCACTCCCACAGATCTGTGTTCCTGTGGCTGCCACACAGTAAATAACATTTTGAGGGGAGAAAAGTGAGACAGGGTTTCTCTGTGCAGCCCTGGCTGTCCTGAAATGCGCTCTGTAGACCAGGCTGGCCTTGAACTCAGAGATCCAACTTAGTCTGCCTCCAAAGTGCTAGGATTAAAGGTGCACATCACCACCGCCAGGCAGTAAATAACATTTTTAAAAACAGCTATTAAAGGCTGATAACCTGAGTTTGATCCCTGGAAACCATGGAGAAGTGACTCCACAAAACTGTACTCTAACCACCTTAGAACATAGAACATGCTGTGGTTGGTATAGGTGTGCCATAGCCTATCATGTGCATGCACACAAGATAAATATAATTTTAAGAAATTAAAAATGTTATTTCAGCTGGGCGGTGGTGGTGCACGCCTTTAATTCCAGCACTCGGGAGGCAGAGGCAGGCGGATCT
>LZPO01044437.1:14244-32479 GCA_001675575.1 Neotoma lepida | reverse complement strand
ATCAGGCAGAAAGATTGTAAGATCCAGAGGTCAGGGAGGACCCGAGGGAAACAGGTCTTCAGGACTTGACAGTATCGTTGCACTCGTGAGCTCACAGCAGCTACAGCAGCTCTGGTTGCCCATACAAGGTCAAACCAGTCATTCCAGCATGGAGGGCNTAGGGACTCACTGTCCTCCACCCTCTAAGTTAGGCACTGCTGATAGTTGATGTCTTCTTGGGGAGGGAGAGTCTGCTTTTTTTNAATTTTATTTAAAATTAAAAATATTCTATTTATATGTGTCTGTCTGGGGGTATGTGCATGGGAGTCAAAGTGTCCACAGAGACCGAAAGAGGAAACCAGGTTAACTGGAGATAGAGTTATAGATAATTAGGCACTGGAGATTAAATCTGGGCCCTCTGGGAGCACAGCCAGGGTTTTTAACCCCTGAACTACTTCTCCAGCCTTTGAAAGTTAGTTTTCTTTAAGTATATAGCCCCAGGTAGGTCCCAAAGGATGGCCCCACTATATCCATGAATATATGGGNAGTACAAGTTGGAATTCCTGGGTTATTTGCTTGTTTGTGAGCTTGTTAAAGAAAACAGGAAGCTGGGAGGGAGTGGATCTGGAAAGAGTTAGGGAGAGGAGTAGGGAATGAATATGATCACAACATTGTATATATATAAAATTCTCAAAAAAAAATAAGAATATTACATTTAAAAAGCAGAGGGACCGGCAAGATGGCTTAGTGTTGAGAGCACTTGCTGTTCTGCTGGAGGACCCACGTTTGATCCACAGCATCCGTGTTGGCTCACAACCGGTTGTAACTCCAGTTCCAGGGGATCTGATGCCCTCTTCTGGCCTCTGTGGGCATGAGGCAGGCGTGTGGTGCACAGACCTGTACAAGTGGGCCAAACACTCATGTGTGTAAGAAATAAAAAAATAAAAAACAGAACAAAAGCAGAATAGCCTGGTTTCCTTCTTCTTACTTTCCTTTTTTTTATTTTCTGTAATAAAGGGTAATGTACTAAACTGAAGCCCCCTTACTGTCCCATGTCTGGCATAGGCTAGATCCTTAAGACCTGTCGGTTGAGTGGCCAAGCAGCCAGGCCTTGCTTGTTGTGGAGACGTCTGGGATGTGTTACTTTTCAGGACCAATGTCACTCCTGCATTGATCCAGTTGCCTATTTATGGTCAGGCATAAATGAACATTTATGGTCAGGGTAGAAGCTTGGGCAAAATGGCCCCCCTCCTCTTCTAAGTGTGGGCAGTCTGTATACAGTTACTGCCTATGTGACCATGTAAATGGAACTGTGAACCCAATATTACAGCCATGGAGAATGATCAGAAAAGATTCCTACCACACTTAGAGAACGGCTGGTTGTTCCTGAGTCCTCTAATCCCATCCTCAGGAGAAAGGACAGTGGATGAATTCAAAGCCNTTGTGCCTTCATCTCTTTCCTACACTCCATTTTTTTGAAGTATTACATTTTTTGTCTTTCCTATCGGTTTTTAATGTAGTTTACAGTGAAGTTTTAGTCAAATAACAAATGAAAATGCTGTAGCCAGTAGAGTTTTCATTTGGAAAAAGAAATAAACTGAAATGGAATTTTTGTAAAGCTTAGTCCTTTTGGGAAAATGTTTTAAGAATACTTAGTGAATGCCAGGTGGTGGTGCACACCTTTAATCCCAACACTTGGGAGGCAGAGGCAGGCAGATCTCTGTGAGTTCGAGGCCGGCCTGGTCTACAAATTGAGTTCCAGGATAGCCAGCACTGTTACACATAGAAACTCTGTCTCCAAAAAGAAAAAAAGAATACTTACTGAGTGTCCTAAGGAAATACCAGTTGTGCATTAAAATTTTATTTTTATTTATAATTGTGTGTGTGTGTGTGTGTGTGTGTAGGCAGAGTGTCCACAGAGACCAGAAGAAGGTGTCAGATCCCCTGGAACAATTGTGTGCTGTCTCACGTAGATTCTGGAAAATGAACTCTGTCCTCTGCAAGAGCAGTCAGCACTCTTAGTCACTGAGGCCCTGAGCCCCGCTCCAGTCCAGTCAGAACATTTGTGAGGAAGCTGCAATAGGTGCAGCATGTTAACACTGCTCCACAGAAAACAATTTTGCCTTAATCAAGTGATCTTGCAGCAGCATCTCTTCAAATAGGAGCCTCTGCCTCTCAACTGCCCCTCCCAACTATTAAAGCATGTATTTAACGAGCAGAAGTCAGTTTGATGAGAGACAGATTCCACTAACGTGATAACGTCAAGTGAAACCAATCCAAANGTGGAGAAAACGTTGCTCATAGATTCCCCATCAACCACATGGATTCACTTTTTGTTTATGTTTGTTTTTGTAGTGCTGAGGATTGAGCCCAGTCACACATGCTGGGCAAGCACTCTATAGCCTTTCAGAATCATCTCTTTTTTTCTTCTTCTTCTTTTGAGATAGGGTCTCATGTAGTCAAACTAGCCTCCAACTTGCAAAGGAGCTGAAGTTAGCCTTGAACCCCAGATCCCTGGGCCGAGTCTGAGATTACATGCATGTGCCACCACACCCAGCCAGAGTCATTGCTGTAAAAAGAAAGGGACTTCTGTTCTTTGCTTGGCTTTCTCACTCACTTTTGAACTCACCTACTGTGTGTCAACATACTTAGAAGTAACCATATAGAATACTTATAGAAGTGACCAAACTCAAGCCAGGCATGGTGGTCCATGACTATAATCCCAACACTCTGGAGGCAGAGGCAAGAAAATGATGCTCCAGGCCAGGCCAGCCAGGGTTACAGTGTGAANAGAGAGGGGAATGGGGAGAGAGAGAAGAAGCCCAAGGCTTTTAATCAAAATCCCGATCAACACTATAAAGAAAATACAAAATACTCTGAGGAGTTTATTGTCGCTGGACTGTCTAGTCGGATATTATCTGAAAGGATGCTGTCTAGTCGGATATTATCTGAAAGTATGGGACACTTCAAAGCTTCAGGTCCACCTTCAGTTTGGACTTCCTTTCTTTGCTTTTTATTTTTGGAAGGTGTTTGAAAGAGGATTTTGAAAACATGAATTATTCCCCACAGCCTAGATGTAAAACAGACTGGGAAGTGACCTCTTGCTTCCCAGTAGCTTAGATTTGCTGGTGTCACTTCTTCCAAGAAATCCACATTTGTTGAGTACCATTCTGGAGAAATTGATCTCATTTTGCCTAGCCACCCTGAGATCCCTCCTAACCCTGCTTGTTTTTCAAATGAGAGAACATATGAAATCAGCCCTGTGGAGGTGGCTCTTGCCACAGTGCAGTGGGAAATCGAAGAGGGGACAGAGTGGCAGTCCAAAGGCTAACTTCACTGACAATTAGACTATTGTTCATAGAGCTAATGGGTTGAGCCAAACTGATGGAAGCTGACAAAATGCTGCTTTTTTTTTTTTAAATCAGAAGTAAATGCAGGGTCTGCAAATGAAAGAGACTTGAGAGAGAAATAACAGCTGAGGTTCTGTGTAAGGCATGGCTTTAGTAAGAGGGCTCTAATCAATCAGGGAAGGTGGCTGTTCTCCCAGCATTTCTGTGTGGTGTTTATTTTACCTTTAGTGGAGTTTGCAATAGACGCCGAGGTAAGATACACAGAGCAGATTGTGTGAAACAGAAAAAAAGTTGCACAATGTTAATTTGCATAACTGATAAAGGTTCTCGGGTTTTTTGTTTTTGTTTTTGTTTTTGAGACAAAGTCTCACCATGCAGGCTGGCCTGGAACTGTAGACCAGGCTGGCCTCAAACCCACAGAGATCCACTTGCCTCTGCCTCTGTCTCCAGAGTGCTGGTGTTACAGATGTGCATCACCACATCTCCAGAGTGCTGGGGTTAAAGATGTGCATCACCACATCTGGGGTTAAAGATGTGCATCACCACATCTGGCATGATGAAGTTTTTAATCCTAAGCAGGGAATCAGAGAACAATCTCAAGTAGTTGAAATTATTCTTTGTTAGAAAACAATAATGCAGAACATTGAGCTGTGCTTTCTGAGAAAGGACCACTAGTGAAAGACAAAGAACAACATTCAAGACTAGTTAAGTCTAGTTCCAGAGGGTTGCCAGCTACTCAAAAGGGCTCAAAGGCTCAATGTCTGAAAGAAAAGAGTCACCAAACAGTGCATTCAAATCAGACTTCCACAAGGCAGTGGCATTCAAAGTAGTGTGCAAGGTGATCTGATTAGTGGAGAGACTGGGGTTAGCCTTGAGTTTTTATTCTCCACTGAACTTTAATTTGATATGGTTTATCAAGAAGGCAGGAGAAGTACGTATTTCTGTACATAAACATATACATTATAAAATGGGCATGGTGGCACATACCTATAAACACAGCACTTGAGAGACAGAGGCAGGAAGATTCCCTGGGTTAAGGCCAGCCTGTGCTTTATAGTGCTGTACATTATGAATATATAGTAAAGGAAAATACATGCATAATATTGTAAGAAAGTTTGGCTTCTCTATACAGAGGGAAATTTGTTTTAGAGTCTTCAATAACACTATCCTGTTGTGTTTGAAGGTTAGGGAAGCCTCAGAGACAGGAGACAGATGAACACCTTCTACCCAGGATTTCTCAGTTCTAGCCACCATCAATAAAGAAGTCAGAGATGAGACAAAGTAAGGAATAGGAGAGAATTTATTAGCGGGTGCAGGTGTGCACAAGAGATTCTTGTGGGTTCTTTAGAGACTACATCTGGCATTTGGATAACTCATTTTATGGGAAAATTTAATAGAGCAGAAGGTAATTTATAAACTAAGGTAGAGAATTCCAGGACTGGGTCAGGGTTCTAGGATAGGGTTCACTTCCCTTTTCTGTCCTCACATGGAGTTTTCCAGATGTGACGTGGTATCAGATGCATGACGGGAGCAGGTAATTTCACAAATGTGTGGAGGTAGCATCATACTGAAGCCAAGGATAGTTAACACTCACTTCGTTGGCCACATTGGTCTCAGCAGGTTTTGTTGGGTCTTGGACTAACAAAGCTCTAGAATGCCATTAGCCTTAGCCACTGTGCAGTGTGCTCAATGTTAACCTACCTCGCCTTAAGCTAGTTAAAGAAATTCCCTCTGTTGATAATAGAAGCAAATTACTGAATGACTACAAGGTAGTTTCTTTCGTATACTGCACATACTTGGTTAGGACCAACCCTTCCTTATTCTTTCTCTCTACCCTCAACCTCAGACAGAGACCTGTTTCTCTTCCCATTTCCCCCACTGACCTCTCATCTCCTCACCAAGGCCGGACCCAGACTCTTCACCATCCACCAAATAAAACACTATTCGAAAATCTCTGCAAAATCTCTTTGCACATGANACATTTCCTCAGTATGTTTTATCTTAATCTAGTGTCTTTAATGTTTAATTTATTGACTAGATGTCAAGTCTGTTTAGTCTGTGGTTCCTTGTATAAAAATTGTAGCAATTTGTTGAGAATAATAGAATCTCAGTTCACTAAAAGCAACGTGAATATTCTCTTAAATGTACATGACATATATTCTCTCTGTGTGAGTGATGCATATATGTGTACATGTTTGTGTGTTTGTATCTGTATGCATATATGTGTAGATACACATGCATGTGTGTATGTAGAAGCCAGAGATCAAGGTCAGGTATTTTCCTCAGTCACTCTTTGTCTTGGTTGCTGAGACAGGGTCCCACACTGAACCCAGAGCTTATGGATTCTGTTAGGCTGCTTGACCAACAAGCTCCAAGGATCTTTCTTTCTCTAATCAGCACTGATTCATGCTGGGGTTACTGATGTGTGCCAAGCTTTTATGTAGGTAGCAATAATCCAAACTTAGGTGTTCATTCTTGTGCATCAAGTACTGTTCCAACTGAGCCATCTCCCCAGCTCCAATTATGACATATTTACATGTAAATTTAAATGAATTTGAATTTGTAGGTCTAATATTGTCTTCNACTTCTATTTATTAATCTACTTGTCTTTGTTTTTGTTGTTTTCTGAAACAAGGTCTTGCTGTATAGCCAAGTTTGGCCTGAAACTTGCTGTAAAGCCCACGCTAGCCTTGAACTCCGGATCCTCCTGCCTCAGCCTCCTGAGTTCTGGGATTACAAACATGCTCTATGGAACCTGGTTNTGATTGTCTTTTCAATTCTGAAAAAAAAAATAGCAAGAAAACAGTTGCAAGGGAGATAACTGACAGACTTTTAAAATATTACCAACCAGTTAGCAATAGTCCGTGTAACTTTTAAATAAATGCTTATGTATAAGAACGATTCCTCAAGATAAGAATAATCAATCACAACTTTTTTCTACCTGGGGTGGTATGAGAAACTGATTTAAAACTATTTATTCGGNTGGAGAGATGGCTCAGCAGTTAAACCCACTTGTTGCTCTTGTAGAAGTGGGGTTTGGTTCCCAGCACTCACATAGTGACTTACAACCATCTGATGCCTTCAAATTCCAAGGATACCAGGCACACATACATGCATGCAGGCAAAAACTCATACACATAAAATAAAATAAATCTAAAACTATNTATTGACTTACAACTCTTCAAAAAATTTTGGGCAGCTTANCAAAATACNTATAATACCCATGGTCGAGANACAGCAAAGGAAAAAGAAATGTAAGCACAGCAAGAAATCACCCCACGTGTGTGAAGTCCTGCATACTTGGTAGAGGGGCTCCACAGATGTTAATAAGACTCAAAGGATTACTGAGAAACACTGATGAAACCAATGAGATCTGCCTGGGATCCTGCCCCTGCTAGAGACACAGGATGGAATGACGAGGTAGCTCTCCTAGCATGAGTAAGTGGCTCTATGGGTGGACCAGTGACCCCAGGCCTGGTCTCCCAGCTCTGGCAACATGGCTGAGGTAATACCAAGGGGAATGTTCTTACAGCAAGCCCTCACACACCATCCATAGGAAGTCTGTGAACAGCAGGCCTTCTGGTGAAGCTTCTGGATTAAATTGTTTGACAAAGGTCTACCAGATGGACATCTGAAGAAAATTACTTGCTGAATGTAGTCTTAAATTAAGCCAGTTTTCTTCTGAGGAGAGTCTTTGGCAGCTGTCCTCAGGCAAGGGCCCTCCTCTCATCACACAACACAATTAGTTTGACAATGGAATCTACTGTCTCCCGTGGTGGGTCCTCACGCTGAAGGAANAACCCCTCATTGCTTCAGGACAGATACTGGAAGGCATGTGTGGCTCTTGGGTCTGCCAGAGTTAAACCTTCGTTCAGTGTACAGATGACAGGCCTGGGGACGGATAAGCAAAGCCGGGAGGAATGCTACAAT
Source organism: Neotoma lepida (assembly GCA_001675575.1). Taxonomy (NCBI): domain Eukaryota; kingdom Metazoa; phylum Chordata; class Mammalia; order Rodentia; family Cricetidae; genus Neotoma; species Neotoma lepida. The sequence goes on along the minus strand of LZPO01044437.1, from coordinate 25,220 downwards.
CAGAAGCATTGTGTGGGGCTCAGGGCTCTGTGTGACTGCTTGTGGTGCTTGGCNTAGCGGATTCTGTGGGGGTTCAATAAAAAAGGCTTTTCATCCTCAGAATAATGAAATGGAAAGGAGGGGGCCCTGGAACACGGCCTGACGCTGGGGAATTTGTCTGCTTGGAGAAAAGTGGAAACTGAATATGATTTGTGGAACAGTGAAGATTTTCTAGAATTCCATTTTAAGGAATTTTCAAGTTCACCAGTCTACAATTTTAAACGGCATTCCAATAGGATAGACAAATGACTTCAAACTTTGTGTTTAAAGGGTGACACATGGGGACAAGCATGCCCTGATGCAGTAGGGCAAAGGGCTAAAGGTATGATAAAGAATTCTTTTTATAAAATAATAAGACTAACCAGAATATGAAAATTAGAAAAAAAAAAGAAGCAATAGCAAAGGTCCAAGTGAACGTTGGAGGCTTCCTTTGTTTGTTTTTAGTATGCAAATATATGCTGATGACAGTATTCCAGAACTCTTTTACTTATTTTTCTGTGTTTATTTAAGCATATATGAGTATTCAGGTGGATATATGTCTTAGTGAGCATGTATCACTGTGTAGCTGGGACAGAAATACTGCTTTTAAGCCTGTCCAAACAGGTAGATTTTCCAGTGGTAAAAATATCATTGCTGCCAGGCATGATGACACACACCTTTAATCCCGGTACTTGGGAGGCAGAGGCAAACAGATCTCTGAGTTTGAGGCCAATTTGGTCTACAGAGCAAGTTCCAGGACAGTCAGAACTGTTACACCTGTCTCTTATACACATCTAGATGTGTATAAGAGACAGTCTTTAGATAGGCCAAAATTCACATAGCTTTGGTATGGTTCAATGGATCACTTTGCAGTCCTGTAGATACTTCAGCTAATAGTTTGCACACAACCTTTAATTCAAATAAGAATCAAAGAGCCACTGTTGGGTTTGGTCTCCAGCACTACACTTTTTTTTAATATCAATAAAATATTTAAAAATTTAAAATGACCATAAATATTTCATCCCTTAGGGTTAAAATGTCTTTTTGTCATATTAACTGCATACTTATTTTAACTTGTTACATCTTCATAAATTCACTGCTACGTCCCCGTGAGCATCACACNGCATTCAGAGCTTACCTGCTCAGAAAAGCCTACAGGTAGAAGGAGCAGTGCTGGGTGCTGGGAAGGCTACAACGGTTAGCTGCTTTCCTCACCACAACGANTATACAACTCCTGCTCCCATTCCTCTCAAGCAGGAGGCCCTGCTTTACAGGAAAGTGCTCGCCTCTGCTCTCACCTGTAGTTGGAAAGAAAGTATTTCAGGAGAGCCATAGTTTCCTCCCACTGGCCTAGTTTCAAAGTCTAGAGCAACATCAAACAAGGGCAGTTTCTCTTTGCATATGCTTTAAATATTTGCAAAAATAGCTGTTTGTTCACCCTGCCCCCTCTTGTCTGAGGTGAAATTTAAGGACTGAAAGTTTCTGCTTTGAATCACCACTAAATTTCACTTTATTGCTTTTGTCAATTAGCTCACTGACAATGACAAGATCCAAAGACTTATTCTCAGGGCCCGCATNTTAAGACACCTCTCCAAGTTTGGTTTCTTGCTTTTGAAATGCACTAGGAAGACATTTCAAACTAGGAAAAGAGAAATGGTGTTTATTTTCCGGCTTATGAAAACTAAGATGGCTAATATAGGACCCAGCTAGCTGTACCATTCTTGGGCATACACCAAAGNACTCCATACCCTACCACAGAGGTAGCCACATGCCTGTGTCCATTGCTTGTATGTTTATACAGTTAGAAAATAGAGCCAGCCAAGATGTCCATGAACAGATGACTGGATAATGAAAATGTGGCACATACACACAATTGGATTCTTTCAGCTACAAAGAAAAATGAATTTATGACATTTGCAGAAAAATGGATAGAGCCAGAAAACATAATACTGAGTTAATGTAAGCCAGACCCAGAAAGACAAACACCATATCTTTCTCTCAGATGTGGATCCCAGCTCCAAACATTTAGATTCATGTGCTTTACTAGCAGAGGTCAGGAAACTAGAAAGGGGCCATTAGTGCAGAGAAAAGGGAAGACTAGCTGGNAGGAATACTAGTGGCAGGGAGGTTTAAGCAGGGCTGGGGATAGGGGTGGGGAGAGAAGAGGACGAGTTAACTAAAACTAAGGATCCATGCAAATGCCATACGGAAACCTGCTACTCTGTAAGCTAATCAGAAAATACAATGATAATAATGATAATAAATATAATACACAAAAAAATAGTTTGAGTAGAGGTCCTCTGCATGNGTGGATAACACTGCTACCAGAGCNATAATTATTAAGTGAAAATGCCAGTGCCAGGTGTGGGGTACCTCCTTATGAGTTGTTGATCTTGGAGGCCCCAGAGGCTTCCCAAACAACACAACCTATTGCCATTCTTCTTCATTGCATCAGGACTAAATAGTAAGATCCTATTGCTTAAGACACCANGAACTTTGGTTGGAAGGCATAGAACATCAANCTGGAACTGANATAGGAGCTTCCTCCAACTTCTGGCTAGCTAGCTCAGTGCCAGAAGGTGATATGCAAGTTTCTNGGGGAGAAAAGCCATCAGTNGTCTTACCAAGGTGTGACTCTGTGGGTTACAATACCAACCTACAAGGCAGGCATGTCCAGTGATGCAATAGTGGTGTGAATGTTGTGGGGGTAACCAACAATTTTCTGATTAGATTTGAGGCTCATACCATAGGAGTAAATTCATGCCTGGTACTGCAACCTCAGTCAAAAACCATGCCTGGGGATATCATAGGCTCTAGAGGGGAAGCTTCTCCTGCCATTTAACTAAATGCACATGGTACCAAGGTGCTTTCTAAATATTTATAGTTATATCCATAGATAACTTCTGCTTTCAACCTTGGTCATAGAAGCTTCTCTTTACAGTAGACGATAGTTAATGCAGACACTCATGGCTAGTCAAAGGATTTAAAACAAGTGACTGTTGTGTGTTCTGCCTTAAATGAACTGTCTATATCACTTGTTCCAAGGCTCAGAGAACACTGCCCAAGACAGGGGGCAGAAGGAATGGAAGGGCCAGAGGATAAAGAAGACTGCTGAGAAATGCTGACATTTGGCCATGGCACGATTATTAAACTTGTGAATTCCCAGCAGCTGTGGTTACCTGAGCAAGATGGGCCTCATCTACATTCATCACAGCTGGGGAAGGGCCTTAGGAAGCCTACCCCTTCCTGAGGAACTACTGATAATTAGTGGTTGCTGAAGCGGGAGTCCCTTTCTTCCGTGGTGTAGCTACTGGGATGTTGCCCATGCTCATGCAAGTAACCATAATTAAGCTCACTGATGACGTGAGCTCCATCATCACAATTCACATGGAGCAATGAGAGAACCAACTTCCACAGCTATCCTTAGACATCCACATGCATGCCACGGTGTGCATGCATGTGTTCACGTGCTCGAACACACACACACGTGCACATACACACACACATACACACGTGCACATACACACACACGTGCACACACACACACACACAATGTAAAAGCAGTATCTTAAAAAGAAGGAAATAAAAAAAAGAAGGAAATAGTGAAGACAAAATGATTTAATGTAAGAAATTGGACAATATGAACAGCAGCAGATGTACCACAGTGCAAAACTATATTCTGAATAATCAGACTGAGCTCATGCATTACAACTGACTTCTTGTAACTTTATAAACATTAGTTTGGTTAGAATAATTAATGATAACAGCTTCCAAGTGACACAAACTGTATTTGAAGTAGACTATATTGTGACTTTAAAATGAAGCCTGCATCTGTGTTACGGTTGTGAAGGTGCCTTTTTCTAATACTAATACTAAACCACACTAATACTTTTTGCAGAAAGAGTCTAGAGGCTGATTTATCTTTTCTATTTAAAAAAAAAAACACTTTCTTCTCTTCTCTTTGGTTGTTTATATGAGTCAGTTTTTGACTCTGTAATCCAAGCTGGTCTGGAACTTGTAGCAATCCTCCTGTCTCAGATTCCCAAGTGCTGGGATTATAGGCATGAACTGTTATGTTTGGGAGGCAGATATTTTCCTCCAACAGCATCACCAGCATTGTAGAGGACAGGGCACATTCCTTCCTGTCTAGAGGCAGGTTTGTGTTTATGTTAGCACAGNTTGTCNTGGGCTGCAANGCAGGCAGGAGACAGCCCCAGGAAATCATCCCTATTTGTNGCTTTAGTGGCTTTAGTTTTCCACTTGCAAGACAATAACTTCAATATAGAATGGGCAAAACCTTTCCACTGGGCTACCTGCTCATCTTGAGCAGATCTGAACCCACTTGTCAGGCCAGAACTGAAAAAATACTACCTCTTGCCAAAGCATCCCTCTGAGTGGGAATTAAACCTCGGAGCATGGGAGCACAGGTGACATTTGTGTCTCACACTAAGCTANTGACAGTGTCTAGNTAAAGACTACTGACAGTGTCTAGATANAGACTGTTGTTTGNACTTGTATGATTCACCTATTCTCAGTGATAACCTCCCTAAAAGGGTAGATTAGGAGCTGCCATTTGATATCTTCACAAAGANAGTATTTTGAAATAGAATCCAAGAAAAGAAATATAGGGCTGTCTTCCATAGCCAGAACTGTCAAGCTGACTTTTCAGCATACAAGTGAAAACACACAAGCAAATACACACCCAAGAGCACAGAGGTGACTTTGCTTTTTCCTTTCCAGCCCCTTCCCTCCCCTGTGTCTGCTCTCCTCATCTAGCCTTTACACAACTCTGATTTTCATAATTCTGTGCACTCCATTTGTCACTAAATAAATAAATGCAGGCAAGTGTCTTGGAACATGTTCTGGAGCTGGATGTGCATCCTGTCCAGAATCCCTCATCATCAGAAACTGCAGAGCNGTGTCTGCTGACAGTTGATGAGCAAACAAACAAAACACAAGGCAGAGGCTCCAGTTGCAGGAGAATAAGCCTCCTCGCCTTTCTCTATTGTTCTGATAGAATGTCTTCTGAACTGCTTCTTTTTTCTCTTTCCCTTTCTTTTCTGGGTTTNTTTCGAGACAGGGTTTCTCTGTGTAGCTCTGGCTGTCCTGGAACTCACTCTGTAGNCCAGGCTGGTCTTGAACTCAGAGATCTGCCTGCCTCTGCCTCCNGAGTGCTGGGATTAAAGCGTGTGAGCCACCACCNCCTGGCCTAAATGGCTTCCTTCTGTGGGGTTTTCATCTGAGGTTTACAGCACAGTTTGCAGCACAATTNTCTTGACTATCATTCCTCTAAGCTGAGATTCCCCAGNTGCTTTGAGGACCCGGGGAAACAGAATGGCACCTAGGAATTGTCCCTGGTGTAGCAGTCTCAGACTCACTGGACNTCACAGTTCTTTTTCTTTCTTTAAATTTGTGTATTTATTTGTTTATTTATTTACTTGGGTTCTGTTATTTTGTTTTTGAGACAGCATCTCCTGGCTGTCCTGGAACTCACTATGTAGACCAGGCTGGTCTTGAACTCTANGAGATCCACCTCCCTCTGCTTCCCAAGTGCTAGGATTAAAGGCATGGGTTAGCATGTCCAGTCCACTTACTTGGGTTTTTGAGACAGGGTCTTTCTCATGAAGCCCAGGCTGGCTGGCACTGAATTAAGTATGAAACCAAGGCTGGCCTTGAATTCCTGGTCTTCCTCCCTCCATCTCAGCCACAACCAACTCTTTCTTTAAATTTAAACCAGCTTTATTGAGATTTAATTAATATATCACAGAGTTCATTCTTATAAAGTACACAATTTGATACTTTTTAGAGACTATACTGAGTTTGTGTAAATAGNACCACATCCAGTTTTACACCATTCATAATCAGTTTCTGTGATCACGTGAAATCAGCCTCCACTTATTAGTTTTTCCAATTTTACTTTTGAGATTATTATTATTATTGTGCATGTGCTTGCACTCGTGCACATGTGTGTACNTGCCAAAGTGTGTGTGTGTAGAGATTGGAAGACAACCTCCAGTCAGTCCTTACCATCCACCTTGTTTGAGGGAGGGTCTTTTGCTATGTGCTCCAGGCTAGCTGGCTGCAAGCTTCTGGGAAGCCTCTTATCTCTACCTCCGGTCTGCCAGGGGAGTATTGGGGTTACAGATACATATACTGAGCATCTGACTTTTATGTGGGTTCCGGGNATTCAAACTTAGATCCTCACACCTGCACAGCAAGTGTTTGACCCACTAAGCCACTCCCCCTTATTAATATTTATGGTTATATATTTTAATTGCCNTCCCTCTCATCTAGANTAGTGCGTTATCAATACTTTATAGTTCTTGTTCTTCTGTATCTGGTGTGCAGGAGGGCTAACTATGGTCCCACAGTCCAGCATGCACAGCACTCTTGCAATCAGTTTGTGAAAGCCAATAGCAACAGTCTTCACCCCAAGGCCAGGCTCACTCTGGGTCCCTATGGCTGCTGCTGTGTTTGGATCAGCCTCAATTCTATCAGCGGTTGGAAGAGCCGGTAATTTCTCTTTCCTTCCAGCTTCCAGACCTGCAGTTCACCTCCAACTCCAGGGAGTGCCCTGGCATGGAGGAGTCTGCTCCAGGGCCTCAGTCACCTTGCCTTTCCTTGGATTTGCTCCTGACCTAATGCTGCACTTGAGGTCATCTGTTGTTCAGATCCTAGCCCCTGGNGCCTGCTGGACCCCTCCNCCCAGGGCAGGTAGGCCTGGCCAAGCTGTTCTCTCTGTCATCATCCAGGGNTTTGTTTTGAAATCCTGTGTGATTCTCCGTGCTTGAGCAGGACTCTCTTCCCCAACTACAGATAAAGAAGTCTCTGTTTCAAAGGTCAAGTTTCCAAATTCAAGAATTGTAAAACAGAATAATAACTGGAGATAAACTAGATTTAAAAATAAGCCCTCGCTGGCTGGGCACAGTGGCACACACCTTTGATCCCAGCACTGGGGAGGTAGAGGCAGGCAGATCTCTGAGTTTGGTGCCAGCCTGATCTACATAAGGAGTTCCAGGCCAGCCAGGGATCCATAGAGAGATCCTGTCTCAAAGCAACAACAACAACAACAAAAAGCCCTAGCAATTATTTTATACAGAGATATTCAGCATGTGTCTTATAAAATGGAAATATTCATCAGGANTGTGCAGTTGGACCCAGCATGGCCAGGTTCCCAGATGAAACATTATTTAGCTATTGGTATTTGGTTCAATGTTTATCATTTGGCCAGAGAATGGGGACATCATTGCACACCAAGACTGACCTCAACTGTACAAAACGTGTGTTAAAAAGGCCAGAAGGAAGTCAGCTGATTTTTGGCCTCAGTAAGTATTGATTTCTTCTCTGTGCTTTCCTGTACTTAAAAAAAAATGAGTATGTAAACCAGGTATGGGTGTGCTTACCCATGATTCCAGCATTTGAGAGACTGAGTCAGGAGGATCACAAGTTTGAGGCCAGCCTGGATTCCATAGTGAGTTTATGTATCATAAAATTCACTTCTCTTACATGTGCAATCCTCACTGATCTTCATGACCTTGCCAAGTACTCCAGCCATTATTAGACAGCAGTTTTTTTTTTCACCCAACAAAATTCCTCACCTTCATTGACAGCTGAGTTTGTGCCCACCTCCAGCATGCAGCAAACACTAACTCACTCTCCCCATGACAAGTGTACCTCTTCTGGACATTTCACGGAAACAGAGTCAGCAGTCTGGGGCTATTTTGTCCAGCCTCTCTCATTTAGGGTAACTTTGTAAGACTCACCCNCATCGTGGCAATGAGTCTTGTCTTTTTTGCCAAGTTTCCTATCTCTCAGAGGAACCATGTCTCCACTATTCTCTTGTCCCAGATGGGCACTTAGAGGGTAGGGCCACCAATGAATAATGTTGCTCCGAACATCACATGCCAGTTTTCACCTGGCTACTGTTCATTGCTTTTGGGGATGAACCATCATAGCATCTTTGGGTTCGACTTTTGGAGAAGCAGCTATAATGTCTTCCAGAAGNTTCTAAGCTTTTAGAAACCGCTTCCTGCTAGTTCCTTGTCCACCAGTCAGGAAGGTCTAGTACCACACGGACAGTCATCCCAGCGCTGAGAAGGCAGAGATGGAAGGGTCAGCAGACCTTGTCTCAAAACAAAACAACAAAAGGATCTACATCTTAGCTTGTATTTATGCCTGGACCNGGGGGTCNGGCTTCCCTTCTCAGCAGATGAGTGGGAGGCTGGGGAGACACTCAGCTCTAAAAATTATGCACACATACATGTAGTGACTCCAGACATCCTCTCAGAGGTGACTGCTCGTGGGCTTCAGAGTTCTTTAAACTCTCAATAAACAATACTCCATACATGACATTTTTTAAAACTTTATTTTAAAATACTTCACTTATCTTAATAAATAACATATACAACCATGCACGCATAAATGTTGTTGCTCACTTCTTTGTTTGTTTTGAGACAGATTCCCATTTGCCCAGGCTGGCCTTGAACTCACTATATAGTTTGAACTCCTGATCNTCTTGCCTCTACTTCCCAAGTGAAAATTAAATATACTAATCATAAATGTTTTGACATATGAACANGTTGTAGAATACTTAAATCAAGTTAATTAATGTATGTTACCACTCATATTTATCTCTTCTTTGTAGTTAGAATCCTTTTTTTTTTCTTCTGGTTTTTAAGACAGGGTTTCTCTGTGTAGCCTTGGCTGTCCTAGAACTCACTTTGTAGACCAGGCTGGCCTCAAACTCACAGAGATCNACCTGCTTCTGCCTCCCAAGTGCTGGGACTAAAGGCTTGTAGCACCACTGGTTGGCTGTGGTCAGAATACTTAAAATCTACTTTCTTGGTAATTTTCCAGAAAATGGAAATCTTTCTCAGTTGAAGTCACATGATATCAAAGTAACCATTTNAAAGTATATGATTCAGTTCAGTTTNGGAATTATACACCNATTATGGCTGCCTATGTCTAGACCATTATCATCACCCNACATCTTTTGGCAGTCCTTCTCAACCTCCCTCTTTTCCTAGCTTTTGGGAACNACTCATGTATTTTCTGTCTNCATACACTTGCTTATTTTGNACACTCCATACTAAACAGAATTATACAGCATGAGACCTTTGTTTGTGGGANCTCCACCTCAGTCCTTGGCGTCCACTCTGAGNGGGCAGTCCCTGGNGGCCATGCAATGTCNGTTGACTGGTGGTGCTGCTTTCTACCNAGTGTGTGTGTGTGTGTGTGTGTGTGTGTGTGTGTGTGTGTGTGTGTTCCACTTCCAGACACAGCCACCAGGGCCGCGCTCCAGCCCAGTGCCCTATGCTGGCCCTACTTCCTGCACCGCTCAGGCTCTGCCCCAGCACCACCGACACCTTCAGCTGCCTGGACTCCTGGCCCAGGCTCAGCCGTGCAGTAGCCCAGCGCTGGGCCGCACGCTGCTGAACCCACCACTTCAAAGCCCGCCAAACACGGCTCCTCCCCAGAGAGGCTCACTACCACTCCCTTGGGTTATTTAAGCGGCATCCCGGAAACTAGATGCATGGTTCATCCAGTCTCTCCTCCGGATCTCCTCTCTGAGGGGCCGGGGAATCACCGGGGAACGTTTGCCCATTAAACCTGGCCTTTCCTAATTTGCTCTAATTTGGATTGCTGTGTNGGCAGAGAGGTTTATTCAGAATATAAGAAACTTACCAACCTTGTGTGTCTGATTTCTTTGAAATTCATTTATGCTATAACATACACTCAGGAGGCAGAGGCAGGAACATNGTGAATTCAAGGCCAGCTGGNTTAAATAGTAGGGCCATTAAGTTAATCAGGAGTATTCCATGCTCCTCTGTGTTATCACAATTTTCTGATATTCCTTGTCCCTTAGCAACGGCCTTATCAGTCCTCTGCCTGGTTCTGTCATTGTGTATTCATTAACNGTGCTCTCATTTTCCCCAAATGAAAGCGTCTTGAGACTATTTGGCTTTTCTGAGTTGTAGGAATTCCTGTCGCCAAGAGTTTGAGCACTGAGGAAAGATGTGTACCTCTTGCCTGGTGACCTGGCCCTTTTGGAAAGTTTTCATAGTTATCCAGCTGAAAGACGCTGGTTCGTTCCAGATAGGATCTAATCATCAAGCATCTAATGAAGTTGACTACCTGCCCAGAATTCTGGGAGGAGCATTGAGCAGATAATAGAACTCTTGTGTTGTCTTTGCGCTCATGAAAGCAATCATTTGGCTGGGAGGAGAAAACTAAACACTTACTAAGCAGTACAACAGAGGTCTTAGCAGACCTGGCTTGGAATGAGGAAAGCAGAGGCCCTAGGACTCATTTGCTTTTGTTGTGTATTTAACATGTATCAGGCATTGTTCTAGTCACCTGAGCTACAGAAATGAATAAAACAGACAAACTCTCTACAGAGAGCTTATCCCCAGAAGGACAGGGCATGAACAAATTAGAGTAAAATANACAATGTGTTTTGTGGTGGCAGGAAAATTAAAGNAAGAGAGAGATAAGTAGGGTAGATGTGGGCAAATCACAGTAGTGTGCCTGGTGACTGTGTCTCTTAAAAGGTGACCTGGATACAGCCCACAGTAAAAATTATGTTTGGGACCCAAGCACATTATCTTCAGAATGGATATGGCATCTTCATCNAGGTTTCAGAACTAGGCCATTTGGCTAATGTGGATCCTTCCCCCACCACCACCNTTCCCTTTGATGGGCAGGTGCTTGCTGACTCTTCTGGGAGACTGGACTGCATGGCCACAGCATTTTCTAGAAGACAGATGAGGTGGAAAAGGCATGCAGTTTAAGTGAACACAGAATATATGCTGATTAGGGTGTCCCAACAGAACAAAGGGATTATGTGAGAAGAGAAGGGTCTACTGAAAATAGGTAGCACAGAGGTTAGCAAACAGCCTTTTGGGATTACAACAGCCTCACTTGAAAACTCAGTTTCTCCACTTAAGGGGTGTGGCCTA
>LZPO01044437.1:0-13929 GCA_001675575.1 Neotoma lepida | reverse complement strand
TTCAGAGGCAATTGCACATAGTGGGCATGTGTGTTCAGAGGCAATTGCACATAGTGGGCATGTGTGTTCAGAGGCAATTGCACATAGTGGGCATGAAAATAATAGACTGTTGGAGGTTGTTATTTTCAGACTACAAAGCACTAGAAGCAACAAGCAGGGATCCTNCCATGGAGCTTTTCCTCTGAAAAATCTAGCTAGCTTAGATATCTTAAAAATGGTGGGAGTATCTTGCTTAAAAATGAATTTTCTCACAATCTGGTTCTTTGTGAGCCTGGGTGTGGAATGCAGAAGTAGACAGGAACCCCACTCCAAGTTTGCTGACCACCAGATGCATGGTGACATTTCCCCAAGACATTTGCTGGATTTTTTCCCAAAGAATGAGCCATTATTGTGAGATATTGTTTATTGTAAACTGCTTCTGCTCCTGCACACATACTGAACAAAGGTCACTTTCAAGAAGCTTATTTAGTCAGAGACAGAGGACTACGATGCTGTGAGATGCCTTGCTGTACCTCAGCTTGTAGTCCCATTTGTATCAGCTTCAAACACACACATTTGTCATAGAGCAAATTGCAGAACATTTAGTCAGATGCCAGATACAGAAAAATTGTATGCGTTATATGCACAGGTTGTTTCNGAAAGGATGGTCAATAATCTGTTGACAATAACCTTAAAAAGCTGAGGTTTTTACTACNTATCTGTCTTAGTTAGGGTTTCTATTGCTGTGATGAAATATCATGACCAAAAAGCAAGTTGGAGAGAAAAGGGTTTATTTGGATTACACTTCCATATCACTGTTCATCTTGAAGGAAGTCAGGACTCAAACAGTGCAGGAACCTGGAGGCAGGAGCTGATGCAGAGGCCATGGAGGGGTGCTGCTTATTGGCTTTCTTGCTCCCCCTGACTTGCTCAGCCTGTTTTCTTATAGAACCCAGGACCACCAGCCCAGGGATGGCACCACCCACAATGGGCTGAGCCCTCCCCCATTGATCACTCATTGAGAAAATGCCTTACAGTTGGATCTCATGGAGGCATTTCCTCAACTGAGGCATCTTCCTCTCTGAGGACTCCAGCTTGTGTCAAGTTAACACACAAAACCAGCTAGTATGATATCCCAGGGTACTCCAGAGTTCAGTGTTTAATTAATGACCATGTTATTTGCAGAATTATTTTCTGGCCCTTATGCATGCAGAAAAAATTTTATATTCAAACTTGGTGTGGTGGCATGTTTCTATTACTCCAGCATGTAGGACCCAGAGGCAGGAGGGTTTTGAATTAGGGGCTAGGCTGAGCTATCCACAAATGTCTAAACATTCTAGGAATAATTTAGGGAGAAGACCTCAAGACTTCTTGTCTGACAAATGTAAAGTAAATGTGCACATGTAAGAATATANTATCATATCAGTTACTCATGAAGGAAAGGAGTTCCCATTAGAATTACCTGCACAGGCCAAGGATATGGCTCCACAAGTAAAGGTGCTGCCTGTGCAAGCTTGATGACCTGAGTTTGATCCCTGAATCCCAAGCTGGATGCTGCTTTTGGGTTTCTGGGCGCTATAGCGAAACTTTCTTGGTTGTACCAAATCCGGGTCCACCTGTCACTAGCCACCCCTATCATGCTGCCCAAGTTTGAGCCCAATGACAGCAAAGTTGTGTACCTGAGGTGTATGGGAGGTGAGGATGGCACCACATCTGCCTTGGCCCCCTGGTTCTGTCTCCAAAAACAGTTGGTGATGACATTGCCAAGGCAATCAGTGATTGGAAAGATCTGAGGGTTACAGAAAACCTGGTCATTCAGAACAGACAGGCCCCGACTGAGGTGGTACCCTCTGCCTCTGCCCAGATCATCAAAGCCATCAAGGAGCCATGTGGACAGAAAGAGGAAGGAAAACATTCATCAGAGTGGAAATATCACTTTTGATGAGATTGCCAACACTGCTTGACAGATGTGGTAACTGTCTTTACCCAGAGAACTTTCTGGGATCTTGGGTACTGCACAGTCTGAGGGTTGCAATGTGTTTGGCCACCACCCTCATGGCACCATAGATGATGTCAGCAGTGGGGCAGTGGAATGCCCAGGTAGTTAAGAACAAGAGAAAACTATTCCAATAAAAAAAAAAATCATCTGACCAAAATAAATAAATAAATGAAAATGCTGGATGCAGCGGGTGTCGGGATTCTGTAATACCAGCACCTTGATGGCATGGTGGAGGCAGAAGGAGGGGCTTACCCAGATGTTCAAGGGCCAGCTGGCCTGGAGTACTCAGCGCAGCGGCAGCAGCATACACAGCAAGAAAGACCTTGCCTCAACAAGGTGGAAGGCGAGACCTGACCTTTACCTGCACTGTGGCACTCACCACAAGCACTCTCACACACATGCTAATAAGTGAATACTTTTAAATAATTTATTTTTATTATTTTATGTGTATTGGTGTTTTGCCCACATGTATGTCTGTGTGAGGGTGTCAGATCTTGGAGTTTGACAGTTGTGAGCTGCCATGTGGGTCCTGGGATTTGAAACCCAGTCCTCTGAAAGAGCTGTCAGTGCTCTTTAACCACTGAGCCTCCAAGTAAATATTTTTTTTNAAAGGAATTGTCTCCAAGTATTCCCAGCATTACTTAGTAAGCATGGGGGTAGCTTTGCATTTACACTAAACTGAAATAGCCAGAGCTACTTTAGTCCAGGTGCGGGGGATGGGATGGTGGGAGGAGAGGTGGGGGAGTGGGAATTTCTAGTGACTTGTACTTTTGTATTAGCTTATTTACTGCTGCTAGAAGATAATTTTTGAGACTAGGTACTTAAGACTGGGCATGTGCTGGAATGTCCCCGCCCCAAAGTACCTCCCCATATGAATATGTATGATGTCTCTTCCTCACCCTTCCCGTGTTTGGGGAGAGCATTGTTTTGGAAACAATCTCGGTGCTCTCATTGCCTGCAGGAGAGCAATCTTTCGCCCTCCTTTCATGACTTGGCTGTGCTTGTTTTGGCTTGTATTCAACAAGCTGTGAGGCCATTGTGTTCATCACAACACCATTTATCAAAGCAACAGGAAAAAAAATCTTAAAATTTATATGGAAGTACAAAAAGGCTCCAGACAGCTAAAGCAATCCTGAACAAAAAGAATAATGCCAAGGAAAAACAGGAATGATTTAAATGAAAGTTTTCATTTAATCCTGGATATAAATGATGATGCTTCAGAGAATTTTTGCAAGTTGAAAAGACATTAATGTCTAGACTACAAAAGGACTTCCTTCAAATCAGGAAGAAAGAAACCAGGATNGTGAAGAGCATGTGTGTCACCAGTGAGTGAGAAATGTCCCTGGCCTAAGTCCCTCCCCACATGCAAACACAGGTTTCCCTGGTACATTCCTCGCCCCCCTTTATTTTCGGACAGCATTGCTTTGAAAATAGCATGCAAGTAGGTGCTTTCAGACAGAAAAACAGTGATTTCAGAACAAGTCATATATTGTTCCATTGTCAATTTGAGGTTATTAAAAATAACTGAATGTTAGTGTTTATATTTTAACTAGCTGGATAGAAAACATTTCAGAATTCGTGATTTGGTCATAATACCCATCCATCCATCCATCCATCCATCCATCCATCCACCCACCCACCCACCCATCCAATCTAAAGTGCTAATGAGGCAATTAACATTCACTATAAATGATTTTATTTTGGTTGTTTTTAGAGACAGGGTCTCTCTAACTAGCCCAAGTTGATCTGGAACTCACAGATTGGTCTCAGAGTGATTCTCCTGCCTTAGACTCCTGAGTACCTGGTTTATAGCCACAAGAGTCACCATGTTATTACTCATGAAAATCACATACTTATATGATATTGAAAAAAAAACAAACAAAAGCAAACTAAAACCCTGGATTTAAAATATTTATTGAAGCTGAGCCTGGTGGTGCACACCTGTAATCCCAGCACTCAGGAGGTTGAGGCAGGAGGAGTCCAAGTTTGAGGTCAGCCTCAGCTATATAAAGGGAGCTTGTTTTATGTACACTGGTGTTTCGCCTGCATGTATGTCTGTGTGAGGGTGTCAGGTTCCTTGGAACTGCCATGTGGGTGCTGGGATCTGAACCCAGGTCCTCTGGAGGATCATTCAGTGCTCCCAACCGCTTAGCCATCTCTCCAGCCCTTTGAGAGCCTGTTGTAAANCAAGTTTTCCAAGAGGTTCTTAAATGAAAAAAGAAGTAAAAAAGGAAGAGCAGGACTGCTCCTAGGAATGCTGGAGGAGGGTTTACTGCAGACAAAAGGGAGAGAGCAGATAGACAGGGACATTGGGAGAGTCCAGAGAGAACATGACCAGACTGACTGGGCCATGTGAGGAGAGGGGAGAGAAGGGGCCACCAACCAAGAAGGTAAAGGGTAGACAAAAAGGGCAGGGAACCAAAATGGTTAGGTTACATAGGGAAGGGCATCTGGGGGAAGGGCAGCCTAGCTCCTGGGCTGGAGAAGGGAGGGGTCTGAGCGATNCTGGGAGAACCCTGCGGCCAAGGTCGGCTTTGATATGTTAAATAGGCACCTCAGTTAGCCATTTGTCTAACGGAGGTAAGTTTGAGACTTACCAATTCTTAGTAGAGGCTGTCTGTCATTTATCTGAACAACACTGGGCCTGTTGCTAACTATACTCCTACATTCTAAAACTCCATTAAAGTTGCCTTTGAGTTCCAGGCCAATGTGAGATCTTAGTTGGGGGGGGGGGGGGAGAAGAATGTTAGACATTTTACAGCTAAAAATCCCATGGAAAGAACAAAGCCAAACTTTAATTGTTTTATATTATCAACTCTCATTTTAAAGACCTAAATAATTGAAACCCTTTCAGGTTAAAAAAATAATTGATTTTCAAAAGCTTTAATAAAGAAATGATTAGCATAGTGCTGAAGTCTTCCTCTTTATCAAAGGTATCCACTAATCAATCAGTGTCAATATACTGTGTACTCACCACTGTTTACTGAGTAACTATAGTCTTCTAATTAAGAAAGAAAAACGTCTACCACTTTGGCCCTTTAAGTACCAAGGACAGGTGTTTTTAGGCAGGGACAAACACATTTTATATAAAGTAACCAACAGCATACTCACTGTATCACCAGCAGCCAGTGGAAGGGGGGCTTCGCTTCAACCCCACTGTGAAACCAGGCTCTCAGCTCACTTAGAGGGATTCATGTACTTAGGACAGCTAGTCTCANTCATGAAAAAGTTATGTTACATTAAGATGTGAGAATAAACAATTTTATGCTAACAAGAGCAAGAGAAAAACAGAAAACAGCTCTTGTAGTGAAAACCTCAGACCACTGCAGACACCCCAGACCACTGGAGATACCCCAGGCCACTGTAGACAACCCAGACTGCTGCAGACACCTCAGATTGCTGTAGATACCAGACCACCATAGACACCCCAGATTGCCATTGATACCCCAGACCACTGTAGACACTTCAGACCACTGCAGAGACCTCAGACCACTGTAGATAACCCAGACCACTGTAGAAAACCCAGACCACTGCAGACACCTTGTCTAGTAGATACCTCCCACTGGTGTGGAGTATTCAGAAACCATGTTTGAGAATTAAACAGAACGAGATGAACGTAAAACAGTGAGATTCCAACTCTATGAAATCTGATTTAAGGAAAAATCCTTAAGAAAAGAAAATCTTGATTTGAGTTCGACCATTACCCATGTTGANTAATACAGGAAGTAGGGCCCCTGACACAGGTGCAGCTGCATGGAGCTACAGGTGTCATTACACAGCTGGCCCAGCTCCCCACAGGATAACAAGCACACTGACTTCTAGAACCGAAGGCACACTGCTGCAAGCAGCGAGGACTGCAGAGCTGGGCACTGCGGGAGCTGGACAGTACTCATCACTGAGGTCCTTTGAGTTCTGGTTGTCACATGCACACACCTGATACAGGCACAGAAACTTGTCATTTTTATTTGGGTAACAAAGGGTCTCCAAATTGTATTGGAAAAATAAATCCTAATTAATATCACTCCTGTAAAAAACGTGAGCACACTTTTCACAAATGATTTATGTAGAAGAGAAGAAAATACACATACTTTTAGAATATCTTAAACTTTTTATTCCCTACCATTGACAATTTGTCTTTCATCTTCTTTCAAGGTTTTCTACAATTTCCAACTTATATCTGTATTTAATACTGCTTTATTCTGCTAGACATTAACTGACTGCTTTCCTAAATCTAAGGATTATATAGTTTTAGTATAAATATATATCACATATTTTCGTAAAATTTTGACAAAACCAAATAAGCATGCCTTATTTTAAGTCCATGCTCTTTCTACTGTTTATAAAATCTGATTTAATGATCAAAATTCTTGGTTGCCACTCTTCAGTCACACAGCCTTCCTTCTGCACTGCCACTCAGTGTTTACATAATAATGAGCAATAGAAAAACCAAGGCCATTGCGTTAATCTTAGTTCCTTCTTTTGACACTATATGATAATGTGAACTTAAAAAAAAAAGGAATAAAGACATCCCAAACTGAATACATTCAAATGAGCTGAGTTCTGTCACCATGGAAGGCCACAGTTCACTCTTAACTATACTGCCACTGCATAAAATACTTGAAAATTATTTTGGGATTGCTTTCAAAGTCAGCTGCATACTTTCTGTATACCATCTAAATTTAGGTATTTTTTGAAACTAGTATTTGGTGCCAAATACGGGTGAAGACAGACAAGTTTGTCAATACTCTTTTCAAACAAGGTACAAACACAAAGTTAGTAGCGTGTTACTTAAATGAACTTTGACTGCAATTCTCAAAGAGCAAACCCAAGAGGCTTTGGGCAATGGTTGGTGGCTGACATTAGAGCCTGGTCACTATGCAGGTAACATTCACTTCGCTGTCTATGTTCTGGCATATTTGTTTAAAGTGACATTCTGAGAGTTAATACTCACTCTTTTTAAAAGAAATACCATGCTTAAAAAAAAAAAAATAAAAGAGGAGTCTTAATCCTTTAAAGTATCACTGTCAAAATAAGTGCTATGCAAGGGCTCTGTTAGAAAGTAGTTCTTACTTTATCGATAAACACCATTTTTAAAAACTTGAAAGCAAATAACTTACTTGCTCTCAGGCTTTTAAATCTTAGCTGAAGATAAAATAATCTGAAATTTCTAAGGTACTAAAAAACAAAAGAGCAACCCCAAATGTAAGAAAAACACATCAAGAACCAAACTACAATTTCTGAGCTGCACTGTTTATTTTGCTGCTTGAGCCCTAGGTGACAGTGTGCCACTGCGAGTAGGGGCCATCTAACCTTTACTAGCTGCAAGTACAGAAATAGACGGACACAGTTTTGGAGAACTGACATTTTGCAAAATGCAGCAAACGTTTTCATTTATACATGAGAAAAGGAAGTGTTCAAAAGGGTATGAATTTCAAGTTATTGCAGGTTATTTGTGAGAGAATTTCTGCAGGAACAACATGTTTAAATTTAACCAACAGTAGCGTGTCAGTGTGTTTAAAATCATGACAAAAATCTTCGTTCTGGTCATGTTGCCCATGATAGATTACTACGGTGTTGTATGTTTAGGGCAAGATGTCAACACAGCATAAATCCCATGGTGTTTTGGTTTTCTTCTGGAGATTAAAGCTGTTTATCTTGGGATAAATGCAGCAGCAAAACACAAACCAGTTGATCAAAAAAGCACTTCTGCCATAACTCCAATCACTTTCAGGACACACCAACCCACAGGAGTTTTGCCTTTCCAGTCCTTAAGGATCACATCTCTGCACTGATGCCTNAAGCACGCCTGCAAAGCTTGTTCTCCATTAAGCCAGTTTACTGACCACAGCCTGGTTCAGAGAATTTAGTTGGTTGGTCCATTTATCTAGTGCAGTATATCGGGCACCACCCCTCTTCTGATGATCCAGTTCAAGGAGCTGGTTGACTTGATCAATGCGGCCATGAATAGTGCTGGAACCAAATAAAAAANCAAGGTCTCCAGTCATCTCTAAGCACGTTCCACAGAACANCACACCCCCAACCAACACACACAACATACAACTTGTTTGCCTACTTGTAATGAGTGAATTTAGTACTAGTGTTAGTTATATCATATTGCCTTATTCAATTCTTAAAAAGATGTCAACTTCATCAATTTTCACCAGACTGACACCTGCATCATGAAAGGTAACCTGGTCTACATAGTAAATCCCAGGCTAGCCAGAGCTACACAGTGAGACCCTATCTCAAAAATAAATACATAAATAAAAATAAGATAAAGAAAAACTGTCTAGAAAACAATTGTATTTTTTTAAAATTTAGAAACAGGTGTGCGTATGCCACATCACACGTGTGGTGGAGGTAGAGTACAACTTTTGGAGCTGCTTCTTTCTTTTCACCATGGGGTCTTAGGATCTATCTCAGGCTGTCAGAGTTGTGTACTGAGTGCTTTAACTTGCTGAGCCATGTCACTGGCCCAGTAAATAATTTCTTGGCAGTATGTAAGTCATAGATCAAATGAGAAACCTGTCTGAAAAATGACTTAGAACCTTTCCAGAGATCATGTGTTCAGTATGTTCATTCATGTACAAATGAAAGAAATCACATATATATCTTCTATTAGCAAAATGAGAGCCACAAGTGCTTGTTTGTTTGTTTTTAATGACAAATCAACAATTGCTATCCTTGCCATNACTGTCCAAAATTTATGGTTACTGTGATGTTTAAGAGTGGTCCCCATAAGCTCATACATTGAATATTTGGTGCCATATTGGTGGAACTGTTTGGGAAGGATTAGGAAGTGTGTCACAGGGGTGGGCTTTACGTTTCAAAAGACTAGAGCCATTCCCAGTGTCTCTCTGTCAGCCTCCTACTTGCCAAAACATGTGAGCTCTCAGCTATGCCTTTGCTCCATCATCATGGTTTCTTTATTTTCTGAAATTAATTAATTAATTAATTAATTAATTAAATGCTTTCCTTTCTAAGTTGCTTTAGTTTTGGTATTTTATTATACCAATAGAAAAGTAACTTAGATAGTTCCCAACATCTTACAATTTGAAAANGTTGCCAAGGGGGCTGGAAAGAGGGATGGGTCAGTGGTTAAAAGCACTTGCTGCTCTTCTACAGGATCTGAGTTTAGCTCTTAACACGGATGCTCAGTGACTTACAACCATCTGAAATTCCAGCTCCAGGGGATCTAACANCCTCTTATAGTCTCCAGAGGCACCTGTACTCATATGCACATACCAGAATACACTAATAAAAATAAAAAAATAGCAAAGTACTTACTTATCCAGTATGCACTGCACCAGCAAGCTTTCCACATCAGCTACATCTATGTTTAGCTCCTAAGACAAAAGATTTCATTACATAATTCTACTAGTTAACATTTAAAAAGACTTCACCATTTTTTATAATCATTTGGCTTTAATCTACAGCACTGAAAGGAAACATTAATAAAGGGGGTTTCATTTTTTTCCTCCTTCTTTACCACAATGGTGATTTAACCCANAGCCCCACACACATTAGGCAAGTGCCCTCTTACTGAGTTACAATCCCATCTGTGAAGAGATTTTTTTTTTNCCCCGGATGATCCTGGGCACTGAACCTAGGATATTGCATATGCACTATACCACTGAGCTATGTTTCCAACCCTCTTTTCACATTTAAGACAAGGAGTCAGGAAGTTAGCCAGGCTGGATTAAATTCACTCTGTAGCCAAGGTGGGCTTTGAATTTACAATCCTCCCACCTTAGTCTCCTAAATAAACAATGGGGATTAGATTTACGATTCCAGGCTTGGATAGAGATTTTAAACAAAGTTATTATCACATCAGAGTATCTTATAGAATACGAACATGATAAAGGCTAATTCTGTCACCTTTTTTCCCTTTGGTGCCAGGGACTAAACTGCCATGAACCTGTTCACATCAGGTAAGTAAGTGCTCTCTGTACTGAGCTATGCCCTCAGCCCTCTTCTAACTTCTGGGGTTCATCCATACACCATGTTTGCAGTGGTTGGGACGGGACCTTTATTAATGCTTTACTCTCTTCTGTCTGAATAAGGGAATCTGAGAAATAGAGCGATTTGTAATTTCTCCCATACAAAAAAACCTCTTTTCTGTTAAAGCAATTTACATTAAGTAACACTGAAAAATCCACATTAAATTTAAAGCCTTGGTTGGGCATGGTGGTTCAAACCTGTAACTTGGCACTTGAAGGCAGAGGCAAGAGGATTAGGAGTTTAGTGTTACATGAGTTTACTTCCTCCTCCACCCGCCCCCTCTCTCTCTAAGAAGTTAGACTGGGCAACATGAAACTCATGTTTCAAAAGTCTTTCCAAAATGAAGCCCTAAAGCTATATTCTACTTAAAAAAAAAAATGCTAAGGTCCAAGTTAGTCACTTTTAAAAAGAAAGACAGGTATATTGCAATTGTAGGCACAAATCATAAACACTAAAATACACAAATACCTTAGAAATAAAAGGAATATGTATTCTTGTGTAAGGCTTAATTAACTTTATGAGCACTTGTGTTCTGATGTTTCGTAAAAGCTCTGAAAGACAAAGAGAAAAATAACATTGTGAATGTCTTTATGAATCATTTAAGTANAAGCCACATCAATTAACTATACGATTTGCCTTCCCAAACCATTTCTCTTTGTAAAGACACAGGTGTTTATATTTTAAAAATCCCAGTGTGGCCAAAGCGGTCTAATTAGAGGCCGCCTCTCCCTGTTTCTGGTTCTCTGATTATGTTTATGTTGTAGCTCTTTTAAAATATTTTTGTCTTCTCAACATCCACTGTTCATCATTTCCTTAACATTGAACACATTTTAAGAAGTTCTGTCTCACATTAGCTGAATTACTTGTCCTAGGGCTCCCACAATCTAATGCATTACATCTTACACTTTTATTAACTCCCATATACAATCTTCATTATGTAGCCACAGTTGTCCTGGAACTCAGAAATGCACCTGCCTCTGCCTTCCTAGTGCTGGATTAAAGGCCTGCGCCACTAGGCCTGGTCCATATACAGTTCCTAACACAATCTTCTAAAAATTTATGACTAGACTGGAGTTCACAGCTAATGCTTTTATATTTTTCTCTATTTACAAGTACAGTACCACTCCAGGCTCATAAAAGAAATAAAAATAAGTATCTATTGAATGAAAAAAAAAATGCAAAGCAGAGAACCAGAAAGTATTACTTCTGATGTCTTCTTCAAGATTTTCTGATGCACTTGACATTTAAATATTTAGTAGAAGCCGGGCGGTGGTGGCGCACGCCTTTAATCCCAGCACTTGGGAGGCAGAGGCAGGTGGATCTCTGTGAGTTCGAGGCCAGCCTGGGCTACCAAGTGAGTTCCAGGAAAGACGCCAAAGCTACACAGAGAAACCCTGTCTCGAAAAAAAAAAAAAAAAAAAAAAAAAAAAATTTAGTAGATTGCTCCCAACTATCATTTAAGCACCCTCAATAGTTCTTAAATTTGTTTTTCAAGACAAGGTTTCTCTGTGTAGTCCTGGCTGTCTTGGAACTCACTCTGTAGACCAGGCTGGCCATGAACTCAAGAGATCCACCTGTCTCTGCCTCCCAAGCGCTGGGATTAAAAGCGTGTTCCACCACTGCCTGGCCCTCAATAGTTCTTAACAGATGGGAGCACTGGAGCTGTTTTGGAGCTGTCAGAGGCCCCGAAGTACAGAGACAATTTCTGATTGTGGCAATTCAGAAGAACATACTACGTCTCACTCATTCTAAGAACACTTCCCAGTGTTACCTTATGCTCTGGAGGAAACTCATCTCAGCACTGTCTATGGGTAGCAGTATATTTTCACAGCCTTTTGACAAACCTTAAAAACTAAGTATGGATCTAAGCATCAATAATCAAATCACAGCAGTATTTACATTAGAATAAAAAGGTCAAGGAAAACAAATGCCATGTACAGGTACTCATATGAAGTTTGCTAATGATTTATACAACAGTATCATCTACCATGGTAGCACTTAGAAATACTTTGTCCTTTGCTATGGCAATTGAATTCAANGTAACCCCATTAAGAAGCATGTACTTGACAACATCAAAAAATGGAACAGAATTCAGGCAGCCAACAACATACCTTCAATGTGTTCTCTTATGAATGGATCATCCATGATGTTGCTGTGGTTTGTTTTCAGAATCTTTTCAAATTCAGTGATGTCGTTATTCTGATAGGCACTAACAGAAAAAAAAGTATAAATGTTGCCACATATGAAGTAATGTATCACATCATAATCCAGAGTCTACTTCTCTATCTTTATATGCAAGAACCTAAGTTTATCATTATTTCTGTCACAGAAGTCAAAATTGGATACACACATACATAGCCTCCCACAAACATTTTCAGCACCAAATAAACACATTCCCCAAAAACCTTTAAAGCTTTTTGTTTTCTAAGGAAAGAGTAAATGAACCTTTTTGTTTGGGGGAGGGGATGGTATACAGATACATTAGTAATTTAAGATAATCTCAAATCTTTGTTTTGTTCAAAGTTGACAATAAAATGTTTATTACATTAGTTGATATTTTCAATTAAATTGTGCATCTCTGATCCCTAATTGTTCTAATGAAAGAAACCAGGTTTCATGCACATCATCCAAACAAAGGAGCTTGGCCTTAGCTTTCAAATAAGAGAGCATACCCTTTCTGAAGAAGATACAGAAAATACAGATTCCTAATTTTTATCTTCTAGAAAGCTACCAGCAACTGCAAAACCTTTTCAAAAGGCTTGATTCTCAAATCTTTCTAGCTTTAAAATCCCACCAACCTATCTAGCAGAAACATGAGTGAGAGGAATGCCAAATGAGCACATACAGAGGACACAGTGACGGAACCCCCTGTTGCAGAAGGCCAAAGGCTGATTTATGTCTACAACTCTCCTTAGGGATCTGGCATCTACTCTTGAAACAATCGTGTAAGGCACTATGGGATTGCTAAAGGTGCTGAGAAGGAAGAAGCCAACCTTCTGGATATGGCACCACTGTGTGTTTTCTATGTAAGACATATCATCAACCATTCTGCACGCCCTCTGCTGTGCTTCCATCTGTTGGGTCGCAATGTAACTTCATGTTAGGGGCAGGTGATTCAAGTACTTCAACAGCAAATATTTTCCTCTAGTCTGCTGGCAACTGACTAGGAAGATAAAATTAGGAAGTATTACTTTCTGACCTACCTCAATACACTATAATGCACAACAGGAGGCATTTTCAAGTAGTGAAAACATTGCACACACATTTTATCTTACATACACCTATATTTTAACTATAAGAGATTTTCCCCATTAAGTGGATTTTATTTTTATTTACTTGCTTGAGTAAAAGTGTATCATTACAATAACTTTGAGTTCCACTAGAGATGCTTCACTGGGGTAATGAGACACAATAAATGCAGCATAATTATTACTCTGTAAAGGTGTGATAAAGCAATTCTTTAATGTATTTTATTGTACTTAACTGATTTATGTAACATTAATTTCTAATCAAAACTTTCATTATTTCCTTAATTTTAATTGATTTTAGCAAGCTAATGCTATAAACAAAATATTTTAAAAGTATTCTTGCCAGGTGGTGGTGGTGCACGNCTTTAACCCCAGCACTCATGAGGCAGGAGTTCAAGGCCAGCCTGGTCTACAGAGCAAGTTCTAGGACAGCCAGGACTACAGAGAGAAACCCTGTCTTAAAAAACCAAAAAAACCAAACAAAAAAAAAGTATTCTTAATGTTAAACATATTTTAAAANTATTTTAAACGTTGATTTGTAGTCAAATAAGCTTAAGGTAATGTAACAAATGTATATAAATAAACTGCTTGAAAAAAGATCAGAGAAGTGTCCTTTCACAACTAAAACAAATGATTCAATAAACATTTAAAGAAATTTAAAATGCAAGCAATGGAAGAGTATATTGATTGGTGTAGCAATGT
>LZPO01044436.1:335005-347322 GCA_001675575.1 Neotoma lepida | reverse complement strand
TCATAGTCACCTATTGTACACTGCTCTTCGGTTCTTGGAACAGAGCATTGCTAAAGTTTAACAGTGTCACGCACCTGCTTTAGCACTGGTGAGAGCCTCAGAATGGTGCATGGGGCAGAGCTGCTGTCTTTGGTGTTTCTCAGGACATCTCTTTCTTCTGTCTGTGCATGGGCTCTGTGTGCAGCTTATTCATGCCCTTTCATCTTGATGAAAGCGTTTCTTTAGGTGGNATATTTCCCTTCTCTTTTTAAAAAGTCTTTTGTGTTTTGCCTGCATGTATGTCTGGGTGAGAGTGTCAGCTCCCCTGGAACTGGAGCTACAGACAGCTGTGAGCTGCCATGTGGGTGCTGGGAATTGAACCCAGGTCCTCTGGAAGAGCAGCTAGTGCTCTTAACCACTGAGCCATCTCTCCAGCCCCTTTACAAAATATTTTTAAATTTTTTTATGTGTGTAAATATTTTGCCTGCATGTATGTCTGTATAGTATGTGCATGCCTGGTGACCAGAGAGGCCAGAAGAGGCATCAGATTCCCTACAGTTGGAGTTACAGATGGTTCTGAGCCACTACCATGTGGGTGCTGGGAACTGAACCCTGGTCCTCTGGAAGAGCAGCCAATACTCTTAACCACTGAGCCATCTCTCCAACTCCTACTTTTATTTAATTCCTAGTGGAATTCATCATCTCTTTTTAAGGCTTCCTGTAACCCAGACTGGCNTCAGCCTCACTAGCTGAGGAGGATCTTGAACTCAGAATCTTCCGCCTCTACTTTCTAATTCTAGGGTTGTAAGCCTGTGCCCCATGCCAGGTTCTTATGTGGCCTTGTGCATGGTAGGCTAGCATTCTCCCAGCTGATTCCCAGCCCAGCCTGGACTTGCAGACTACATGAATGTCAGACAGTGCATCTCTGCCGGAGGCATGTGGGGATTGCTTCTGGAACTCAAGTTGGGGCAGCAAGACTTCAGAGAGTAAGGAAGTGAAGAGACTGACTTACTAATTCTTACACAAATGTTTAATTAAATGCCACTACTTTTAATTGAATGAAAATGTGTAAATTGAGAGGAATNTTTTTTCTCTTCCTGTTATATTCTTTACGTGTTTGTGTTACCTTGTGTTATTGTTGACACTGGTTACTAGATTTGTAGAGAATGCTCATTTATTCAGTGANCATTGTTGAACACTGGGTATGTGCGAGTAGCCATGGAAATACAACTGNGAACAGAATATAGAAATGCCTAACCCCATACAACTCAGTCCTGTGAGGAAAAGCAGACTATAAATAAAATACATAGTAATTATATGGTGACAAATTCTACAGAGGAAAGCGGATTAGTGAAGGGAGATGGAGGGGGTATTGGATGTACACAGTCCTCAGGTATAAATAGGGTAGTCAGCACTGCCCAGGGCTGGAGCCTGAAGCAGGGAGATGGCCTGAGCCCAAGAATTCCAGACTGGCTGGTGGCAACATAAGGGGGCCCTGTCTTGAAAAAAAAATTAATGAATTAAGCAAGTATTCACAAAATCATTCAAAGCTACATGGGCAAAATCCTGAAGGACGTGCAAGACATAGCCGCATGGATTCCAGATGAAAGCTTGCTGAAGCTTGGTGGCTGAAGCGGTGGCTCTGTGGTCAAGAGCTCTTGCTGCTCTTGAAGTTGTTCCCAGCACCGACACAGTGGCTCACAACCACCTGTAATGCCAGTTTCAGGGGGTCCCGTACCCTCTTTTGACCTCAGCAGGCAATGCATGCATGTGGTGCATAGACATACATACAGGCGAAATAGTAAAAATCAAAAAGCAAAAGGCTTTCTGGGTGATGGGGATAGCCACTGAAAACTTCCTGAGGTGGGTGGTGTGTGCTGTTCGCAGGCCAGGAAAGCGGCCAGGACAGCTGCAGCTGAGTGGTGCGGAGCAGGAGAGGACACACAGACTGTGTGAGGCTTTGTTGTGAGCCTGTTCATGTTCAGAGAAAATGGCACCGGAAGATGTGAGATCAGCTCAGAGGCTGGGCTGAGGAGATCCTGTGGGAAAAGCAACAGACTTTACGGTGGTCTGGGTGGGAGATGGGAAGTGTTAGCGGGCGTTTGGAGGCCTGAGGAGGCAGATGCAGGAGGTTGTGACAGTTGGCAGAAAGGCGAGTTGCCTGGGGGAGACTGCTTTTCCCCTTCAGTGTTACTGTGAGCTATTAATAATCACCCAGATGCCACCTGGCTGCAACTTTGAAAAGGCTGGTTTTCTAATCAAGGATTTTTATCTTTTGAAATTAAAATATAATTACATCATTTCTTTCTTCCCTTCTTCCCTCCAACCCCTCCCATGTACCCTCTCTTGTTTTCTCTCAAATTCACACACACACACACACACACACACACACACAGTCCTAATTTATAAATACAGTATGCTCAGTGCATATAATGTTACTTGCGTGTATGTTTTCAGGGCTGACCACTTGATATTGGATAGGACATCTGGGATCTCTTCTCTGGGAAAGCCTATTTCTCCTGCTCCTAGCATTCCTTAGCTGCCGGTAGTTCTTAGTCTAGGGAACAGAACTCTTGCACCTAAGGCTTAGAGAACGTCAAACTGCAGAAGATGTGCCCAGAAGATTGTAAGATCGGGAGGAACAGGGAGTCGGCTATGANACTGTGTCAGGGAAGCTACATCCATGAAGTCTCAACAACATGGCTGCCTAAATAAGGCCTGAACAAGGGGACATCAATAGATGGCTGAATTTTAATTATTCCTTTCCTAATCTATTCAGACCAATTGTTTACAGTGGGGTGGGGGAGGACTGAGGGAGTATGAAAACCAGAGCAATCCAGACAGACCTGGACATCTGCCTTTGGAGTCTGTTGTTTGTGAGGTAAGAATCCTATATGGCCCAGACTGGCCTTGAACTCCTGACCCTCCTGCCTTTGTCTTCCAAGTGTTAGGATGACAGGCTTGTGCCACCATTTTAAAGNTTTTTGAGGTTTTTAAAGAGTTTTTGAGGGGACTTTGAGATACAATCTCACGATGTAGCCCAGACAGCCTTGAATTCGCAATCNTCTTGCCTCAACCTCCCAAGTATTACGATTGTAGGCGTGCTCATGAGGCCTAGCTTAAAATTTTAGTTTGAGGACAAATAAATATTATCTTTTTAAACAATGGGGTTTGAAATCTGAACCNGGTAATTCTTGATTTTGTATTAATCAGCTTTTCATTGATGTAACAAAAAGCCTGAAAAGATCAACTTAAAAATAAGAAAGGGTTCTGTTGGCTCACAGTTCTGTAGGTTTGTGAACATGTTAGCAATCCTCCTGCCTCTGTTCCTCCCCAGTGCTGGGATTACAAGCCTGCTTCAATGGCTGGCTTACCTCTGCTTCGTATTTTAACCTCATTTTTCACCCTTGTGAGACGGGAAGGAGTATATGAACTACAGTATAGAAGGCATATATTGTGTCATTTTCCTTGCCCACGTGTTCTTGAACTTCAAACAAGCAATGGATAANGTTATTTTGTCATTGACACCTGATTTTGGTATGACTTCTGTATTTTCAGCTCTTAGAGAGTAAGCCATCTAGGTACAGAGACATTAGCTAAAATAAACTTTAATAGCTCTTAAGCTTGAAAAAAATATGAGTGATTTACTCAGACCCATTTTTGTATATATTTTGTTAAATCATGAATTATGTCTGAATCTTTGACAATCTGATATTAATATTCATAACCGTCACTGAGCTCATGACTCTAAAATGAGAACATTTTAGGAGTGCTGAAGGTCAGAAGATAGGATTGAGTCTATCTAGCCTCATGTAAGTATCCCTTCTCACACATCTGGTGAAGATCACCCAGCATCTGGGGGACCATGTCATGATAGTGCCAAATTCAGTAATGAACAGGAAGCTTGCTCTGATTTGGAAGACCTAAGGTTGTTGGAAATTGCTCTCACTGTAGAGCCAAAGTGAATCTCTAGTTTTTTAACCTTTTGAACACAACCTGTAAGAACTTTATAGACTAAATGGAAGGCTGTTTTACAGAGTAGTTCTCTCATGCTCTGCCCACCAAGTCCTGCTTCTCAGCTTCTATACGCTCTCACTAGGAACTGAACCCAGGAACTCAAGCACAAAAAACAAAGCTCTGGACTGGAGAGATGGCTCAGTGGTTAAAGCACTGGCTGTTCTTACAGAGGACCCGGGTTCGAGTCCCAGCATAGACATGGAGGCTCACAGCAATCCATAACTCCAGTTCCAGGGGATGTGACACCCTTTACTGGCCTCCACAGGTACCCGACTCACACACAATGCATATACATTAAATGCAGGCAAAACACTCAGACACATAAATAAAACGAAAATAAATCTTAGAAAAACCAAAAGTTTTATTATTGAGCTACACTTTTACACTCAATATAGAATTCTTTTTCTTTAAAATTAAAAAAAAAATTACTTCTTTGAGAATTTTGTAGAACGTATTTTGGTCATAATTATCCCTCCCCCAGCCTCTCCCAGGGCCACCCCTTCCCTTCTTACCCAACATTGTGTCCTTTCTCTTTTGTTCCTTCTTCTTCTTCCTCCTCTGCCTCTCTTCCTCCTTCCTCTCCTCTCTCTCTCATTCATTCATTCATTCATTCATTCACTCATTCACTCATTCATTCATTCATTCAAGAAAACCATTAAGTCCAGTTTGTGCTGCCCATATTGGATGCGTGGTCATAAGAGACTGCTGAATGCTCAGCCCTAAATGGAACATATATGTCACACCCCCTCCTCTCAAGGCTCAGGGATCACTGTGGGAGAGGGGACAAAAATAAGAGCCGGAGGTGGTGGATNACTAATAAGGAAACAGTGACTCCAGGCACCAGCCCTAGGCATGCTCAAGCCAGACAGATCCACCCAGGGTTTGTTACAGGAGTTCTGTGCCCTTCAATGTGGGTGACTTGCTCTGAACCTAACTGAGGCTTATCAGTGTGTCATTTAGCTGAGTTGTTATTTCATGGCACTATACTAGACTTATCTTGGGGGTGCTTGTTAGAAGTAGATATCCCTGACCCCTACACCTAAATGTTCTGGCANAATAGATTTTTAGATGGCTCTCAGGAAACAGTGTTTTTAATTCATACCACTGGTGGTGCCAATGCAAAGGTCACTGGACCTCCCTTGGAGAATCATTGTTTGAAAATACCAGGATAACAGGAATCTGAACGTCTTTTAAGGTGTTAACTGAGCAGGAATGGCAAATGTGTAAAATGACCTTTACAAGGAGAGCAGTGGGGAAATGAGTATCCAGGGATGAGCAAATGGGGAAGAAATGACCCTCGGCCTGGGGGGTGGGGCATGGGAGGGTGGAGGCAGGCTTGAGAGCACCTGCCTGAAAATGAGTGTGAGGGAGTGCGTGCGAGACATAGTGCCCACCAAGAGCTGCAAGAGTAGACGGGGCGCCTTAGGTTAAAGGTGAATGGAAATTAGAATTAAAGACAACTGAAGACGTACCGAAGCAGAACCTTTTAGCACGTAAAAGGTGCTGTTTCAAACCAAAACAAGGGCCAGTTAGATGGCTCTGNAGGTAAAGGTGCTTGCCACCAAGCCTGACCACATGGGTCTGATGCCTGGAACCCACCTGGTGGAGGAGAGCACTAACTCCTAAAAGTTGCCCTCTGCCCTCCACAAGCTTGCTGGGGCACATATGTACTCCTTCACCACACAATAAGTAAGTGTAATAAAAAGTAAATAAATAAAAGAGTGAGACAAAAGCTGAGCAACTGGAGAAATGCACTTAGAAACTTGAAAGATTGAAAATCAATACAGCAGATATTAAAACCAACAAGCTAGGCAAAGACAAAACAAACAAAGAAAACCAAACAACAGACAAAATCCCCCCAACATCCCTGAAAAAGAAAGGGTGGCATAAGCCTTACAACTTGAGGACTTTGGGGGACTGGAAGAAGGACCTTGAGTTTGAGGCCAGCCTTTGTTACAGACCAGACCTAATCTCAATAAACAATCAAACAAACAAAACAAAACAAACAAAAATCCCACTTCCCAAATC
This sequence comes from Neotoma lepida, assembly GCA_001675575.1. Classification (NCBI taxonomy): domain Eukaryota; kingdom Metazoa; phylum Chordata; class Mammalia; order Rodentia; family Cricetidae; genus Neotoma; species Neotoma lepida. Next base: position 341,298 of record LZPO01044436.1, on the reverse strand, counting down.
CAGGAAGTGTGTGTGTGTGTCTGTGTGTCTGTCTGTGTGTGTGTCTGTGTCTGTGTGTGTGTCTGTGTCCGTGTGTGTATGTATGTGTGTCTGTGTCTGTGTGTGTATGTATGTATATGTGTCTGTGTGTATCTGTGTCTGTGTCTATGTGTGTGTCTGTGTGTGTGTCTGTGTGTATCTGTGTGTGTGTCTGTGTGTATCTGTGTCTGTGTTTGTGTCTGTGTATGTGTGTGTGTGTGTGTATGTGTGTGTGTGCTTTACTGCCTTACAGTAATAAACTTAAAATCTAGGTGAAACAGGAATTTACAGAGAAATACAAACCAAACTGAAAAAGTGGTAGAGAATCTAATGATCCAATAATTATTGAAGCAGCTGGAAAGATAGTACAAAATACTATTAAAATAAAAATTACAATATGAGTACAGATAATGATAGTATGCCCTGCATCTAAAACTGATTAAGGATCTGGGCGTGAAGCTCACTGGCAATGAGTGCCTGATACGCACAGGCTACAGGTTCAATCTCAGTATCTCCTGCTTCAAACAAAGATGGTAAATTTTGTAGGGGGTTTTCTTAAACCACACTGACTTTTCTAAGGATTTTATTTTATTTTCAGCTCTCTCTCTCTCTGTCTCTGTCTCTGTCTCTGTCTCTCTCTCTCTCTCTGTCTCTCTCTCTGTCTCTGTCTCTGTCTCTCTCTCTCTCTCTCTCTGTGTAGGTGACGTGTGAGAGCAGGTGCTCACAGAGTTCAGAAGATGGTGTTGGGTCCCTGGAACTGGAGTTACAGATAACTGTGAGCCCTGAGACATGGTGCTGGGAACTAAACTCAGGTCCTTCGCAAGAANAGTAAGTAACTGCTAAACTCCCTCTCCAGGCCCTATTTAAAAACTTTTTAAAGACAGTATTTCATATAGCCCAGTCTGGCCTCAAACTTACTATGTAGCCGTGGATGACTTAGACTCTCTGAACCTCCTGCCTTTACCCCCCAAGTACTGGGATTATAGGAATATGCCATGATACATAGCTAAACTCTCACTGCTACTGCTACTGCTAACAATAACAATTAATATTATTTATTAAAGTAAGGAAAAGAAGGGGTTCAAAGTCTAAGTAATTTTACGGATTCATTATAGAAAACCTCTAAGAAGAAGATGAATTTCTCTGGGATGTAGCACAGTTAATAGAGTACTTGTGTAAAACAGGTGTGGTGTCACACCTGCAATCCTAGCANTTAGGAAGTGGAGGCAGGAGAATTAGAAGTTCAAGGTTGTATTTGGCTATATGATGTGTTGGAGACTAGCCTGGACTACATGATACTCAAAAAGGAAAACAAAAAAGATAAATTCATTTGTTATGTATACATGTCTATAGCATAGAAAGTAATTAAACACTCGTATTTATTTACAGTTAAACTAACATTGAAAAGAAGGCACACACCGGTGTGGGAGGCCAGCTCCCACTTTTTAAAGGGTTCGTATGAGGAGGAGAGAGGAATGAAAAAACTTTTAGATAGAAAGATAGTGGAGAGGAGAAGACAGGACACAGGATAGCTTCGGGAGGACCTGGATCAAAATCCACAGGCCCCTTCTGGCTCTTCAAAAGGGCTTTTTATAACAATGCCAAGACCTCCCCCTTGCTAGATCAAAGCACACCGCACAGCCAAGTGCAGACACTTCCAAACACCTGGNTACCACGCCCATGGTCCAGTCATTCCCCTATGCAGCCCTGCTGGGTAAAGCAAGCTCAGATCTCACTAGGAACCCTCTGTGGGTCTCCACACACTGGGCCTATGGAAACACGTGATGATGAACACTCTTGGGATCGGCTCTCGTATTGTCCTTATTTCGCTGGGGTATCCATACTGCCCACCTCATATCCTGTATTCCCTCTCTGTCCCTTAGACTCACTCAGGCTGGTCACTCCCTCCTGTGCTCAGTTTATATTGCTCATTAGAAAATCTTTAAGTACTGGGAGGCTGTCAAGAGTGTAATTTATGAAGAAAGCCACTCAAATTAATTATGCACTGAATTTTAGTGTTACGAAGTGCACTGACATTTTTAAAAAATCCACTAATAATTATAAAATAAAAATCCAAATTATATGCAATATCCAAAGTGTGTTAATTTGGACAAATCAAGGCCCACTAATGTATTTATATTTTTGGCTTCATCTACTAGGACAACAATTCAAAAAGCAACTAAAAACTCGGGAACTTCTATTTTAGAGTTGGAGAACAGATTTCTAGATTATTCTGACAGAGCCCTATCTGCCAGCAGCCAGAGAGGGATGAGCTGCTTCAAATGGGTTTGCAGAAATGACTTCCTTTTTTAAAGTAGCTCTGTCAGCTGGGAGCGACAGCAGAAAAAGGACAAGCTTGCTGAATGAGGATGTGCTGGAGTCGGCCAGAGCGCCCGCCCGTCACAGCTCTGTAATTGGCATTCCTGCTGCAGCCAGAAAAGCCTAAGCGAGCGGAAAATCTATAGTACTGTCGTCTACATCTAGCTCAAAGTGCTTATGGGAGCGATTTTAAGTTCTTACTGCCCATAGGGTACTTACTGGTTTGGACCTTAGTAGAACGCAATGGGCTCCTGGGTTCTGCCTTTGTTATTCCCACATTCAGTGTGAGCTTCGCTGTAGAGACCTAATCTATGAATTAGTTACAGTACTTCATTATATCCACAGACTTGTCGGGGCCGAACTAGTCTATATGGAGGCCTTTTGAGAAACTCGAAGTGGTAAATAAGGGACTGGAGAGAGGGCTCGGCAGTTAAAATTTTTGCTGCTCTTGCAGGGCGCCCAGTTTGGTTCCCAGCACCCACATGGTAGCTCACAGCCATCTGCAACTCCAGTTCCAGGGGATCAAACACCCTTTTCTGGGCTCCAAGAGTACCAAGCACACATGTGATATGCATACATGCAGGCAAAATATTGACACTCATAAAATGTTTTAGAAATCTTGAAAAACCAAAACATCAAATAAAAGTGCCAAACAAAGAGAACTATTACAGGTCTCTAGTANTGTGATTTTAGATTTAAACTAGCCTGGGCTTGAATTTTGACTGTTTTGTTTATTGTTATATATCTTCACACAATATTTTCCTCTTCCTCCCTCTCCTCCCTCCCTCCCTCCCTTCCTCCCTCCCTCCATTCTTCCTTTCCTTTCTTCCTTTGATAGAGTCTCATTATTTTTCCTGGACCAGCCTCGAATTCACAATCATCATATCTCTGCCTCCTTAAGAACTGGGATTACAGGTGTGCACTACCATATCCAACTTTACACAAATTGAAGGCCTCTGACCCTCAGTTTTGTTCAGTCTAATACTGACAGTAATGTTGATCTTAGGGAGGTCACTGAGGGTGCAATGAGCTGTGGATGACACCTACTGTTCTAATTACAAAGACAATTAGACTCATGCTAGCTTTGTATTTTAACGGCAGGGGTAGCAGAGATTAAAGCTATTCAGTATCTTACTCAAATTATTCACTATCAATAGTATCTTTGAGGCATGGAGACACTTGGGTAATCCTGGATGTCATTGANGAACAGGCTTAAGATTCTGGGCTGNAGCAATGACTCATGACCTGGGTTCAATTTTGGGTACCCATGTGACAACTGAAAACCATCTGAAACTCCAGTTNCAGGGTATCTGATGCCTCTTCTGGACTCCTTGGGNGTGTNNTATACATACATGCATGCAGCAAAACACCCCCACATAAAGTAAAAATTTAAAAAGTGTTCTTCTGTGAATTAGATCATTTAAATGTCTAACAATAGAGACTGGCTAAGAATAAGAGCTGGGGATGGTTGAGATGGAGAGCCATGGCATGTCAGAGAAGCAGCAGGTGGCCATTGACTTCAGGGTGTCAGCCCACCAGGAGGCAACTTCCTGATGGATGAATCTCGGATAGGTAAGGCCCTGAGACCATGGACCCTGGAATGTCTTTTGCTTCTGCTGTGCCTTTACAAGTTTGCTGCTGCCATCTTTCTCTGGCTTCTGGCACNGTGTGAATGGGTGTGGGGAAATNCCCACTGCCTGTAATGTAGTGTGTTTATCTCATNGAAACNTCCCNTTCTACTGGGCATTTTTACCTGTGGATTATTATGAAGATGATTTCTTCCTAAGATTTACTGTCTAACTGATAANAATAATGTTAGTTTAAATAGAGTTTTGATGATTAAAAATAAAACAAGGAAGTGTCACACAGCTNNAACACATGAGTGTCAATTGAGGAGCTGTACAGATTGTGGCTTACNTTAATAATTAAGAAAAACAATTGAGTCCCAGTAGCCCAACTAGTTTAAATTCTTCTAATCTTAATGTTGGGAGGTGTGTTCACAGGTTTCAGAGTGCATCACAGCTGAAACAAAGCTTGGAAAATAACTTAAAGTTAGACTAAGATGTTTTTGTCAAATAGCTTTGAGGTAAAAAACCCAAGAAGATAACCTAAAGTTTTACAAAGGCACACAGTTGAGTGAGGAACTCTTTAAGGTCAGAGAACAAGAACAAAGCAGCCCGATTATTACTAGGTGACACACTTTTCTTGCTAGGATTGGTTGATGACCAAAGGTGATGATTAATTTCTTATATCCATTTCTGCCCTCAATCTCCTGATATAAAACTATTGATGAGTGGGTATGTACCCTAAAGATTTAAGGTAAAGCTGACTGATTCTTCTTCATATATAAAAGTTTAAGTTTGTGATTCCTTTAAGATTCCTTATAAGATTATCTTTTAAGATAAGTAATAAAGTAATTGGCCCTTTCTTTGTAACTGTAAAACTGCAGTCTGTCAGTAAAAGACCTGACTGAGAAAAATATCTTGTTTGCCTACACAGTTAATCTATAACAAGCTGCTTGGATATGAATGTATGTGGGTTCTTGGGATAATTTGTTTTTCACCTGTAATACATGAAATGTTTAATCATGTAAGATAAGGAAAACACGCTTTTTTTTTTTACTGTTTTGTATTCATTGTAATCATTCACTTGAAAAACAGAATGTAACCACATTGTAATTTTTATATTGCCTCAAAGATTTTGCTGAGGTATATAAGCTGTAAGGGAAAGAATAAAGATAGAGTTAAAATGGACTAGAAGAAAAACATCAAGAATGAGAGAGTTAGAGGAGTAAGAAGAAAAATATCAAGAATAAAGATAGAGTTAGAAGGAAAACATCAAGAATGAGAAAAGGAAATCACCAGGAAAATAAAGAATAGAGAATGCAAAAGAAGAATAAAGAAAAGGTCCGAAGGAAACACATACCTAAGAGAGTATGTGAGCGTCTTTTTCCCTAACCCCCTCAGATAAAAAGTCTAGTATGCCGACTCTGTGGGTTCCCTTCCAGCCCTGGGCTACTGGGGGCTGGTCCCCCAGGCAGCAATAGTGGAGAGCTGGCTCAGCAGTTAAATGCAGGTACTAACTAACCTTTCAAAAGGCCAGCATTTGGTTCCCAGCACCCANGCTGGGTGGCTCACACCTGCCAGTAACTCCAGTCCCAGAGGATCCAATGCCCTCTTCCGGCCTCTGAGGGCACCTGCATTCATGTACACATACTCACATGTAGATGCACAGGCATACATACAATTCAAAATAAAAAATAAATCTTAAAAAAAGAAAGGAAAAGGACTAGGATGGACATTAATAGTTGTGTGGTAAAGCACTTGCCTAGTATGGTTAAGGCTCTGGGTTTGAGTCCCAATAACACATGAACATATGGGGGGGAGCAGAGAGGAAGTGGGGAGGGAACGGTTACGATACAGGAAGTAATACACAGTTATTAAAATCATGTTTATCACGTCCACTAAATGTGTGATGGCACTAGGGAGTGGTGAGGCCTGTGGTGAACCAGAGAGTTTACACTTCTCTGGAGGGCATTAAAATTGGGATTCTAAAAAATAATGTGCTGTCAAGAAAAGTTACAGTTAGAATTTTGCTTACAAGTGTACTGTTGAAGATTAGAATGTAGAAGGACACTTCCGGTATATTTTTAAGNGACCAAAGCAAGTAAGAAAACTATAACTAGGACCTAAGGCTCTNGTCAGGGGTGGAGCACTTGCCTGGTGTGCACAGGGCCCTGGGCCATAGCCAGTGTCACATGAAGTAAAGAAAGTGTAGGCACAGAATTATTCCAGTATTTTTATTTTTTATTATTTTATGTGTGTGAGTGTTTTACTTGCATATATGTTTGTGTACTGTGTGTGTGCCTGGTGCCTGTGGAGGCCAGAAGAGGGTGTCAGATGCCCTGGAACTAGAGTTACAGGCAGTCGTGAGCCGGCATGTGGGTGTCAGGAATT
>LZPO01044436.1:295663-312619 GCA_001675575.1 Neotoma lepida | reverse complement strand
TTTTAGAAATTTGAGGTACATTGTAAGCAGCCAAGTGAGCTATGATGGAACAATTTAGTATCACAAATAAATGTTCACATTGTTGTGGGAGCATTGTATTGCTTGTTAAAGTTTCTGAGCTCNCAAATGCCTCAAGTATTCTAACAGTGCTGCCTGAGACTGAAAGAGAGAGAGAGTGAGTTTGTGTGTGTGTATGTCTAGGGAAGTGTCCCTCTTAACCACAAACACTTATCCCACCAAAGGGAAAAATCAGTCCTTGGAAATGTGATCTCAGTGATACATTTCCTATGTGGAATGGCGGCTGGAATCTTAGTAGTGCCTGATAGATTCAGACAATTAAAATTCTGTGCAGGGCANTTTTATCATGAACTCCTGAATTCAATTGGCTTTTTAAGATAATAGAAGAGAGGACTTAAAAATGTCTTGCTGAATAATGATTGAACACTCCTATGGCTAAAGCAACCTCCAAGCTCCAGTTGGCAGCCTTTGGGGAGATAGAAAGATGTAAAACAGGTGTCTTCCCTTTGAGTGGGATGAGGGGTAGGGAGGTGGCCCATAGGACATGGAGGATAATGACATATAAATGGGAAGAGGCTTTAGTGTTTAAACACTTTAAAATGTAGGAAACTGTCTAAACAGAACCAAGTTTAATGGACTATACTGGCATGTGTATGGGCTGGAGAAAACTTGAAGTAACAAGGAATTAATGAAATTAAACGAAGGGGACTTTCTGAATCAGTATGTTTTGAAACGGACTTAGGAGGCTATGGATTAGTCATATAAAACTATGGACTATGAAATGAGATGGACTTTGGTTCTTCTCTTTACGATGTAACCTTGCCCATGTCATTACATTGAAGTCAATGAAAAATGTTTTCTGTGTTAGGAATAAAAGAGAAAGATTTTCTGAGGGGCTGGGGATGCTTGCTTAGCATGCAGAGATCCCTAGATTCTGTTCCCAGCACTGCACAGATTGGGTGTNCTGATGCATTATGTAATCCCTGTACTTGGGAGGCAGAGGCGGGGGAATCACAGGTTTATGGGCACCCTTCCTTGGCTGTGTAGTGAATTCAGACCCAGNCTGGGGTACATGAAACCCAGTCTCAAACACCCAACGAAAGCATTTTCCAAATAAAGTATAGAATGTACAGTGTGCAGTGATGGTATGTGTGAATGACTAAATTATGTGCGAAAGTGACTAGGGAGAGTGTGGGTTGGTCAAGTCATGGGGAGGAAGAGGGTGGAAGGGACTCAGAGGCCAGACTGTTGGATGTGGATACAAGGGTCAATAGAGTCATTGTAGGTCCCTGAACAAAGGGTGGATTTAATGAGAAATATTGAGCCCTTTGGTCCAGGAACTCAGGGACAAGGAGTCAGGCAGGAGCCGGTACATTGTGACTCTTCTGCTTCTTTTCTGTACCATCCTGGCCCAAGGAGATATAGCCAGTAGATGAAAGATTCTGTATACAAGATTTTGTGTTTGCATACCTTGCTGTCTGAGCTCCGCTTGTCCCTGTCTCATAGTGTACCAGCCTGTGGAGAAATCGCAAGACTATGGCGGGGTTCTGCTCAAAAGCTTGTGGTAAGGATGACATTATGTTTCAAGGACATTTAGCTCTGCTAATGTGGAGAATACTGGCATAAGAATTCAACACTTTATGAACAAATTTATTATTTAAAAAATGCATTATTTTGCTTGGTGGTGGTGGCGCACGCCTTTAATCCCAGCACTCTGGAGGCAGAGGCAGGCGGATCTCTGAGTTTGAGGCCAGCCTGATCTACAGAGCTAGGTAGTTCTAGGACAGCCAGGGCTACACAGTGAAACCCTGTCTTGAAAGAACAAACAAACAAACAAAANCCCCCCAAAAAACAAAACAAAAACAAAACCCCAGAAAGCATTATTTTTAAAGGCAGACTTCCTATTTTGGGGGTTATACTGGTGTTGAATTTACATCTCTAAGCCTGTATTACCTGGTAGCGAGGAAAAGACTGTAGGAATGATGAAGTACAGTGAATTTTGGCTTAAATATTTGGTTTTAGAAATCCATAAAATTAATAGTTCATTTATGGGTAATTAAAACTGGACTTTACTAAGTATCTTAATGTAGGCTAATTTCAAAATCTGTGAAGGTCGAATGTGGTCTCTCAGGCTGTCTCCCTCATGCATAAGAACGTTGGTAGATGATGTCCATAGTCCTGCTAGAATGAATCTTTATTTACATTATCTGGGGGATCTCACTGCATTGTTAAAGGCTAAGGTAGCTCTCTTAAAGGTCTTGGGCACTGAAAAATCTTCTCCAGATATCCTGAAGGAAAATTCTTTGATAATATGACTAATTAAAAAAAAAAAGGGTGTGTATGTGTGTGTGTGTGTGTGAAAGGTCTCCACATGTAAAAGAAGCACACAGCTGTTCTTTAGTGGACTTGCCACCCTCATTCCTGCCAGCTGCCATCTTCTTGTAATCATTACAAAACTATGTGTTTGATGTCATGAGCACAGGTTATTACTTACCTTGAGTCAGGTGATTATATTTCTGATTTGGAAACCAGAGGCAGCAAAGACAGGAATTTGATCATATACAGCTAGATTGGGATTANTTTCAACTGTATTGTTTAGTTATGTCTTATCCCTTTATTTCGTCTAAGAAATAGTTTGGGGTAAGAGGAATTAATTAAACTTGTTTGTATTCATTTCTGTGCTAAGTGCTTGAAGGATTGGGGGAAAATGATAGCTTTGTGTACTTGAAGAGTTTTGAGTTCAGTTGCAAGTAAGAAGAATGGAATGGATGTCTATTGAGCCTGTATTTACATGCCAGACACAATTTTTAAATTGAAAGTATATTATTAATTGCATAGCCCATGCCTTATATCATAGACACTTTAGGAGAAGAGTACTCTGGTAATAATGGAAGGTACCACAGAGGAATTAGAGCATTTCAGATGCTTTTAAGAAGTGCATTAGGAAAGCCAGATATAGTGACACACACCTGTAATTCCAAATCCTAGCACATAAGAGGCTGAAGATCAAAGATTGTGGGTTTCGGATCAGCTATAGCAGCATAGCAAACTGTATATGTATAAAACCAGGAGGAGGAGGTGGCGCACGCCTTTAATCCTAGCCCTTGGGAGGCAGAAGCAGGCAGATCTCTGAGTTCTAGGACAGCCAGTGCTACATAGAGAAACCCTGCCTCAAAAACAAACAACAACAAAAAACCCCACCCAACCAAGAGATCAGAGGGACCTAACAAAATCCTGGAGACGTTATTCAGGATGTTCTAGGGATGTTAATTAGGGTGGCTCAGGAGTAATGAGATGAGAGTGGTTTGGGGTTGTGTTGGTGGGAAAAGGGAGTCTTGAAAAGCTAGGCGAAATAGGGAAAAGGGAGCCTATGGAGATTTTTTTACTTAGAATAGTAATATGACAGTAAGACACCAGTTGGCTTGTTGTTTTAAAGGGAAGAGAGTTTGATATCTGCAGTCTGAAGTGATGAGGCCTGAGAATAGTTTTTGAAGGTAGAATACAGAAAAGAGTAGAAGTAAGATAGTGAAGAGAAAGTTGAAACTAGTGAGGACTGGGTACAGGAGACACAGGAGGGCCATGAGTCAGATAGGACTTGTCAAGCTTGGGCTCCATCAGCTACTGACTGAGATAAAGACATTACAAAGATTTCCTTATTTTTACTTTTTAAAAGATTTTGTATGTATGTGGGAGGTCCTACATGTATGTATTTGTACCATGTGCATGCCTTTCTTGGCCAGGTTAGGGTACCAGATTCCCTAAAACTGTAGTTACAGGTGGTTGTGAGCCACCTGATGTGAGTGCTGGGTCCTGAACCCTGGCCCTCTGAGAGAGCAGCAAGTGCTCTTAAATGCTTAGCCATCTCTGCAGCCTCAGACTTCCTTATTTTTAGGGAAATCATAATGAGTTCAGTTTGAGATATATTTGACTTCAAGTGGCACATGTCCAGATGAAAGCTGTGTTGGTTGCCAGAGCTAAAGCTGGGTGGAGGCAGTGGGTAACAGGTTTATCAGCAAAGATGCAGTAGCTGTAGTTGTGTGAGGATGGGTTTAGAGAGAGCATGGTAAGGATTGGCCATAAGCCTGAGTGTTAGCATTTCTTCCTTCCGGACCATCCCAGTTGGTTCTTCTTTCTCCTTCTCTGTTTATTTGGTTCTGTTTTCTATTCTTCTGCCTCATCCAGTATCTTTTGGATGTCTCCCATCTTACAAACTCTGTCCTGTATACTAAAGAGATGGGAATGGGTCAGGAAATGTCTCTGCCTACAAGGAGCGTAAGGGTCTTAATTTAGTGGTTCTCAACATGGTGGGTAGCGACCCCTTTGGGGTGACATATCAGATATTTACATTACTATTCATAACAGTAGCAAAATTATAAAAGTTATGCAAAAGCAAAAAGTTACGAAGTAGCAACAAAATAATTTTATGGTGCACTGTATTAAAGGGTCACAGCATTAGGAAGGTTGAGAACAACTGGTGGAATTGAAAGGGAGTAACTATATAGATGAAGTGTGATGGAAGCTGTAATAAAAGCTATGGTGTGGAGAGTGGAGGCCGTGGGTCAGTTCTGCTATGGGCATGCAGCGATAGGACAAACAACAGGCCTCCCAGAGGAGATGACATTGACCAGGCCATGATGAGCTAAGCATATAGCCTACAGGAGACCGAGAGTAGCACACTCTAGCCTGAGACTATAGCTTGAGTGAAAAAACTTAAAGAAATGAAGCAGATTCATGTAGTGTTTAAGAAATTATGGCTGGCAGACAAGATTGGGCAAGGCTGGATCATGTGGAGCTTTATCTCCTGTCAGTATGTCCATCCGTCCATGCATCCATTATTTATTGAGATGGAGTTTCACGCTATAACCCATGCAGGCCTGGAATTTAACTATGTAGCTCAGGCTCGTCTTGAATTTATAGCTGTTCTTCTGCCAGCCTCATAAGTGCTCCTAAGTACAGATGTGAACCTCATGCCTGGCTTATGCTTATTTTGTGGTGCTGAGAGTTGAACTCAGTGTCTCATGCATTCTAGGGTATGTGCTCTACCACTGGAGTGCTTTATCTGGTAGCGCAGTAAATGGTGAGGTAATACAAATAAGGATTATAAGCATATGGTGATAAGTTCAAATCCAAGAAAAGTTATTTCTGTGGTGTATAAAGTGTATTTGAGATGAACAAGACAAAAGCCTTTTAGTAATTTGCTGTTTAACTAGAGCACATTTGTTGATGGAGTTTATGGAATCAGAGAATTGGAGGGATTATGATGTTTTCTTACTGATTTTCAGATTGGATATCTAAGGATTGAATCAGAATCACAGAGTAGTTTTGATAGCTCAGTCTAGAGTTCAGTCTTCAGTGGCTGGCCTTTGGCAGGTGATTAATAAATGTGAGGTCACTACACTGTTCTCTCTCCTGTCCTGTTTCAGTGTTTGTTTCGTTTTCCCACCTTGTGTTGTGCTGAAAGACAGAAGGGCTTATTACCCCNTCCACTGCCCTTTTTAACCACAGGGAACAGTGGTGTTTCCCAAGGGTTGATTGAGAAAATCCTGCTTTGAAAGTACCACTGAGGAGGGACTTTTGACTGGGTCAAATTAGGTGCCCAGGAAGGAGATGCATAGTATGTTAGGATTATCAACTGTAATGGTTGGATGTAGAAGGAAGTCAAGGTTTTACCGAGTATGTAGATCAATTTTTCTTCCCCACTAAATTCCCTTCACGTTGTTTTCCGTTAAACTTAGTTTTAAGTTGAGCCAGCAAAACTTTGTTATTAGGAGTGGGCTATGGCTTAGTATGGTGGCCTACTACTGTAATTCTGGCACTTAGGGGGCTGATGCAGGTGAGTTTGAGACTAGCTTGTACTACAGTAGTGAAACCCTGTCATCACCCCCCGCCCCGTATCCCCAGAAAGCATGGTGGCTCATCCCAGCACTTAGTAGGCTAAGGTAGAAGAACTTTGGGAAATTTGAGCTCAGCTTGGGTTACATAGTGAGTATCAGGACTGTTTGGATCACAGAATGAGACTTTGTCTCAAAAAACAATAATGACAAACAAAAAACCTCAAACAGGTGTAGTAAATCTGACACTACTCAGATTCGAACTTTCCTGTGCTTTTAATTGTGGAAGGAGATTGGTTTTAATGAGAGTTTGCGTGTGTCATTCTTTGCTGGGGCAGAACAGGATGAGATAGAGAATGTTTTCAGTTTCCCGATTCCCTTGGGGAAATTAAGACTCTGGGGAGTGTGGAAGGATGGGTGCCTTTCTCAGGTCCTCACTGACTTGCGATTTTCTTCTGTTTTCTGAGCTGTGTCAACATCTTCCCCAGAGAAGGGCTTTGGTTTGGAAGCTGTCCACTTCAGCAGAGCTGCCAATTCTTGATTCTTTCTCAAGTGGGCAAGGGTACATTTTGTTTTTGTTTGTGAGTGTTGGGGGAGGGGAGAAAGGAGGTACAGTGGAGCTACTCACAGCCAGTCCTTGTCTGGATTCCTATGTAGCTGGAAGTTTCCTTGGCTTTGTTTTGGGGGAGATGACTTTGCTCCACCGGCATTTAAGTTATTTGGGAAGGTGATTCTCACTCCCCTCAGCTATCTGATTTGGGATGGCAATGTAAAAACTTCATTCTTAACCAGTATTGTCAACCTCTACTCCACCCTATTCTAGACACTACTTGTGTATACTGCAGGAAGTATTTATGAGTCTTCAGCCTAAAATGAAACCAGTCATGCGTTCCCTTAAAACAGTGGTTCTCAACTTGTGGGTCGCAACCCTCTTGGGGGTTGCTGAAGGATCCTTTCACAGGGGTCCCATATCAGATATCCTGTATACCAGATGTTTACATATCAGTAGCAAAATTACGGTTATGAAGTAGCAACAAAAAAATTTTATGGTTTGGGGTCACCATGACATGGTGATGTATTAAAGAGGAGAACTGTATTAAGGAATTGCAGCGTTAGGAAGGTTGAGAACCACTGTCTTAAAAGATTAGGGGAACCTGCTTCTGAGTGGTGTGCGCCATCCCTGTCTGGCTTCTTTTCAGATTTATAGGAGAAGCTATTTTAAACATTTAGAACATTGTAGGGAAAAAAGCCCTAAAAGATAATTTTGAGCCCACAACTCAAATTTAAAGAATATTAATACTTTATCATGCTTGTTTTAGATGTTACACACTCTTTAAAATATTTTACAAATATAGCTGGAGTCCTACCCTTCCTCTTTTCAAGAAGAGACTGTGGGCCTGATCATTTCATTTTAGATTTTATACTTTTTTCCTACATGCTGCATATTCATAAACATGTTTATGTATATTATACTTTTTTCCTACATGCTGCATATTCATAAACATGTTTATGTATATTATACTTTTTTCCTACGTGCTGCATATTCATAAACATGTTTATGTATATTGTATAAATCTTATGTAAGGATAGTCTTACTATAAACAGATAATACAATGTTTACAGTATTCTCAAAAGTGCTTTTCCGGATGTGTCTAGATGTGGATCTAGTTTATGCTGTCACTCAATCTTTAAGTTTACCTCCTCTTTGCACTGCTGAAGAACCCCTACCAACCATTAAGCTTTAGTCTTTGGTCTTTCACAGGTGTCTTTCTTAGTTTGTCCCCCAGTAGGACATGATTGACTGTCCCACTGCTGATTTGTACCATTTTGTTGGCACTTGTCATGTAGTAGTTGTATATTCTCATGCTTTGGCTTATTTGTGTCATTCGTATACTTCTAAGCACTGTAAGTGCTGTAAAAACAGATAAGTAGTCTCTTTTATTTTTGTTTTCCTTGTGGGTCTTACCACAGTAAGCATTTAGTAACTATTAAATGGTCAAATTAATTAAAAAAAAAAGGTATCCGTTGTGTTAGTGAACTCTTGTTTTAATTTAAAATTTTGAGATGGCCCTATAAGCATAACGCTTGCAAAGAAGCACTCTGCAATAAAAAGTATATTGAGATATACATAAAGTACACTCAGGACTAGCTTCCTGCAGGGAAAGAAAGCACACATTGAAAGTTGAAGCAGAAATCGATAGGTGATATCATCGCAGTGGGGAGACTCCTGGGAATTGATCCTGGTGGCTTTTGATCCTTGTGTGCTCCTGTGGCTAGGCTCACTACACTAGCTATCAAATTCTGCTTTTGTCATTAAGGTCTGGACATCCTCCTTAGAGATGAATATTCACACACATACACACACAAAACCATCTATCTGTTTACTTACTAAATACTGCTGAGGACCAGGAAATTTTGGCCTCTAAAGAAGAAGACATGGTACACACATTCTTACCGACATGTGTGCATATATTTTTAACCATGTCTCCCACCTCCGCCATACATTTTTACATACATGTGTNCATGTGCTTTTAGCCATGTCTCCTCCCACCTCTGGCTTCTCAACTTTTTTTTTTGTCTTCTTAGAGATAGGGTCTCACTGTGTAGCTCACACTGGCCTGTCCTAGAATTTACAGTCCTGCCTCGGCCTGCCCACTGTGGGATTACCAGAATTATTTGCTGTTGTTTATCTAGACAGGGTTTCTTTGTGTAACCCTGGCTGTCCTGGAACTTACTCTCTTGAATTCTAGTCCAGCCTGGCGTACAGAGTAAGTTCCAGGACAGCCAGGGCTACACAGAGAAACTCTGTCTCAAAAACAACAAAATTGAGGAAGCCAGGATATTTCAAAAGCTATAGATGATTGTTTTCAAAGCTTCAAAGGAATATTAGTTCAGCATAGAGTCCTAATAAAACATTGTTTGGGCCTCAGTGATTTGCCCTAAGAGTTAAATATTAAGGTAACCGTATGAGATTGTCATTTTGTGCTTTAAGAAACAGTCAAATATTGGTAATTTTATATACTTAAATTTATATATATATTTTAAAGATTTATTTACTTATTATGAACATAGTGTTCTGCCTGCATGTATGCCTGCAAGCCAGAAGAGGGCACCAGATCTCATTACAGATGGTTGTGAGCCACCATGTGGTTGCTGGGAACCAAACTCTGGACCTCTGGAAGAACAGCCAGTGCTCTTAACCTCTGAGCCATCTCTCCGGCTCTTTAAATTTATATGTTTAACATGAAGTTTAATTTCCTCTTGGAGTTCTGAAGCTCAATATCATGAAGTTTTTGAAGTAGATAATCCCAAATCTAATTATATCTCTGAAATGTACTTCTGAATTTTATTTCAACTGCTTTTCTTTACAGTTATCATTAGGTCAAATTTTGATGAAGTGTCTCTTTCGGATCACATGTATGGGATATTGAGAAGGTTGTAAGGGAATGTGTGGGGCCAGAGTGGCTTCAATTAACATCTTCATAATCGAGATATTAATTATTAGGGCTGCGCAAATAGCTTAGTCAGTAACTTAGCTTTGGCCAAGAAGCCTGGGATGAGTCAGGCGGTGGTGGTGCACACCTTTAATCCCAGCACTCAGGAGGCAGAGGCAGGTAGATCTCTGAGTTCCAGGACAGCCTGGGCTACACAGAGAAACCCTGTCTCAAAACAATCAAAACAAAAGCCTGAGATGAAAACTTTTGCTGTGACTATGTATGTGTAATTGATTGTGTTAAGTGTAATAAGTTTGCATATCCTATAAATGACACCCCCCCCCAACACACTTTTTGGCTATCTCCATGTTGGCTGTCTAGTCTCCATAAGGGAGATCTGGTGTTGGAGAAAATTGCCTGTAGTCATTTAGGGACTTGGGGAAGGAAGAGGGAAGGATCTCTAGCCCCAGACTGTCTACTACCCTGTAGTTCCCAGAGTTTTCCTGGGTTGGGGAGGAAGACGCTGAAGTTAGGAAAGAGCAGAGAAGCACAGGTTAGCAGTACTGCAGAATAGGACCGAGAACAGAAGCATAGCATCTTTCTTTTGCCCTTCAAAACTTGGTATAGGGCTCTGCGAAAGCCTTGTAATTGAACTGTCTCCAGGCTATGTACTAACAGTTGATTGGATAACATGTAATATGTAGCTGGAAAGGTCAATTTTGTGTTCTGCAGCAGGGTTTTTGTTTTTGTTTTTTTGTCAAGGCTATTTTAAATGGGTTAATCCTTTTGTGCCTTTTAAAATATTTATGTATGTATATATGTATGTATGTATGTATTTCATGTGCATTGGTGTTTTGCTTGCATGCATGTCTGTGTGAGGGTGTCACATCCCCTGGAACTGGAGTTACAAACAGTAGTGAGCTGCCATGTGGTCGCTGGGAATTGAACCTGGGTCCTCTGAAGAGCAGCCAGTGCTTCTAACCACTGAATACTTTTAACACACACACACACACACACACACACACACACACACGCACACCCTTTGTGCCTTTTTAATCATTAGCAGCTAAGCGCAAAGGAGAAGGAGCCTTCTTCTCTGAGATTGTAATGTTAGTAGAGCTTGGTGCTATGTGGAGCTGGGCTCCTTGGCGGAGCTGAGGTCCAGACGTGGGGAAAGGGATGTTGACAACTACACGTTGTAGGCAGCAAGTTCTTGTCTGCTGTTAAAGCCCTCTGTGAGCATTTGCTTCTGTTTCCTTTGAACTTGGAGTAGCTCACTTGTCTGTTAAGCTCATTTCTTTTGATTTTCCATCACTTACTAGGGGTCAAGTCTGTGATATCCCTAATTCGTGGTTGCTGTTGTTTACTGACCAGAGATAGAGACTTCCCATTACTCTTCTCAGAATCCTGAAGGTAGAATTTGAAAATGAGACTTAAGTATTGCCATATCCTAGCTTCTTTCACGTCATCTTTGTAATTTTTTATAATATACTTGTTATCATGAAAATTAAGATTGTAAATTTCCTTCAGTGTTTGAGGACTGGTGAAGATGATACACTCCTGTCTCCTGAGCACAGTCTGAGTACTAGGCTCTGGGCAGATGCACCAAAGTGATGCTAAGGAGGTGTTGTCCAGTAAATAAACAAGAATAAGAGGCTAGGTCCTGTGGGAATCCACATTCTGGGTTAAGTAGGATGTGGTTACACACACAGACACACACACACACACACACACACACACACACAAAATGAGAAACAAATGCAGACTTTATAGCATATATAACATCATACAGCATTTTAGAACTAAAGGAACTTTACATGTTACCATCATTTTTTTAGCTGAGGAAAACAAACCCAGAAAATTTGAATTACTTGTCCAAGATGGTAGTTAACAACAAACACTGTTTGTATATTTGCTTTCTGAAAAATTGGGCCTCCAGTAGGGAGTTATATGCATCAAGAAATTAATAATTAGGCCTTGGGAGATAGCTCAGTTCTTAAAGTGCTTGTCAGTCACAAGCATGCGGACCTGAGTGTGATCCCTGTTACCCACATAGAAAAGCTGGCCGGCCTGGTGGTGGTAATAATCCTTGGGAAAGGGGAGCCAGGCAGATCCCCGGGTCTCAGTGGCCTGCTAGACTAATATAGAAGGTGAGTTCCAGGCCAGTGAGAGATCCTGCCTCAAATAAATAAACAATAAGTGAAGAAATGATAAAGAAGTCAAAGTGAAATGACACCTACTACAATCCTGTGGCCTCCCATATACANAAGCACATGTGTACGCACATTTGTCTGTACCTGCACACACAGTGTGCACTTGAACACATGAACAGAGAAGGTAATAATTTTGTGAGTACTAAATATTTGGAAATGAGATAAATATTAATGCAAAGTCATAAACACTAAATACCAAGTGAGGGAAGAATCAGTTCATGTAACATTCTATGTAAGCATGGAAGGTATAAGTAAAAATTTCCCCTAATAATGTAAAATTTGAGTGATTTGAAGAGGAATACAGTTTAGTAATTCTTACTGTGGAAAAGGGATAGATAATAATGTGCATATTTTCAAATGGGTTAGAACAATAGGAAAGCTTAGCTGGGTTGGTTTGGAATACTTTTCTTAGGAAGGTTTCCCTAGTGGGAATCTTGGGAAAATGGTAATTCTGACCCGAGACTTTCAGCTAATACTGAAGTCAGAGTCACTAGTTTGTTTGCCTTCAGTAAGCAATAGAGCTCGGCCTGGAGCTCTCGACTGTCCGTCAGTGTTCTCTTTACCGTATCATATTGCTTAGGAGGAGGTAGGTCGTGGTTAAAAGTGCCGATCAGATGCCTGGGAAATGGAATGGGAAGTTAAAGACCACATTATGATGAGGTCTAACCACAAGCTGTTTCAGTTCTGGATAGGTTTTCTGTGCACTTAAACACTANTGTGTA
Source organism: Neotoma lepida (assembly GCA_001675575.1). NCBI lineage: Eukaryota > Metazoa > Chordata > Mammalia > Rodentia > Cricetidae > Neotoma > Neotoma lepida. The sequence goes on along the minus strand of LZPO01044436.1, from coordinate 300,401 downwards.
CTCACAGCTGTCATGCTCAGAGTGCACTACAACAAGTAATTAGTGCTGTCTTCTTTTGAGACTCAGCTCTTTGTATGCAGAGGGATAGATTCCTATTCCTATTCTCTGACTCTCAGTTTTAAAGATGAAATAATTTTTCCCTTGCAAGTGGAACGACTGCTTGGGTTAGCAAACTATAGGTTATGTCTTTTTGGAATATAGGGAGGAAATAGGTCTAAATTCAACTCTTTCTGGTTTATATTGTCAGTAGTTAAGAACAGCTAACATAGGTGCTTTTACCTAAAACGGGAAGGGAGTATTGTGAAGCTGTTGGGTATTTTACTAGCAGATTAGAGGCTTGTATGTGGCTTTAAAATATGTAACCAGACACATTAAGATAGTGCTCTTTCTCCCCCTCCTTCTCTTTTTGGCCACGATCTTATCTGTGTGTTGACAGACGCCTAAGGATTCAGAATAGCATTTTCTGGATCACCATTTGTTATTTTCAGCTGTAAGGGCCTGGCACTGCTCATAATTCCATCTGCTAAGACTATGTTTGCTGGGTTTTATGACCAGGTTTCTAGTAGTAAAAACCTTCCAACACTTGACTTATAGGACCCATGCCCCATTTTGTTCTCTGCCAGGATCTCTGTCATAGCTTCCGACCTGGCTGGAGAATAAAAGGAAGACAGTATTACTGTTTGATAGTAGAGCCTATCCTGACTTAAACCTGGCACTTTATATCTCATTNATTACAACAATACCCCAAGGTAGATATTCTTATACACAATTACAGATGAATTATTCAACAGTCATTGCTGTTGTTGAGGTACTGTGCTGAGTACTAAGGCTTAGTACTAAGTCCTAAGTCCTAAGTCACTGAGCACTAAGGTGCTGAGCATACTATACTGAATGTCACATGAGGTCCCTGCCAGAGTTACAGAGAGGCTAAACAACTTGCCCACGGTTACAAGAAGAAGAGTGATAGAGCTAGGATTTAGATAGAGCTTAGATGGACTCCAGAGGTAACATCTGCATCCATTATTACATTAGGCTGTCACTTAGATACATTGCACAGTCTTTAAATACATAAGTAAGACAAGTCATAAAACAGGTGGAACCTCCTCCATTCCTTTGTTCTGAAGGTTCGTGATGAATACAAGAAAGAAATGTGTCTGTGCTGACAGGCCTACCTGCCCAATATTACCTCTTCTCTTTCCCTCCCTCCTCAAACCTGGCCATGTACTGGACACTGTGGCCTGCCTTAGACCATGCGTTTTGAAGACTGGAAGATTCTGCTGCTTTGGTTTCCTGAAAGTTCCTTGCCTACTCTCATGTTCTTTCTTGTCGCTCAGTGGTGAGTAATGCATTGTTGACAGTGTCATGCAGTCATTTCAGTTGGGATATTTTTTTCTTTTCCCTAGTTCTTCCTGATGAGTATGTGAACAGGAACACTTTGGTTAGATTTACCTTCTGCAGTTGATTCAATTAGAAAATGTTTTCTGTATCCTAATTCTAGGAAAGAGTTTTGAGAGTTGGAAGAACATGTGTCCTTTGCCCAGCCACGATCAGTTTTATTTGTATTCTAAGTTGATTCTTTAGCTCATGTTATTAAAGAGAGTACTCATTTTATTATTATTATTATTATTATTATTATTATTATTAGTTTTTTCAGGACAGAGGTTCTCATGTAATAGCCCTGGCTGTCCTGGACTGGCTTTGTAGACCAGGCTGGCCTTGAACTCATAGAGCTCAGTCTCCCTCTGCCTCCTGAGTACTGGGATTAAAGGTGTGCACCACTACATCCAGTTCGAGAGTGTTCATTTTAAATTATGGCCATTGTTATCATGTGCCAATACCTGGGATAAGTGATATTCAACAGTTTCAAAAGAGGCTCAAGAATTTCTTTTAGAAATTAATAGAAAGTATTGCAAATGCTAAAGACTCAGAATCTGAATTCCATTTCTGTTCTAGAGTTTAGGCAGGATCAAAATTGTAGGTATTAGATCTCTTTGGTGTTAGGATGCAGTCAGTTTTAGACTGGGTGTTGTGTGTGGAGCTTCTGCTGCTCTCCATGACTGCGGCCAAAATCCAGTTGGAGCTGTCTGCTCAGGCTGCTTTTGCCATGGTCACCAGCTGTAGCCTTCTGAAACCTGGTGACTTGTGATAGGAAGCACACATCTGTCTAGCCTGTCTTACAAGGATCTTTGCCTGCTCCAAAGCCTCTTGAACCCTCTCTGTCCCAGTTCCATAGAACGCTCTTCATCAAGTTATGCAGAGGACAGACAGCTTAGGCAAGATGGGGTGTGAAGATCTGCCACTATCCCAAGAGCCCCCAGAATGTGTGTAGCTTCTTTATATTCACAAGCATGGGCCGTTGTAGGATTTTGTCAGTAATATGGTCGGGTATCATATGCGTCTTACCAGACCATAATATCGTAAGAATTTTACAGCTGTTCCTGGACCTTGCACTTTGTGCAGACTGAGCTCCCATCCTCGTCCCTTTAGATGTACATGTGTCTCTAATGGCTTTCCAAATCTGCATTATGTCATCTCTATGACAGAATCTTTTCCAGAGGACTGGCAGGGCAAGGCAACATCCTGAACCACCATCCTGTAATAAATTGTGGGGTTACAAAGATAAGCTTGGTGAAGCACTCTGAAAGTCTGTTGTCATGGATTCTGAGCAAGTGTCAGGTGATCCCAGAAGTTCACAACTAGAGATACTAAAGGCACATGTAAGCAAGGTCTAATATAGCATGGAAAGGTTCCATCTGTTTGTATCAATTGCTTCCTCCACAGATCAAGGTTGGGTACAAAGCATGGATGGGAGGTGTTAACTATTAGCTCCCTGGAACCCTCAGTCATTATTTCTGAGCCATTACATTTCCATATCCTGCAGCTCTTCCACAGAGCCTCTCTACATTTCTCCACACCTGAAGAACTCAGTGGGCCTGACTTAATCTGCTTAGACCCTCTACCCAGGGCCAAAGGAGAACATGGTCTTGCTCTCCCATGCTGTACCTGCAGGCTCCCTGGGTCAGACAGGCCCTGGGCTGACACTGTAGTGTTGTCTCCCCATTTACCATACCTGGCTGTTGAGGGAGTTCCTGCCTGGTCAGACCATCTCCACCCCTAGCATAACCTTTTGTTGGAGGGAAACATACTCTCCTCTATTTAGGGGATAATTACCTGCCCCTGGGACAGGCTTGTTGGTTTTACCTGTGTTCTGTAACAGTTGTCTTTGTGAAATGCTGCTTGGACTTGAAAGCCTTTTCAGAAAGCTCTGTAGCACACAACTTTGCTTTCTATTGATACTTTTCTTAATAACTCCAGCTCGACACAAATCTTGCCACATTTCTCTTTGAGTAATCCAGACCTCTTCCTTTGCTTTTCCTTTTTTAAAAAAGATGTAATTATTTTTATTTTGTGTGCATTGGTGTTTTGCTTATGTGTATGTCTGTGTGAGGGTGTTCAATCCCCTGGGATTAGAGTTATCAACAGTTGTGAGCTGTCATGTGGGTGGGGAATTGAACCTGGGTTCTCTGGAAGAGCAACCTGTGCTCTTAACTGCTGAGTACTTTTTAAAGATTTCACATAAGTAGAGTGGGCAGAGGGGCAATGCCTGTTACACCAGCACTGTGAAGGCTGGGGAAGGAAGTCACCTCTTTGCTTTACTTTTTCTGTTTGTTTGTTTTTGTTTTTTTGAGACAGGGTTTCTCTGTGTAGCCCTGGCTGTCCTGGAACTCACTCTGTAGACTAGGTGGCTTCGAACTCCACCTGCCTCTGCCTCCCAAGTACTGGGATTAAAGGCATGCGCCACCACTGCCTGGCTCTGCTTTTTTTAGTGTCTAGTTTAGGTTGTTCTCTCACTTTAGGGACTCGACATGCTGGGATGGAGTGTTTCAGTGTCTGAGGAAACTATTACACAGTACTGGGTACCAGGAGACTCTGAATGTATCATGTGAGGTTAGTGGATAGTTGATGTGGGTGTGTCTGACCTGTAAGTAATGTGTGATACTTGGTAGGGGCATAGTCAGTGAGATAGTCTCCCTGCTCTTGTAGCCCTGGCTCATTTTGGACTCTTGACTTCCTTCTCCAGCCTTCACAGTGCTGGTGTTACAGGTATGTGCCCTTCTGCCCATTTTACTTTATGTGAATTCTTTAAAAAGTACTCAGGTGCCATGTGTTGCCAGTTTGTCTTCTGTGGACATTTCCTCGTTGTTGAATATTTCTTCTCTAGAAAATTAAGTCCTCGTGCTGGTGAGATGGGTCAGTGAGTAAAGGCGTTTGCCGCCGTTTGTGCTGATCCGAGTGTGAACTCCAGATTCACAAGGTGGGAGGAGAGAGCTGGCTCTCACAAGTTGTCCTCTGACCTTCATATGTTCATTGTGGAACATGGCCCTCTCCCAATAAATGTAATAATAAAAAAACAAGGCTTCCCAAGCATTTAACTGTAGGTAAAGCTTTTGAGGAAAGGATGGAGTAACACAGTTTTGTACTTTCAGGTTTTCTTACTGAGGATCTGAGCCTAACACTTGCAGACTGGATCAGTTTGGCCTATTAAGTGTACAATTTAAGGGGAAGTGTGTGATCTTTGTTTTGCTTGAGTTAGTCCTACAGTTTTTTTGATAGAAGTAACTTATTGGCCCTTTAGTAGAATTGAGAATACTTACTTGCTTTTGAATTCTCGTTAAAGCTGGTTTTGATTTTTGAGATAGTTTTCTATAGGTTCCTTTTATGTCTTTCCTTTTTTTTT
>LZPO01044436.1:272294-286004 GCA_001675575.1 Neotoma lepida | reverse complement strand
ATTTGAGTAGGATGAGAACAAAGCATAAGTTAAGAAAGTAGCATCAAGGGGCTGGAGAGATGGCTCAGAGGTTAAGAGCACTGGCTGCTCTTCCAGAGGGCCTGAGTTCAATTCCCAGCNACCACATGGTGGCCCACAACCATCTATAATGACATCTGGTGNCTCCTTCTGGAGTGCANAACACTGTATACATAATAAATAAATCTTAAAAAAAGAAAGTAGTACCAGGGGATTAGTGTATTTAAGGAGTTTTTCAAGAAGAGGATAGTAATGTTGTCTTATTCACTGCCCTATTGCTCTGAATTGGAGGCTTGCTTACAGTTTCGGAGGTTTAATCCATTAGCATGGTGGCATGTAGGCAGATGCTAGAGCTGAAGAGCTCCGTACTGCTCCATAGGTAGAGAGAAAGAGACTCATGGGCTTTTGAAACAAACCTCAGAGCCCACCTCCAGTGACACATTTTAACAAGGACACACCTCCTAATCCTTTTAATAGTACCACTCCCTGTGACTAGACATTCAAATATATGAGCCTGTTGAGGAGTGGGGGAGNTAATTCTTATTTAAACCATCACAAATGTGCAAGAAGGGCAGGGGAGAAAATCTAAAGGAGGTCCTTTTGCCTTGCTTTGTAGTTTTTTGTTTGTTTGTTTTCCTGTGCAGTGGGAGCAAGATCATTTGCTAAGAGTAGGTGAGATAGCTTCTTGGCTAGGAGACTAGGGGGAAATGGTGAAGGTGTGGGATGGTCCGGAGACAATTGCTTGGTGTAACAAAGTCAAGTAAAAGACAACGGTGTTTTGTTGAAAAAGAGAAAACTAAATATACTTTATTTGCCATCATACTGATATGCAGAATTATTCGATCTTATTTTGCTTAGTCACCCCATCTAGTGGTAGAGAAATTGAGTGGACTAGCCATCATAGTTGGATAGATAAAACAGAAAGATTAAGAAACTTGCTTGTGAGCAGGAGAGATGGCTTGGTGGTTAAGAGCACTTGCTGCTCTTACAGAAGACCTGAGTTTGTTCCTAGCACCCACACTCGGTGGTTCAAACCATCTGTAATTCCAGTTTCCAGGGATCCAATGTCTTTTTGGCCTCTTTGAACACCAGACATGAATGTAGTATTACACATACATACATGTAGACAACGAGTAAATCTTTAAGAAATAAATTAGGTTTTTGCAGTGAGGTAAATTATGTTAATGATAAGTTGATTTCACTTTGAGTTCTGCAAGAAGGGACAAATGGAATCTGTTCAGTTTTCTTCCTCTCTGCTGTTATCCTAATCTAGTTCATCATATCTTTAGCAATAATTCCCTAAGTCCACTGTGCTCCTTCAGGTTCTCCCCACCATAATCAGTATGATTGTAACAACAACAGAAAGTCTTTAAAACCTCTTCAGTCTGCTATTTTAATAATCCATTTCTGATCATTTTCCACCCCTGCTCATAACCTGTCAGTGCTTATCATGACTTTTAGGATAAAATCTCAAACTTCACCAGGGTCTACTAGGTCCTGTCTGTATTTTCACCACTCTCACTTTTGACCAGTGTCTTGGAAGGTGCTTCACTGCCTTGGAGCATTAGTCCGTCCTAGTCCGTCTCTCCAGTTGTTCACTGTTCAGTTCTTAGCTGAACAGCACTCCCCTGAGGCTTTTCCTCACTCTGCAGGAGAGAACCTTTTCCTTTTCAGTGTACATGTTTTAGAAGCATGGGAGTTATGTCCAGTTCACTGTTGATGTTTACTATTGAGCATAGTACCCAATGGACCTTTTATTGTCTCGTGCATAATGTGGTTAAGAGAGTAGATGTCCTAGTAAGAAAGTAGGTTTAGAATGGAGAAGAGCTGGAGGCTTGGTGTGATGGCTGCACATGTAATCCCAGCAACCTAGGAAGCAAACAAAGGTAGGAAGATCCGCACAAGTTGAAGGCCAGCCTGGGTGACAGAGGAAGCTCTGGGCCACTGAGAGCTATGTAGAGACGCCGTCTTTAAAAACAAAAACAACAACAACAAAGTGAAATAGAGTTGAAATTGTAGAGTAAGATGCTGAATTTTAAGACTGCCAGGGGAAATGCTTTCAGGACGTGGCAGGGTCTGCATCTGAGTTGTTGCAGTAGAGATAGAGTTTTTAGACATTATGAGGCAGGTGGATCACAGATGAGCATTGGAATTTCTCAGGAAAGTGGTAGGACTTGAAGTGAGGAAAACACAAGCTTTTAGCCAGTATGATTGGCACTCCCTTTCTGGCAGAAATGAAATAAAGTGACATGAATCTGTGTAATGTCTTAGTCCCCCGAGAAACAGTGGGATCTAGCAGGAAGATACAGGCTCAGATTTTCTAGGTTTAGACAAGCTATTCACCTGGCTTTTTGTTTTCACTGTTGAGTAAATAAATAAGATCGTATGTGGCAGTTGGGAGTGGGAGTATTGCTAGGGATCAAGGCCTTTTGTGTGCTGGTGTTTCTGCTACTGAGTTCTGTCTCTAGCCCTGAGATAGTGTCTTTGAAAGACCTTATGGAATATTAACTTGTTCCTTTTAGTTCTTGGTTTCTGTCTTCACTTCTGGAGAGCATGGAAGTGGAAGGAGGGGCAAGTGGCAGAATTGAATTTGAGCAAGATACTTCATTTATGCAGCATGTTGAGTTTGTAGTTANGGTCAGAACCAGCATTTATAAATGAGTACAGATCCAAGCAAATACTGGTCTAGGGAAAGGGTTTATAAAATAAAAATCACTGATTGGCTCATGACGATGTCATGATGTTGGGCTGCAACAAGTATTTATGTTAAGTAAAGTAATTTTCCATTGAAAAGTCCATCATTCTCTGAAGTCAATTTTGTTGTTCTATAGAACAGAATAAGAACCATTATGTGAACAGTATCAGGGGGAGGAGTCTAGTGATAGGCTGGCTTTTGTTTAGAAGAAAACAATTGATAACAGTTGGAGCTGAAAGTAATGAGCTCCCTGTCAAAGCTTGTACTCACTTGGGAACTGGACGAGCAGCTAGAGATGTAGTAGACTAGTCCTTGCACTGGACTGAGTGAGTGGTAATGGCCCCTTTACTAGGAGACTGGATGGTTTTGACGTTTAAATCATCTATACATACATTTGACGTTTAAATCATCTATACATACAATCAACAAAGATTTAAGTGCTGCCTCCCTTTATTTGAAAAGTTGAAGGTTAATATTTTGTTTTCTTGTTGGGGTTTTTCCTTCCTGTGTGCTGAGACAGAGATAGACTAGTCTTTGTCATTGGCTTCACTATCCCCATTTGGAATTTGAGAAGCTTCGGCCAGGTGTGGTGATGTAACAAGAGCTGCTGTCCTTACCTGTTGGGCGAAGGGCACAGTCCATGCCGTGTACCTGAGAATCAAATACGAGAATGTGCAGCCAAGAAGTTTGCTTTAGTGCCCCACGTTCCCGCTGAAGAGCCAGTCTTTCCAGATAGGAGATGTTTGTTTATTTTAGATGTTTTGAAATGAATGCCCTACCTTCTGTTACCAGATGCCACAGCACCAGTGTTTTCATTTGCTTCTCCCTCTGAGGAGCCCGCGTCTGGCTGGAAATTGTCTGCACGCCTGTGTCTCCTTTCTGCTGAGTGCTGTGTGTATTTTTCCCACGTCCTCTCAGAAGGTTGTTCAAGTGACTTACCTGGTGTTATTTATTTATTTTTTCTGTCTGTCTGTCTGTCTGTCTGTCTGTCTGTCTGTCTGTCTGTCTGTCTGTCTGTCTGCCTTTCTAATTTATTAAGACAGGGTTTCATAGCTCTGGCTGTCCTGGAACTCACTCTGTGTACCAAGCTGGCCTCAAACTCACAGAGATCTGCCCTCTTCTGCTTCCTGAGTGCTGGGATTAAAGGCTGAGCCACCACACTCATCAGTCTTGTTTTATTTTTTACTTTTTTTTTTTTTAAGATTTATTTATTTATTATGTATACAGTGGTCTGCCTGCATGTATGCCTGCAGGCCAGAAGAGGGCGCCAGACCTCATTACAGATGGTTGTGAGCCACCGTGTGGTTGCTGGGATTGAACTCAGGACCTCTGGAAGAGCAGCTGGTGCTCTTAGCCTCTGAGCCATCTCTCCAGGCCTCTCCCCCCAACCCCACCCCCGTTTCATTTTTTTAAGAACAAAGACTGAAGTTCGTTTTGGAGCTAGGCTCTTGATTTTGAATTATTTATATGTTGTTACTTAGGCAGTGCCTGTCTCCTGTGACCAAAGTGGTGAACACATGGGCTTTGGAGAGAATTCTCACCTGCATTAGAGGATGGAAAGCCTTTCATTCACCTGTGAATTCTGAAAGCATTTAATTTTTTTATTTCCTGCCTCTGCCTCTTGAGTGCTGATGTTACAGACTTGCCTACCTTGAAGTTAGATTCTTAAGTACAAGCTTCAAGGGGACTGGGTCACCCTTTAGAAAGCTTGGTCAGAAGTTCTTCATGTAGTTCTGGGTTAGTGTGAAGTTAATAACCTCAGAGGAATGTTGGGTTGGTGCTTAAGATATTGAAGCAGATGAAAATTAGACATTTGTTTATAATGAGTTTATTCAGCANGTATTTATTACTGCCCATTATAGATACCTTGCTGAATGTTGGGCTGGGATATGAGTAAATCATAGCCTGTACACTGACCTCTTGTATTATTAGAGCACTATAAGAAACAATGGTTTCTCGTTCTCAAAACAAAAAACAAAAACAAAAATCAAAAGAACTACCACCAGAAAAACAATGGCGTTATCAGGTTAGAGACTTAGAATTTTTATAACCCACAAATATTTTCTATTTGCCTTACTATATCCAAGGAATGTAGAAAATTGGGATGAGATCATACCACTAAAACAGGAGACAGGAGAGGAGTGAAGGAAAAATGCCTGGGAGTCTTTCTTAGCCTTGAGGTTTTAGGAGGAGTGTTCTGTCTGAGTCACTCGTTGTTTTTAAGAATTCTGGTTTTTGGCTTTTCCAAAAAGTTGGGATTAGTGTGCAATGGGGCATTTGGGTACCTGGGCGCTTCACAATGAGCCCCCTTCTGCAGAGCTGGTGAATTTGCTCAGGGGTTGTTCTCCACCCTATTTTTGCTTTCTGGACTGGGACTGTTAACCACAGAGGAATGTTGGCGTGGTGCCAGGCCTTCAGGTCAGGGACATAGTTTCTGCTAACGTCAAGTCTGAAAGAAGGGATTTTTTTCAGATAAACTTACCTGGCACTTATCTATCCTGGGAGGGGACAAGCATTTCTGATTCTGCCTGTTTCCTGAGTTCCTGAAGTTACTTTTCTTATGAGCCTTTGCACTCTACTCAGATGTACAGAATAGCTTGTTATTTTATTTTGAATAGTTTCAGCATTCACTTTACCCTTCCTGTTTTCTCAACTAGCATGAGAATATTAGTCAACCCTGAAATCATCTGCTGTGTGGTATTCATTTGTCTAATGAATATCTACTAAGGGCCAATGTGCCATGTCCTGTGTCAAGTGATTCATTCTGGTGATACATCAGTAAAGAAGACACACAACTTCTTACTTCCAAAAACTTGACATATGAAAATCAAAGGTTAGACAGAGAGGGATTAAATTAACCTCAGAGGAAAGCCAGGGTACGATGGCACATGCCTGTGATATTAGCATTCAAGAGGCCGAGGCAGGAGGATTGCTACAAGTTTTAGGTTAGCTTAAGCAAGATAATGAGGCATCTCCAAAAATAAAACTGAAAACTCTTACAATAATAAATACGTTTCAGGAAGAAAATGAACATGGGCCATGTTAGGGACATTGGGGGACATTGTGGGTGGGGAGCTTTATAGGACAGTAATCTGCTGCCTCCTTCCTATAGACTGTGGAAGCAAGCTTGGCACTGGGGTGGGTGTAGAGCACTTGCCTAGTATATACAAGCCCTGGGCTTAATACCTAGTGCCCCCCTTAAATAAATAAATAAATATCAGAGGAAAAGCCTTGTTCAGAGTGGTTCATGGTTGTAGGCATTAAGACATTATTGTTAATGAGGAAATTAATTGTGATTCTTCATAAAAAAAATTTAAACTCCTTTGTTTCAAAATTCAACTAGAATGAAGGAACCAGAATAGTTTACCATTTGGTTAGTAAACTGTTGAAATTGGGCTGTGGTGATGCTATTCTAGTTATTTGAGCCTTGTGTGCTTATCTCCTTTTCAGGTCGAAGCCTGGATTTTGATCTATGTTCTGCTCACATCCTGCTACCAGAGAGTACTTGATGATCCCATGACCCTGGACATGGATGCTGTCCTGTCGGATTTTGTCCGTTCCACAGGTGCAGAGCCAGGGCTGGCCCGAGATCTTCTGGAAGGTGAGGAGAGAGTGAGAAAGAGAAAGCAGAACGTCATGTTCAGTACTAGGGTGGTTTGGAATGTTTAAGATGATCAGAAAAATATTTTGTATACTGTAGGCCCTCCATTTAAGTTGCTTCTAATTATCTGTTTTGTGTGACCCACTATAGTTTTAAAATCCAAAATCCCCCCTTCACCTTGTATGTATTGGAGACCTTTCTTCATTATGAGTTTATGTTCAGACAATCCAAGGAAAAAGTTAGATCAGCTCACTAGACTCATCATCATGAGGGGAAACACCTGATCGTGACCTCAAACCTCTACATGTTTGTATATATACACCACACATATATGCCACACACATGCATTAGCCTCTACACGCACTTGTATGCACACACCACACATATATGCCACACATGTGCCCAACAACACACTCAACATTAAGAAAAAAAAAAAAATGAAATCATCCTCTTAAAATGTGTCAGTGTCTGTGCTGTGTGCCCAGCATACGAAGGTACGTGAGATGCATTCTCTCAACTGCCATGCTCTAACTTTGGAAACTGAGGTTCAGTGAAGTTACATAGGATTTGAACCTTGACAGGTTTTTAGAATGTGGCTCTTAATGACTATGTTACAAATTACTTCTTGTATGTTATAAACACTCATGTTATTAAAAAAAAGCTGAGAGTGCTGTTAGAGTGAAGATGGGAATCTGATTTAGTTCTAGAGTACAGGACGGCCTTTCAGGAAGGCATACCCAGGAGAAATAGCTTACAAGACGACCCTAGGAGGAGAGAAAGATTGACGTAATGTAGAAACCAANAGTGAGTGAGGTGGGAAGAGTGGTACAAGAGTGATGGGGGGCTGGTTAGATGGACACGAAGCAGAATGTGGGGGCCTTCGTTGGCCATAGTAAGGAGTTTGTACCCTAAGTTCACTGGAAGTGAGGGTTTTCAGGGTTTAATCCCTCCCAATAGGATTATATTGGAAGGTGGCCAGTGGCAGAAACAGGTAAAAATAGTTCGGGTGAGAGATGATGGGGACTTAGACCACAGTGTGGGGGAGAGAGAGAGAGAAGGTGATAGATTTAGATATAAATTAGCAGCTAGAGAGAAGGCTCAGTAGTTAAGAGAATTTACAGAGAACCTGGGTTCAGTTGCCAGTGCTCACATGGTGGCTCACAGCTGTATGTAACTCTGGTTGGCTTCCTTGGACACCAGGCAGGCATGTAATGCACATACATACATGCAGACAAAGTATTCATACACCTTAAATAAAAAATAAGTGAATTTTTAAAAAGGTACAATTTAGAAAGGAAACCAAAGAACTTTTGTTATTGTCTCTTTCTTTCTCATGCTATTTTTCTTTAAAAGTTAACTCTTCCCTAGGCATGATGTCATATAATCACAACACTCAGGAGGAGAGGCAGGCAGATCTCTGAATTTAAGACTAGCCCTGTCTCAAAAACAAAACAACAAAAAGTTAACTTTGGTTGTAGTACAAAGACTAAATTAGAAAGAAGAACAGTCAGGAGCAGAGAGACTCATCAGGAAGTCTTGTTAGAGAGTCTCCCTTTGAGAATACCAAAGACCAGGTAAGCATTATGAGGACTTGAGTCGGGGCAGAGGCAATTCAAACAGACAAGAAGGAATGGATTTGAGAGATATTTAAACAACCCTGAGTATTAACTGGATGGTGAGGGAGAAGAGAAGGTGGGTCTGAGCAGCAGTGAGGAGTTGAAACTGAAGGCGTGGAACCTGCAGGGATTGTGATGCTGTTACTGATTTGGGGGTCACATGAAGAAGAGAGAGCACATGTTTTGGAGAGAAGATGGTTAGCATTCTGTGCCAGACATGCTTAGTGTTAAGAGGGCCTGATGATTTCAAGGAGCTTTCCTGACGATTGGAAATCCACATTCAGTTCTCAAAAAAGGCTATATATTGAACTGATAAATGAACTGATTTAGGGGAAATACTCTTCATTTATTCAGCAAATATTTGTTGAGTCTCTGATAGATGCTAGGTTCTGTTCTGGAAGCTTGCACCAAACAAAAATCCCTCCCCTACTGTTGGTAGGAAAGCCAGTCAGTAAAGAAGTATGGTAACTATGTACATTATAAAGCATGTTCTAGGGTGTGGACTGTTTTGGAAAATGATGAGCAGAGTGGTGAAGTGCATGTGATTTTAAACTGGGCAGTCAGAGTAGGACTTACTAAGAATGTGATATTTGAGCAGATACCTGAAGTTTACTATCTAGATAGTCAGTGGGGAGGTGTTGGTGGGAGCAGTCTTGGCAAGGAGACTAGAACACCAGTGGAGACTAGAACAGAGAGTGAAAGAGAGTTGATCAGTGTGAGAGTTAAGTCAGCAAGCATGAGTAGTTAGTATAGCTTAACTGGAGTGTTAGAACAAAGACTACGATGGCAGTAGTAAATGTTCGTAGGATTCTGCATATTCTGGGTGTGTTCTGTGTGCTTTTCACTCCTTTAACCTTCAGAACAGCACTGTGCGGCAGACACAGCATTGCATGACTTTTTCTGGGGAAGTCTNTTTCTATCCATTCCTGACAGAGGGAGCAGATCATAGAAAAGCCTCTTCACCCAAGACTAGCCTGCTGACTAGTAACCAGAGCTTACTGAGATTACTTTAGGAGCTTGGGTAGCATGCCAAGCACGTGGATAACTGGGCAGCTATACCACCAAAAAGTCTTTGTCTTCTCAGCAATTGTTAAATGCTTATATATCCTCGGGCAGAGGAGGGACCTTAGGAACTTCATTAACCTCATTACCATCTCCCTACCAAGGGGAGATTTAAAAAAAAAAAAAAGATCGGTCTTATTTTATGTGTATGAGTGAGTGCCTGACATGTATACATGTGTGTGTGTATACTATGTGCATGCCTAGTATCCAAGAAGGCCAGAAGAGGATGTCAGGTGGCAATGATCACATCCAACCTGGAAGAAACGGCCACACAGCATATCAGTATTATTATCTACATTTTCATAAATAAGTAAATTACAGCACAGAGAGAAAGCTAGGAAATAGGAGAGGACAGAGAGCCTTGACTAGTGGGCAAAGGAGCCTTCTGTAGTAGGGATGAGCCAGTACATAAAGATTCTGGTCATAGAGCTAAATGATGAGAAAAGTGACTCTCATGGGATCCTTGAGTGGACTGGAGGTACAGCATACTAGGTGATGAGTTAAACTGAGGCTACAGCAGCTAGAGGAACACACGTGCAAACAGTTAGTCAACATGTATTAAGGAGTTTAGCTAGAGAAAACCACCATAGTGTTTCAGATAGAGAGCTGTTTTTAAAGNAGGAGCAGTACAGCTCCTCTTGGTGCTGTGCTATCTAGAAACTCTTCTCTGGTGACATGCACTTTGTATATACCTTTAGGTGGCTTGAGACATCTTGATGTCTACCTCAACTACTGAACCCTGGTACCAACTAACTGTAACTTTGAACAAGTCATGCTACTTCTCTGTAAGCTTTGTCTCCTTTATCTGTAAAGGGAGTTTCATTTTAGGTGACTGACTCTCTGAAGGGCCCTTTGAGTTTAGAGACAAAGTTTCAACCATTATATAGCTTACATAGGAAATAGGCAATAAAGAAAATTAGTATTTCAGATTGAAGAAAATTAAAGTAGTAGGATAAGAAAGTTAAAATAGAATTGTAGTGTGCATTAGTATGTTCTTACTAGGTTTGCTTGTTTGTTTCTTTTCTTTGGTTTTTTGAGACAAGGTTTCTCTGTGTAGCTCTGGCTGTCCTGTCTAGACCAGGCTGGCCTGGAACTCAGAGGTCTGCCTTCCTCTGCCTCCCGATTGCTAGGATTAAAGACGTGTACCACCACTGCCTGGCATTACTAGGTTTATTTTTGAAATGAGGTATTTTGAAACTGAGTCTGAGGTAGCCCAGACTGGCTTCAAACTCTTTGATCCTCTTGCCTCAGCCCCCGAGTTCTAGCATTATAAGCTTGTGCTGCCATACCTGGCTTGCTTAGTTGTGCTAGGATGGTTAGAACAGTCTTCCTGTGTCTTTTCCCAGTTTCATAATACTCTGGGTCTATAATGGTTTTTGTTTTTTCTCCTGTTAGGAAAGAACTGGGATGTGAGTGCTGCCCTCAGTGATTTTGAACAGCTACGTCAAGTCCATGCTGGGAACCTGTCCCCACCCTTTAGTGGAGGGAGTAGTTGCTCTAAGACCCCCGAAAAAGGGTGTTCTGATAGAGAGCCCACTCGCCCTTCTCGACCCATCCTACAGAGACAGGATGACATCATTCAAGGTANTGCTTGAACTGAGGACTAAGCTTTTGCATGTAGATTAGGAAGAGGCTCTGTGCTCCTTTAGAGATGTTTTCATTCCTCACTCTCTTCCCAGCCAAACCCAGCTGGTACTTTGCAGCCATCTATACAATGAGCTGAGACAGTTCTTGCTTGCTTTACATCATCTCTGGCCAGTACCTGACGAGGACAGCTGCCTAACATTAGAGCTCCTGTCCCCTTGTGATAATCACCGATGTACTTCAAGCTGTGCAAACACATAATATTACACTGAAATATTTTGCTCATAATGTACATGGGCGGGGCATTGCAGGCGCCATGTACTTAAAACAAATGAAATGATGGGGGCACAGTATACATTAACGTTTTCTTCTCTAGCATATTTAAAATCTGACTGTCCCTATAAATTTCTGATAAATGTGAATACTAATAAAAGTTATAGTAAATATTATAGATGTTGCTGATGACACTGTCATTTTCTTTTCTATAATGGAGATCCTCTCCACATCATCTAAGACCCTAAGGATTACTGGAGTGATTGGCTAAATCCAGCCTGATGAAAGCCTATTTCTCTTACTTGTTCTTCTTCCCACTAAAAAAGTGAACCAGTTGCTAAGTGAATGGTTCACACTCATGTTGAAAAATGAGAGTCAAAGATAAGGTCATAGGAAAAGGAAAGTCAGGGAAACCGTCTGTTTTAAGTGACTTCGTCTGTGGAGAGCTCTCAGAGTGGGTTGTGTCTATTCTAAGTGACTCCGTTTCTCATTGCAGAAAGACGCCTGTCTAGGGGCATCTCACACGCCAGCTCCAGCGTTGTGTCCCTGGCCCGGTCCCATGTCTCCTCCAATGGTGGGGGTGGGGGGAGCAGTGAGCACCCCCTGGAAATGCCCATCTGTGCCTTCCAGCTTCCAGATCTCACTGTGTACAAAGAAGACTTCCGAAGCTTCATAGAGAGGGACCTCATTGAGCAGTCCATGCTGGTCGCCTTGGAACAGGCAGGTCAGTGGGTATTTCCTCTTCAGTGATAACTAAACTCCTCAAGCCACGTAAAGGGGCCAGCCTTCATCAGTAGCCTCTTTTTTAAGTATGTGATCTGATTGCTGTCCAAGATAGGGGTCAGTCAGATATGTGTACTGAGATAAAGAATGAAAATTAGCCAGATGTGTGGGAGGGGCAGGAATAAACATTAGACACTTTGGAATGTTCCTGTTTAATAGAAGGGAAGCCAGATATGTGTGTAATTGATACTCAAAAATCAATATATGAACAAATATGACTGATTATAATTNGCTGTGGAGCACCTTTGCAGACCCAGAGGACCAAGGCTGTAGGTGATGCCCTGAAAGTCACATCTGTTCATAGGAATTTTTTCCCCCAGATTTATTTACTTTTACAGTTGAGTTCATTTTAAATTAGCATTACAATTAATTTGGGTCAGCTCAGTGGATAAAGGCATCTCCACCAAGGCTTGACAACTTGAGTGTGATCCTTGGGACTCACATTGTGGAAGAAGAGAACTGCCTCCCCAGGTTGTCTGCTCACCTCCACACAGGGGCCATGGCTTATATACTCACACACTAAATGTAATTTCAAAATTAGCTGATGTAAAGCAGTATGATAGTTGGGAATTCTGGGAAGAACTTAGGTATTAAAACATCCTCATGGAGGTGGTAGAGATTGAAAAAGGCCAGGCTTGGTGGTGTATGCCTTTATTTAACCTCAGCATTCCAGAGGCAGAAGCAGGCAGGTCTCTTTTTCTGGGGGGGAGGGGGACGCAGGGTTGTGCCCCTGGGCCCAAAGCCGAGAGGCTGGGGTGTTCGGCTATAGGGATGGAGACTCACCTCTTGGTCCAATTGGCATTGGCGGGCTCTCAGATAGCAATATATATATATAAACATTTGATGTACAACTACAGGAGAAATAATATACAGATATCTTGAACATAAATACAGGTTACAAATTCTTATCCTAATAGTGAAATGTTTCACTAAAGCATGCCCAGTGATTGGGCAAAACCCAAACCTTTTTTATGCCACAGTCATCCTAAGGTCCTTCCTGCTATGTAGCCTCCCTGGATCTGTGGGTTGCAGACTGATTGTCCTTGGGTTTATATCTAGTATCCACCTATTAGTGAGTACATACCATGTTTGTCCTTCTGAGTCTGGGTTACCTCACTCAGGATGATATTTTCTAGTTCCTTCCATTTGCCTGCAAATATCATATGGTCATTGTTTTTCTCTGCTGAGTAGTACTCCATTGTGTATATGTACCACATTTTCTTAATCCATTTGTCAGTTGACGGGCATTTAGGTTGTTTCCAGGTTCTGGCTATTACCAATAATGCTGCTATGAACATAGTTGAGCATGTATCTTTGTGGTATGATTGAGCGTTCCTTGGGTGTATACCCAAGAGTGATATCACTGGGTCTTGAGGAAGATTCATTCCCAATTTTCTGAGAAACCGGCAGGCAGATGTCTTAAGAGTTTGAGGCCAGTCTGGTCTACCTCGTCTACACAGCAAGCTCCAGGATAACCACGGCTACAAAATGAGACCCTATCTCAAAAAAGAAAAAAAAAATCCCCATGAGGGGCTAGAGACATGGCTCAGCATTTAAGAGCACTTGCCCTTCCAGAGGACACAGGCTTTGTTTCCAGTACGCACATTTCAGCTCATAGCTGTCCATAACTCTAGTTCCAGGAGATCCAGTGCCCTCTTCTGACCTCTGAGGACACCAGGCATTCATGTGGGACATAGACATACATGCAGATAAAACACTCATACACATAACATAAATAAATATAAAATATTTTTTTTAAGTTCTAATGGAAGGGAGATTGGAGGTTGGAAGTGGGGCCATGGAAAGGGAGCTTTTTCATTTTATCTCCATCTGTATTAACTATAACTCTTTTTAGAAGTTAGCAAGTTATCTGGGCTAGTGAAACCATAAACCTTTTTTACTTTTTGTAGCCTTTTTAATTGCTCAAGAAAACAAAATTTTAGCCGGGCGGTGGTGGCGCACGCCCTTAATCCCAGCACTCGAGAGGCAGAGGCAGGAGGATCTCTGTGAGTTCGAGGCCTGGGCTACCGAGTGAGCTCCAGGAAAGGCGCAAAGCTACACAGAGAAACCCTGTCTTG
>LZPO01044436.1:254964-272274 GCA_001675575.1 Neotoma lepida | reverse complement strand
AAAATTTTAAGTATCATTTATAAATAGTTCCCTTCTGTAAATAATGGGTTGGCAATTGTGAGATTGCTATTGACAATTGAGTCTAATTTGCTTGGTGTTTTATGTACTTTCTATTTTTGCTTCTAACTTTAAAGTCACACCACACAGCTGCCGAGTGCTGTCACGTGTGTAAGTGATACTGGACATACACCTTGAGTAGTTTTTCTTTTGGTGGTGATTCAATCAAGCTGTACTTTGCTGCTGTTGTGTTTACCAGTCTTCCTGCCAGTGTTTGACTGTCAGAGTCAAACAAAGTAGCTGATGGTTTCAGTCTGGGCACTACTGGCTTTTGGTGCCAGATAATTCTTTGTTGTACAAGCTGTCTTGAACTCTGGGCTCTCTGTACTAGATGCTAGAAGGTATGTACCTCCCCACCAATTGTACAAACAGACATATCTTTATACATTGTCTGATGATCCCATGAGACAGAACTGTCCTTCCTTAAAGACCACTGATCTGACCGGTCATGCTTGACAGATTCTAACTGTAAGTAAAGAAGCTATAGAGTCACAGAGGCTGGGCTTAATGCTATATTTCTATAATCCTGGCACTAAGTATAATAGAGCCAGATGTATCAGGAGTTCAAGGCCAGCCTCAGCCCCATAGTGAGTTCAAAGGTCAGTCTCAGCTACATGAGACTATGTTTCAAAATAAATAACAACAACAACAACAATAATAATACAGAGCATGCAGTATCTCTATTGGGAGGCNGAGGCAGAAGGATCATGAGTTCAAAGCCAACCTGGTCTGTGTAGCAAGACCCTGTCTCAAGGGGGAAAAAAAGTAGTTGTATTCTGGGTTGTCTTCCTAATCTGCTTCTCTCCTTTTCTCTCACTGTCTGTAGGGCGTTTGAATTGGTGGGTCAGTGTGGATTCCATCTGTCAGAGGCTGCTTCCCTTAGCAACTACTGGAGATGGGAACTGCCTCCTGCATGCAGCCTCTCTTGGTGAGTCTTGAAAGTGGCCCTGCCTCCCCTGTGGAAAGAAAGCAATTGAGTCATGTATCATGTGTAGGATTTCATCTCTCCACACTTCATCTCAAGTGAAATGATGGGTCGCAGCAAGACTTAGGGAGATGGGAGAGCCTTGTCTTGGCTTACTGTCTTTAGAGAGTGGAGAGCACAGGGTTAGTTTAGCTCACTCTGAGCTGAGCCTGAGGAGTAATGAGCATAGTAAGCCAAGTTTGTGTGGCTATATACATATATGGTGGGGAAATTATACTTAATTATTCTTCTAGTTGGTCTTTGTGACACTTACTTTGAATTATTAAGCCTACTCATAACTCCATATATTTATTCTTAGCTTTGGAANGGGTCCCCATTTTCTAGCCATTTCATGAGCTCTGATGCTGATGGCTGTGTGGTGCCAGACTAGTCTTACTAGCTGTTGTATTTTGGTTTGGAGTTTGCTGAGGAGTGAGGGCTTCTTCTCAGGAGTTTGGGGAATATATTATATCCCCCATCCTTTTTTGAGGCCCTGGGTTTGATCCCTGTCACCACAAAACAAAGGCTGGATTAGTAAGTGGAGCTGAATCAAGACAAAGTGCCCTCTTCCTTGCTTTCTCCCCATAGGGATGTGGGGTTTCCATGATAGAGACTTGGTGCTGAGGAAAGCTTTGTATGCACTGATGGAGAAGGGTGTCGAGAAGGAAGCATTGAAAAGGCGCTGGAGGTGGCAGCAGACACAGCAGAATAAAGAGGTGGGTGAGCTGGAGTGGAAGGAAGCACCTTGTTTTCAGAGGCTCTTAGTGCTGAAGATTGTGTCTTCCTGTGTGCTCCTGAAAACCTCCAAAACTGCAGCTGATGCAGTAGGACAAGTGCCTTTTGGTCAGCTAAGACTGGCAATGGAGGCCTCTGCCTGCCACAGAAACCTGTGGTTTCTAACATCGAGCCTGTTACAGAGGCTCAGGAGTCCTTAGTGGAGGGGTTTTTTGTTTTATTTTGTTGTTTTAATGAGCTATGATAATTTCATAGGATTTTTTGTAGTTTGTTTTTTTATTATAAGGCTAGATTATTCATTTATTCATTCATTCATTTGTTGGGAGGCGCATGCATTACTACAGTGTGTGTGAGCGTCAGAGGACAACTTGTGGGAGTTGGTTCTCTCCTTCCACTGTGTGGATTCCAGGGATTGAAACTCAGATCATCAAGCTTGGTGGCAAGTGCCTTTATCTGAGCTATCTCATCTGCCCTAGATTAATTTTGAGTCCCTCCCTTCCCTTTTGTCCTCCCTCCCCTCCCCTGTACTTCCCTTCTTCTCCTACTGCCTTTCCCTTTTCTCCTTAGAGAGGCTCTTACTCTGTAACCCAGGCTAACCTGGAACTTACTACATAGTCCAGGCTGGCATTGAATTTGTAGCAGTCCTTCTGCCTCAGCTTCCCAATTACTGGGATATAGGTAAATCACTATTTTCAGCTTGTTTTTAATTCTAAAAAAAAGCATTTATTTATTTATTACATGTGCACATGTGCATGCCATTCCACACATGTGGAAATAAATCAGAAGACAACTTGTATGAAACAATTTGCTTCCACAGTGTGGGATCTGGAGATTGAACAGGTTTTCAGGCTTCGTGGCAAGCACCCTTAACAGCTTGCCACCCATTTTTTTTTTTTTTGAAATGCTTAAATGTTTTTAATATTCTATAACTTTGCTTTTCATATACTTAGCTTTGGTTTGATTAAAAAATATAAAAAGATACTTGTTAAATTGAATTTAAATATTACTGTTCAGGGATTTGGCTGGTATTTGTGATTACTTTCATATAAGAAAGTAATGATGGATTTTTATGTTGCATCTCCACACCAGGAATTGAGAAAACTACAACTGTTTTCTTAGTCTGGGTTGACAAGTTTCACTGAAAGGCAGCCTTGCCTGTTTNNTATATGTTATGGATATAGCTGCTTTCTTTATTCAAGCAGAGGGTGCAGAGCGACATGTGGTCCACAGAGCCTGAANTGTGTCCTATGTGCTTCTCTGGAGAAGAAGCTGCCTGTTCCTCTAAGAATGACATTGTACATTTATATAAAGGAACAGACTTCCTTGTTTCCTTAGTTCTCTTTCTCTCTCTGTCTGCCATGTCAGTGTGCCTTGTTTTCTCGTGTAACTGGTTTTGGTTTTTTATTTTATGTATATATGTGTTTATATGTGTTTATACGTGTTTATACGTGTTTATACGTGTATATACGTGTTTATACGGTTTATATGTGTTTATACGTGTTTATGCGTGTTTATACTTGTTTACGTGTTTATACGTGTTTATACGTGTTTGCACATGTACAAGTGCATGAAAGTGCCTTTGCATGACAGAAGACGGTGTTGGTCCTCCTGGAGCTGGAGTTGCAGGCAGTTGTGAGCTGCCCAGTGTGGGTCCTGGGAACTGGACCTGATCCTCTCCAAGAACAGCAAGTGCTCTAACTGTTGGGCCATCTGTATAGTTCCTGTCTTTGGGTGTTTTGTTTTGTTTGGCCATGCTTTGACTAGTTATTTCTAATATTAGATATAGGAATATCTTTTCAGAGGCTTTCTTGTTTTCCTGTGTCTTCCCCCATCCCCAATTTTCATTGTTCCATTTTAACTAAAGTTTTATGCCATTTTGGGGCTCAGTGTTTCCTATTGTAGCTCTTGCCACATAAGCATGAGGAGCAAAGTTCAGATTCCCAGAACTTCCATGAAAGCTGCAAAGGTTTGGTGCTTACCTGTGATCTCAGCGCTCAGGAGACAAGACAGGATCCTAGGGCAAGTGTCGGGGGCTTGGCAAGTGCAGGTTTGATAAGATTCTGTCTGTATAATAAAGAAATCAATCAAGGAAGACACTTGACATCAACTTAAGGCCTCCATACAGGTGTGTGTGCACATCTACACACACACACTTTATTGTGTTTCTTTAAAGCAAAGACCCCATTTGAAACCCAGGTGTTTGAAGTAGAACGCTGTAGAATGGTCTGTCTGAGGGCTGGTGGTTATGAACATTTGCTGCTCCTACAGAGGATAGGAATTTGGTTCCAATCACTCACATCAGGTGGCTCACAACTACTTGTAACTCCAGCTCCAGAGGATCTGATGCCCTCTTCTGGCCTCTATGGGTACTCACATTTATATGACTCATGGAGACAAATAATTAAAAAATAAATCTTTGAAAAAAAAAAAAACATAGAAAGCTGGGCAATGGTGCCACATGCCTTTAATCCCAGCACTCGGGAGGCACAGGCAGGCATATGTCTGAGTTTGAGGCCAGCCTGGTCTACAGAGAGAGTTCCAGGACAGCCAGGGCTACACAGAGAAACCCTGTCTCGGGGGAAAAAAAANCATAGCCATTTCCTTGATCAACCACTTTTGTTCCAAAGATAGAATCCACAGGGGCAAAAACACAAGTTGACATTCTTCATTTTTTTCCACCTCCTCTGAGATGGGGTTTCTCTGTGTAGCTCTGGCTGTCCTGGTATTTACTCTGTAGACCAGGCTGGCCTTGAACTCACAGAGATCCACCTGATTATGCCTCCTGAGTGCTGGAATTAAAGGCGTGTGCCACCACCGCCTGACTACAAATTGACATTCTTTATTATCACCCAAAGCTGGGGCAGACCTTGGCAGAAAGCTGCCTCACCTGAGCTTGAACCAAGCTGGCCTAGAGTTTGGAATTCAAACCAAATTAGTAATTAGCTCTGCCTTTGTTGCTGAGTATAGGTCATAGCAGACCTTCAGCTTTGACCACACCATGGACAAGAAAAGGCCTCAGCAGAGCATGGTAGCTATTAAGTGAGAATGACAGCAAATGTGCTCAATTGTGATTATTAAATCTATTTCAGTTACTTCAAAGATAGGCTAGATTCTGAAAGTGTTTATCCAGGAGAGCCAAAAGTACCTAAGTTCCTTCCTTCTGGGGCACGTGTACTGAGAATAGAGGCTAGTGAAGGAGCAATCCGTGTACGCCAGTGAATAATGAAAGTCTCATACTGGAAATGTGTCCTAAATGATTGTCTTGCTTGAATTTNATCCCTTTGGAGCAGGAAGGAGACAAGAAGGTGATGACCTGAGATGCTTTGAGTTTTATGATACCAAAACTCAAATTAAATTAGTTCTTATTTCCTCGATCTCNTTGTTTTGTGTTGAAATTGGTGGTAAACCTTGTTGGGAGTGTCTGCCACCTAGTGGCTGTGAACANGGAGCCGAGGGGCTGGAGAGGTAGCTCAGCTGTTAAGTGCCCTTGTTCTTGTAGAGGAGCTCTGATGGCTCACAGCTGTCCAGAACTCCAGTTCCAGGGAACCAGTGCCCTCTTCTGACCTCACTGGGCACCAGCAAGCATGTGGTGCACATACATACATACATGCAGGCGAAATGCATGCATAAAATAAAATTAATCTTAAAAAAAAAAGCCAGGCAGTAATGGCGAACGCCTTTAATCCTAGTACTTGGGAGGCAGAGGCAGGCAGATTTCTGTGAGTTTGAGGCCAGCCTGGTCTACAAAGCCAGTTCCAGGACAGCCAGGGCTACACAGAAAAACCCTGTCTCAAAAAGCCAAACCCACCAGGAATAGGTAACAGGGAGAGGAGGAATGAGAGACAGTTCCCCCTGGATATGTGTATCAAAATGACATGAGCATTCCATAGATACCTTTTGCATTGTCTTTTTGCATTTTTACTTGAAATCAGTGATAGTATTTTATAAATCNCAAACTGCTTTNCCTTCTTATCGAAGTATTCTCGAAGTATCACTAGCCTACATTACATCTGTTTCTGCTGCTGCTCATGTTCCCAGTGTGATCGCACCTGTTCTGTCAGGATGTAGTTGGGCAATGAAACTCAGTCTTAATGCTAAACAAAAAAATACTGATAAGATAAACTTATCTCTCAAATCAAATCATCACATGTCCTAAAGCCTTTTCTTCTCTCTCTTCCTCTCTCTCTCTCTCTCTCTCTTGTTTTCTTCAATACAGGGTCTCAGTTAGCCCAGACTGGCCTCCAGCTTACTTTGTAGCTGAAGATGACCTTAAACTTCTCTTCTTCCTGCCTCCACCAAGGCCAGGATTATCTATTATCTATATTGGAGTGTGCCACCACACCCAGTTTATCTGATGCTGCAGATCAGAATCAGGGCTTCCTGCATGCTGGGCCAGCGCTCCACCTAAGCTGCATCCCCAAGCCCTAAAGCCAATCAATATATCTTAAAGTTGTTTGGCTGGATGTGGAGGCACGTCTGTCAGGAGGATTACTGTGAGTTTAAGGCCAGACTGAGTTACCCAGTGAGACCTTATCTCAAAAAGCAAGAAGACAAAGCAAATTATTTGTATTACTCTACATAATCCTTTA
This sequence comes from Neotoma lepida, assembly GCA_001675575.1. Taxonomy (NCBI): domain Eukaryota; kingdom Metazoa; phylum Chordata; class Mammalia; order Rodentia; family Cricetidae; genus Neotoma; species Neotoma lepida. The sequence continues at coordinate 265,929 of LZPO01044436.1, read as the reverse complement.
ATAAAAATTATAACTTCACTTAGCATGGATTTATTGATTACAGATTACGTAATAGGCATTGGGCCATGTTGCATAAAATGTGATTCTATGGGCTGGAGAGATGGCTCAGAGGTTAAGAGCACTGACTGTTCTTCCAGAGGTCCTGAGTTNAATTCCCAGCAACCACGTGGTGGCTCACAACCATCTACAATGAAATCTGGCGCCCTCTTATGGTGTGTAGGCATACATGCCAGAATACTGTATACATAATAAATAAATAAATCTTTAAAACAGAAAACAAAAAAACACAAAAAAAGTTTCTTTCTTGTAGAGCAATAGGATACAATGAACCTCTAAAGATGTAGAGCAAAACAGAGCATGTGTGGTGTCTTATTTTCTTTTGATTTTTAGTCTCACTGGTAGCCCTAGTGGGCCTGGCACTCTGAGGAGTCTGCCTGTCTCTGCCTCCTGCATGCTGACGTGTGCGCCACTACATCTGATTCAGCTGTGGTGTCTGTACTAGAGTTCTGTGGAGCAGTTGAGGAAGATTGAAAGGAAGGAGAGCTGACGTGCTGGGAGGTTTAAGGAAGATGCCTCAGAGGAGAGCTTTGCTATGAAAGTTGAGGAATTGTTTACCAGGTGCAGAGGGAGTGCTCATTGCAGGCAGTGCCCATGCCAGCCAGGAGCAGCTCTGGAAGAGGGGAGACCAGTGCAGAGANGGGGGCGGGGCAGGAGGTAGGCTTTGTATACCATGTGCAGTGAAGATTCCTGGAACGACTGTCATCAGGAAACCAACCATTAGGTTTTGATCACTGGGGAAAAAAATACAGTAGCCTAATAGGAATGGGTTTGAAGAGTTTAGAGAGCCAGAGAGAAATGCGGTGCAGGTCATGCTTAGTAAGTATTAACAGGCATCCGGGTCTGGGCAAAGAGGAGAAATATCAGATAACTCCCTGGATTTTAGTCTGGGTNTTGGGGTGATAGTTAGTGCTGTTCCATAAGGCAGGAGTAGAGGAAGAAGAGTGGATGTGTGCAGAGACAGGAGTTTAGTCTTAAATTCTAAGGTAGAGAAGTTAAGGTTGCTTGGACAGGTTGCAGTTTTTGGAGAGGTGGACATAGAAATGAAAAGGAACCGTGGGCTTGAGAGGCTGACTCTACAGTCCTGAGCACGTGCATGGAGTAGATAGGATCATGGCCTCTGAAGAGATCACCCAGGGGAAAGCAAGGCTCAAATAGTTGCCAAAACCCCAGTTTTGTGGTGAGGAGAATTCAGAGAGGAAGAGAAAGCAGTGGTGTGGAAGCTAAAGCAGAACCATTCAAAGAGGAAAGTAGACAAAGGCTGTGAACAACGAGAACCAGAGCCACTGACCGTCAGTTTAGTCAGCCAGGTGAAGTACCTGTGCGGATGGGGTAGCATACAGAGCAGAAACGGGAGTCAGATTGCAATGAGTGAAAAAGGAACAGAAGATCAAGAAATGTGAGATTACTAGAGACGGCAACATGTGTCTGTAATCCCAGCATTTGGGAGATAGAGGCAGGAGGGCCAGAATTACAAGGCCAGCCTTATTACATATAGCTAATTCAATGCATAAGATTCTGTCTCAGAAAGAAACAAGGGGGTTGGGGATTTAGCTCAGTGGTAGAGCACTTGCCTAGCAAGCGCAAGGCCCTGGGTTCGGTCCTCAGCTCTCGAAAAAAAAAAAAAAAAGAAAAGAAAGAAACAAGATGGGGCATGGTGGCAAATGCCTTTAGTCGCAGCACTGCAGAGGCCGAAGCAGGCCAGCTTGTTCTACATAGGGAGTTCCAGGACAGCCAGGGCTATACAGTGAGACCCTGTCTCAAAACCAACCAACCAGCCAACCTATTTTATGGGTCTTGACTCTGAAAAGGAGAATAAATTTGACTTAGTGCAAGTGTAAGCCAAGTGCTGAGAGAATAGAGTGGATGTTTCACTGGGAGAGGTGGGATGGGTATTGCCTCTAGAACCTAACCTCTGATTACCAAGTGTACCTTCATTACCGCACGGTGTCTTTCACAGTCTGGACTGGTGTATACCGAAGACGAATGGCAGAAGGAATGGAACGAATTGATCAAGCTTGCCTCCAGTGAACCCAGAATGCACCTAGGTACCAACGGAGCCAGTGGTGGTGGGTAAGTGTGCCTAAGTGGGGGAGCAGGGATCCTCTTTGTGGTGTCCTCACTGAGTAAGCTCTCAGATCTCCAGCCCCAGATCTAGAACTCTGTGCTAAATGGATGTTGGAAGGAGAGAGAAGCCATAGCAAGGGCACAGAGGTGTATAGTAGCACAGTGTATCTCTGGAAAGAAGGCAGTGCAGAGAGATAGATGGGGGGTGGGCAGCCCTCATTTGTTTGCCATGCTGAAGCTTCTCTTGGACCGTGTGAAGGGTCCAGCTTGTGTCCTGTGTGGACTTTGAAAAACGTTAGGTGAAGTGGCTCAGCATCTAAAGTAAATAAATGACAAGGAAAATGAAAAGGAATAAGAGACTTACAGAACAAGGACACTCATAAACATATCAGTTGGAATGTGTAGGCATTGATAAGATTGGGAAAATGAGTAATGTCTGCATGTTTTCATTTTAAATATAATTTCTAAAAGGTATTGTAGTTGTTTGTTTTTAAATGAATCCTTTAAAATTTAGTTGTGTGTATGTGTATATGTGTGTGTGTGTGTCTTTGTCTGTGTACACGCATGTGTGCTTGCACCTCTATGACATGCTGACATGCAGTGTCAGCAAAGGCCAGAAGAGGAAGTCAGATTCCTTGGAACTAGAGTTACAGATGGTTACAAACTGCCATGTGGATGCTGGGAATTAAATCCTGGTCTTCTGGAAGAATAGACACTGTTCTTGATTGCTGAGCTATATCTCCTGCCTCCAAAAGGAGTCCTTTTTGTACATAGAAACTGAAATATGTATATAATTATATATATATATATATATATGAAATAATAGGGTTTACTTCAAAATAATCCAGCAGAGTAGAGTCAGAGTGGGAAGGGATAAGGAATTACATTGAGGTNTAGACAAAATGAAATTGCCCATGTATTTATTACTGTTGAAGATGGGTGATGGGTTCCTGTGGGTTTAGTGTGATATTCTTTCTTTTTCTCCTGTTGGGGACTGAATCCGGGGTCTTGAGCATGCTAAGCGTGTCCTTTATCACTGAGCTACGTTCCTAACCCCCATTGTACTCTGGGTTGATTACTTACATGCAGAATTTTGAGCTTTTCTGTCATAAGAAGTTCTAGTTGAGTTGCAGTGAGGTATGGCTCAGAAATCTGAGTTTCTAACAAGCCCCCCCCTCCCCCCGTGTTGACAAGTGTTTGGAGAGAGAGAGGACCATTGGAGTGTAAGTAGGAGATCATGAGTGAGATTGTGCATGTGAATACACTGATAGCCAGGCAGATGGTAAAGCAAAGGAGAAGTTAGAGCAGAGGAGGATTTAGAAGTAACCCAGGCCAGGAGTGTGGGAATAAACAGGATGGTACGTAGATACGCAGGAGGTCGAGAGCCACATAGGAGATGGAGTTGATCCTGCCAGTGAGTAGTTGAAGTAATAGAAAACACATTTTACAGACTTTAGTTAAGCTGCTGAGTAGATGGTGAGGCTGTTCTTTAAGTAAGAGAACAAGAAGAGGAGTTTGGAGGTTCTCTTTCGTAAGACATACGTGTTGTGTGGGTTGTGGTGGGTCAGGAAAGCAGGATGAAGCTGTGAGTTTGTGTATTAGGCTCCTGGATAAAGAGATGTGGAAGGTGGATATTAAGGGTGAGTATAAAGAGATGGGGCTCACCTCCAGATTGTTGAATCTTTATTTACTTTGTGTGTGAGTGTGGGGAAGTGTGAGTGCTCATGGGCATCACAGCTTAGAGGTCAGAAAACAATTACAAGGAGCCAGTTCTCTCCTTCTAGCTACCATGGAGTCCCAGACATGGAATTCAGGTCATTGGGCATGGTGGCAAGCACCTTTACCCGTGTCACCAGCCCCTTACTTCCAGATCAGTAACACCATTTCAACCCCTTAGCTTTTTCTTGGATTTCCTGATCACTGAAGTGGGAGTAGAACCAACCCTGTAGCACAAACTAGTCTGCAGGGCATTGCTTTCCCTCACTTTGGAACTGGTCTCAGGACTCTTGTTTTGTCTCCCCTTCTCCTTCTGCTGTGCTTCCTCCATCCTCGTCTCCTGTAACTGTAGAGTGGAGAGTTCAGAGGAGCCGGTGTATGAGAGCCTAGAGGAATTCCATGTCTTTGTTCTTGCGCATGTGCTCAAGAGGCCCATAGTGGTCGTGGCAGACACCATGCTGAGGGACTCTGGAGGGGAAGGTGAGTCAGCTGGCCAGTCCTGTCATTCTGCCTCAAAACTGGCCTGTGTGCAGAGACTTGGGCTGAACCCAACAGGAAGACAAGAAAGGAGATATGCAGACTCTTGGGGTGGGGGATTTACATGAAAACAGTGGCGACTTCTCCAGAGATTCAAATGGAAGCTCTTGGGATTAATTGGCATGGGGTGCTCAATTCAGAAATGGGATTGAGAGGCTGGAGAGATGGCTCAACAGTTAAGAGCTTGAACTACTCTTGCAGGGGACCTAGCCTTAGTTCCTAGCACCCACATAGGGCAGTCACAGCTGTCTGTAACTCCATCTCCAGGGGACCTAGCATTCACACACCTGTGTGCATGCCCCCACACAAACATGTACAAATACCTATGATTCAAAATAATAAAAATAAATCTTAAAAAAAGAAGTGGGGTAGAGAGACTGAACTGTACAAGGGTCTAGCCTTAGTGATAACAACCTTCGTGGTTTCCTACAGCATTTGCCCCTATTCCATTTGGAGGGATCTATCTCCCATTGGAGGTCCCAGCCAGCCAGTGTCACCGATCCCCTCTGGTGCTCGCCTATGATCAGGCCCACTTTTCTGCGCTTGTGTCGATGGAGCAGAAGGACAGTGCCAAGGAACAAGGTGAGGATCCAGTGTTTGTGTCTGGTTTTTACTCTGCATTATTTTTACTCCAAAGTGGAAATGATAGCTAAGAAGGAGGAAACCGGAAGTCCAGACAGTGCCAGTTTTTGTTTTTGTTTTTTAAACCAAGCTATACAATATTACCAAGAGTTTTTAGCCTTAAAAAGGGGGGAGTGGTTTGGTGAAAAAGGTGTGCCTGTCCCTATTCTGGAGTAAAGGTCTGTACTAAGGTCCCAGCCTTCTAAGGGCTGCATTGCTTCACCAGTCTGGGAAAGTAGGCTGGTTCACTGGCAGGAGTCCAGGAGATGAATAGGCTGAATTGTGTGCTGGGGAAGGGGAAGGCCATTGGTTTTTAATGTAATTCACTTCTAAGAGTTGAGGGTGGATGGACTAGTCAGTCATAGGCCCAAGTATGAGTTCAGTGACGGCAATGCATGTTCATTTGCCTTCTGCCCTTCTCAGGAAGACTGCCTGATGCATGTTTTTCCCTCCCCAGCTGTGATCCCACTCACAGATTCAGAGCATAAGCTGCTGCCCCTGCACTTTGCTGTGGACCCAGGAAAGGGCTGGGAGTGGGGCAAAGATGACAACGACAATGTCCGATTGGCCAGGTGAGGCAAGCTGAGCTTTGCATGTGCACTGTAGCTGAGGTCTTTTCCACATCNGGCCGCCGTGTGCCCACTCGAGGACAGTCACATCCGTGCTCTAGGCTCATTGGGAAGGTGGAGAGATGGAAGGCAGGCCAGGCACAGGACACTGGGCTCTTGCAGTTGCTTTTTCTTCCTTCTTTTCTTAGAGTAGTGCAAGTGTGCCTGCCTGATACATTCCAGAATCTCCAAAACAGTGGTCAGAAAAGCAAGACAGCCAAATCCTATTTGATTCTAAGCCAAAATCAGTGGAGTTTTAAACAAATGGCCAAAACAGTCTGCTATTAAGTTTCATCTTTCTGGCATTTAGATAGCAAGGAAAATGCATTCTTTTTTATCTGCTTCTCAAAGCTGCCTCCTTATAGTCTGGTAGTATCTCCTCCTACTTCCCTCCATGCCTCCATGCAGAGATGTGGATATAAACACGGGTCTCTTACCTCTTGCCCAGTGCTTCCCTCTGGGGCCTTTGCAACTTTGGGAGCTGGCTGAGAGGGTTTGATTTTAAAGTCTAGTACTTTAAAAAACGTCCTTGGAGCTGGGCATGGTGGTCCACACCTCACCTAGCACTCAGGAGGTTGAGGCAGGGGAATCACTGCAAGTTCAGGGCTGGCCCAGTGATCCCCTTTAAAACAAAAAGAAAACCAAAAGCTATATTCCTCACCTGGTTGTCACAATCTGCTAAATGATGTCACAGCAGTGACAATGGCTGCTGTTTGATATCNGGTCTCTGGACACTGTTGAGTCCTTTCCAGAGGACTACTTTTTGAAGTAATAGCTGTTTATTTTTTTTCCCTCCTTTTCACAGTATAATTCTGTCCCTGGAGGTCAAATTACATCTGCTGCATAGCTATATGAATGTGAAGTGGATCCCACTGTCATCTGATGCACAGGTGAAGGCTGCTCCCACCCATAGCCCTTTGTGTGTCCTCACTGTCAGTGACAGGAAGGAGAGCCCGTGGGCTCAGCTGGAAATCTGTTCTAGTGCAGTTTATGATACCGTCAGAACATGTCCTCCTCCTTTCTGTTTCCCTATGGCCCCCTGTCTCTAGTCACACTCTGCTTTCTTATTTACTTTATTATTTGACTCTGCTGGAGACTGAACCCAGGACCTCCACATGTTAGACATGTGCTTCACCACTGAGTGACATGCCCAGCCCCCAACTTTGCTTTCTAATGCTACAACCACGTTCCTTAAGAAACCTTTCTTCAGGCAGAGGCAGGCGGATCTCTGTGAGTTCGAGGCCAGCCTGGGCTACCGAGTGAGTTCCAGGAAAGGCGCAAAGCTACACAGAGAAACCCTGTCTTGAAAACAACAACAACAACAACAACAACAAAGAAACCTTTCTTCTTCTTTTTTTCCTTAATAACTTGAGATTGTTATTTCTGTGTCTCTGCCCCTCACTTTTTGGATAGATCTGTTTTGGGCACCAGAAAGAGAATGCCAAAGAGTTCCTGGTCGTGAGTTTAGGAGCAAAGGCAAAGCTAGAAGCTCCAGAACATGGAGTGTATAAAAGCAGCGTTAGTTAAAGCTTCCTTGAAATTAATTCTGAACAGAATTTGACATAGGCTTGTAATAACGAACATACTGGTATCTGCAAAAATAATTTTCCAGNCAGGCAAAATAACAAACACCTGTAGTCCCAGTATTTTGGGAAACTGAGGCAAGGGGATTGTGAGTTCTAGGCTACCCTGGATTGTGTAACAAGACCCTGCCTCAAATAAATGAATGAAAGTAAGAAAGAAGGAAGGAAGGAAGGAAAGAAAGAAAGGGAAAGAAGAGAAAGAAAGAGAGANAAAAGGCCTCAGATCGCCTTCCTGCAGTGAGGGAGGGACAGGTAGATACAGATGAATATCTTTTCTTGGCCCATGGCACACCTGGCTGAAGCCAGAGAAGGACAGTGGCTTCTTGGGTGACCTTTGTCAATATCAGTAGCCCTTTTCTGGAGCTGGACAGTCACTCCATGGATGGAATTCATGATGCACTTGCCACCTGTTCTAGTTTGTTCCCTANTGCTGTGCTAGAGACCATGACCAAAACAGTAACGTGGGGAAGAAAGGGTTTATTTGGTGTTCATGTTCTGATACCACTCCGTCATTGAGAGAAGCCAGGGCAGGAANCTAGAGGCAGGAACTGAAGTGGAGGCCATGGAGGAACGCTCCTCACTAGCCTGCTTTCCCACAGGGGCTGGGCCCTCCCACATCAGTCCCTAATCAAGAAAAGCTCCTCAGACTTGCCTACTTGCCAGAATGATGGGGGCAGCTCTTCAGCTAACATTCCATCTTCCCAGATGACCCTAACCCATATCAAGGTGACAAAAACATGAACTAGGATACTACCCCTTTTTGGTGTGGCCCATCCCTCTAGCAGGGAGCTTCCCCACACCGCCCAGGGAGGTCACTGTCCGTGCTGTTGTCTCTTACAGGCTCCTCTGGCCCAGCCCGAGTCCCCCACAGCCTCAGCTGGAGACGAGCCTAGGTCCACTCCTGAGTCTGGGGAATCAGACAAGGAGTCAGTTGGCAGCAGTTCTACCAGCAACGGCNGCAGCAGGCGGAAGGACAAGTCGAAGCGAGACCGGGAGAAGGACAAGAAGAGAGCGGATTCTGTGGCGAACAAATTGGGCAGCTTTGGCAAAACCTTGGGCAGCAAGCTTAAGAAGAACATGGGGGGCCTCATGCATAGCAAGGGCCCCAAGCCTGGAGGGCTGGGGAGTGGGTCTGCAGTGGGCAGTGGTACTGAGACTCTAGAGAAGAAGAGGAAGAACACCTCACTGAAGAGCTGGAAGGGTGGCAAGGAGGAGGCAGCTGGGGATGGGCCTGTATCTGAGAAGCCCTCGTCTGAGTCTGTTGGCAATGGAGGGAGCAAGTATAGCCAGGAGGTGATGCAAAGCCTGAGCATCATGCGGATCGCAATGCAGGGGGAAGGCAAGTTTATTTTTGTTGGAACCCTGAAGATGGGCCACCGGCACCAGTATCAGGAGGAGATGATCCAGCGCTACCTTGCAGAAGCTGAGGAGAGATTCCTGGCAGAGCAGAAGCAGAAGGAAGCTGAGAGGAAGATCATGAATGGAGGGTTAGTTAGTGGGCCNCCTCCAGCCAAAAAGCCAGAGCCAGATGGTGGGGAGGACCAGCCCAATGACTCCCCAGCAGAGTCCAAGGCACTGGCATTCTCTACTGGTTACCCTGGGGGCTTTACTATTCCTCGACCTTCTGGGGGTGGAGTCCACTGCCAGGAGCCACGGAGGCAGTTGGCAGGGGGTCCATGTGTAGGCAGCATTCCACCATATGCCACCTTTCCCAGACAGTACCCTCCTGGGCGACCCTACCCGCACCAGGACAGCATCCCATCACTGGAACCAGGCAAAGATGGAGTTCACAGGGGTGCCTTGTTACCACCCCAGTTCCGTGTGGCTGATTCCTATAGCAATGGCTACAGAGAGCCCCCTGAGCCAGATGGATGGGCTGGAGGTTCCCGGGGGATTCTCCAAACCCAGACCAAATGCAAACAACCGAACTGCAGCTTCTATGGACACCCTGAGACAAACAACTTCTGCTCTTGCTGTTATAGGGAAGAACTGAGGAGGAGGGAACGGGAACCAGGTGGGGAACTGCTGGCGCACAGGTTCTGAATGGGTAGAACCTCAGTGGGAGAGGGGCTAAACAAAGTTAAGCTCAACTCTGGCTCATCGAGACCCAGCCCCTGTGTTGATGGGGCAAGTGCAGAAATGTTTGTGGGAGCTGGAGTGCCGCAGGCTGGCAGAGCAGGACAGGGCCAGTACTACCTCAGGGCTGTACTACTCTGTGCAGAGTTTGACTTCAGACTGCAAGACAGAAGGGGAAGACTAGCTCATAACCTTGCGCCCTGTCCCAGGGCCCAAGGGAAAGTAGGGAAATAATTGGTGTGTGTGGGTGGGAGGTGGGTGGACATCTTGGGGGAGNAACCTGGAAAGAAGGTTCTCAGCTAAGGGAAAAATAGACCAAAGTTCATTGACTTTAGAGAAAAGCACATGGCGGTGGGNTTGGGAGCAGAGAGCGAATCTGAGATAGGAACAAGCTTGATCTTGGTTTGAATTAGGTTGGTGTCAGGCTTGGGTAAGTCTTCTTCTGGAAGGATCAGGCAGTGTGTGCCTGGCCGACTTAGAAAGGGGATTTTAAATCCCAGTGAGTGGAAATAGGAAAGGGAGGAACTTCCAGGGGGATTCTTTTTCCTAGTAAGTTTTATGTTCTAGCTAGTCATCTGTCATCCATCCTAGTTTTAGGGAGTTTGCCAGTCGCCCCATCTTTTCCTCATCCTTTGTGAGGACTGAGCTCAGCTAAGTTAAGAAGTTGTGATTTTAAAAAGTTTTTATTTTAAAAGCAAGTCCTCTTTGGGAGAGAGAAGGGTGGTAAGAGCAGCCTCGTGTGTGGGGCTCTCTTCAGGTGGGTGAGTGCAGAGTGATCTATTTTTAACTACTTAGCAATAACTACATGTGGGCTTGGAGTGCACTGAGGAGGGTGAGGGAGGCCAGACACTTGGCCAGACTGTTTGAAACTATACCAAAACCCTCTTAGAACTCCCTCCTCTGCTGCTGCATTTCTGTAGAAAGCAGCTTATTTTACTGACTAATTTTTTAAAGAAAAAATAAGACCCTGACAAAAAAATTAAAAATTACTTACTCCCCACCCCCATTTAAGTGATTTTTTTTTCTCTCCTTTCTGTCTACTTCTGGAGAATGACCTTAACATCTTGGCTTCTTTTGTTAAGCCATAGCTGACCTTAATCTATGATTAGTTTATTAAAATAATAAAAATACTTTGTAAGAAGAATTATTTTTGATATTAGGACTGGTATTGAAGANTGGGATGGGGGCTAGGGGCCATTTATAAAGGTAGCTAGAGAAATATATTTTAGTGAACCATAGCCACAGGCCCAGATTAGTCCCAGTGAGCTGATCTGCCTTTGGATTTCTCCCTTTTCCTGAGCCAACCCTGTTCTCCAGAGGGGTGGGAGTGGCCCCAGTGTGAGAGCTCCCTGCAGTTTGCACAAAGCACAAGTCTGGACAGCGAATGCTCTGACCAGAGCCATTTCTAAGAGCTTTAAACCAGAAGACTACCCTTCACCAGTTGTCCTTTCTCCTTGTATTTTTTTTCCGGGAAAAAAAAATCATCTATGCAATTGTATACACTTGTGGCTGCATATGAAGAAGGGGTGTGAGTGTGCTTCCATGTCCAGACTGTTGACTGGGCTGTTGCTGTGCTTTGATTTATTTACTGAGATTCATTACCCACTAATGGAATGTAATCCTCACATTGGATTTAAGGCACAAATGGCACTCACTCTCTCTCTCTCTCTCTCTCTCTCTCTCTCTCTCTCTCTCTCTCT
>LZPO01044436.1:205473-219153 GCA_001675575.1 Neotoma lepida | reverse complement strand
GGCTTCCTGAATGCTCTGTGCAAGCTGGCAGCCGTGCTGGGGATCAGCATCTTCACATCCTTTGTGGGAATCACCAAGGCTGCTCCTATCCTCTTTGCCTCAGCTGCTCTTGCCCTTGGTAGCTCTCTGGCCCTGAAGCTGCCTGAGACCCGGGGGCAGGTGCTGCAGTGAGGAGGGAGCCTCGGGGCTTTAGGGATGGCAGGCACACTGTGAGACCAATACTTCCTTTTATCCCTTCCCTGCCCTGCCGTCCTGATCCTCACTCCCCTGTGTTTGGTGTCTTAGCTGTGTGTGCCTGTGTGCATGTGTGTGGCCCTGATGGGCAGGGACTACAGGGAAGGTCCCTTCATCCCACTTTTGGGGTGAGGCACCCCCCACCTGCTGCCACCCTCGACTTTGCACAGGAGAAGGTTGAGCTGCATCCTTCTCTCCCCCAGTGTTAGTGGGGGACCCTTGTTTCCCTGCCCCAGGGGTTCCAGAACTTCTGCCTTCCCCTTCATTCCCTCTGCCTAGGCCCTGGTGAACCACAGGTATGGAGTTATATTGGGGGCTGAGGCTTGGACCAAAAGAACTTCTTGAGTGGGAAGGGCCTTGGGGGCCCTCTAACCTCCCAAGGATGCTGGGGAGTAGCAATAAACCTCAGCCTTCTGGCCTCCATTTTCACCTCAATGCAGGCTACAGATGTGAAGCCTGGATTTTATGGAATTAGTTTTCTGATTCTTATTTATATATCAGTTCTGAGGCAGCTTAGCAGGACTGTGTGTGTGTGTATGTGTGTATGTGTGTGTGTATGTGTGTGTATGCCATGGGGCAGGGGTACCACTATACTGTTCAAACACAAGCCAAGGGTAGTAGTTTCAGTGAATACACACACAACACTCTTTCTTTTTTACTTCCCAGAATCTTCCGTGTTGGAGCTGGGAAGAAGCACTAGCCAGGCTGGGATGATAGTCCTGCAATCTAGGGAGACCTGGGGCACCTGACAAGGCCTCCCTCTCCTTCCTCCTCTAGAGAGGTTCCACCCACTAGCCACAGCCCTCCCATCTGACCTGTCCTCACAGGCAGGAACCGGNGGAGAGGAAGGGAGAATAACCAGGCATAAGGTCAAACCAGCATATCCAAAAGCACAAGGAGTTGGGGCAGGGGCAGGAAGCAGGGGTCCTCCCGTCAGCCTTCTCAGAGAGGCTGGGCAGTGAGGGACCCCTAGTGCAGGGACCAGAAGCCTCAGTTTCCCCACCTCGCCCTTCCATAGAACAGCCTGTGTAGGTAGAGCTGCCCCGTCCTACCCTCCTCTGTGTGGCTGCTCTCTTTGGGACTCTCTTCCCACTCCCTCTGTAGTTGTGATGTGTTGTAGTTTTTAGCTGTTTGTAAAATGTTAAAAAGTTAAAAATAACCACAAAAAAAGAAAATCTAAATTCACCCTCCTCACGCTTCGTCCGGTGCCCTCGACCCTAAGGCCATTCCCTGATTTTGTAACACTGAACCAGGTGGTGACTGTTTAACTCTGTGTCTGTGCTCAAAGGACTGCCTTCTCCTTCAGTGCCCAGTGTACGAGTGTGTGCCCCTTCTCTCACCATTCCGTTGCTGGACGGAGCCTTCTCCCTTACATCCCCAGGNGAGACACATCCACTTTCTTGTCTCCTGGGGAACCCTAAACCTGACTCATTGATGTGAAAAATGAAATGAAAAATACTGCTGAAAAATAAAGGTACAAATCCTTAAAATTCAAAGCGGCTCTGTCCGCTTCTTGGCTTCTCCACTCACATTTCACTCCACCCTGACAGTCTGGGGAAGATAAAATAGTGTTGGAGAAACAATTCCTTCTCCAAAGCCAAAATAAACAAACCCCCTCCATTATTAGTCTTGACTTGTGGAATAGGGTGCCTCAAATCGACATTTTGTGTGTTTAAAAAAACATTTATTTATGGGGGCTGGAAAGGTGGCTCTATGGGTTAAGAGCCCTTGTTACCTTGCAAAAAGCAACAAAGACATGTATTTTATGTGCATGAGCATTTTGCTTGCCCATGTGTCTGTGTACCACATGTGCCTGGTACCCATCAAGGCCAGAAGAGGGCATTAAATCCCCTGCAACTGGAGTTGCAGTCTGTGAGTCACCACGTGCTGGGAAATGAACCTGGATCCTTGGAAGAGCAGGAAGTGCTCTGAAGTGCTGCGCCATCTCTCCAGCTCCCAATTTTAAGCCATGTCTTTTGGGAATTTCTACTGCCTGCAGCTTGCCCTGGATTCTTTACTCTAGGCTGTGGCTGCTTTAACCAAGCCACATTACACTTTTTCTTCTTTTGAGACAAGTCTCACCATTTAGCCCTGACTGGCCTTGAACTCAATGAGATCTGCGTGCTTCTGCGCCTCATGCTGGGATTAAAGGCGAGCGCCACCACACGGGGCTCTGAAGCCTTTAATAACCTCCTACCGCCCAAATAGGTCCATCTAGAAACTGTTCATAGTCAGAAATGGTCAAGATGATATACTCAGACATACATATCTGCATTGCTGGGATTACACCCAAGGCTTCAGACAAGCTGTCAAATGCTCTACCACTGAGCCACATCCTCAGNCCAAGCTTTGGTCAGCAACACCTTTCTCTGATAACCTCCAGGTAAGAGGCATTGGAAAGCTGCTTCTGAGCATCACCTGAGCTTCCCTTAAAAAACCAGGTAGTGTTTCGGTTCTTTTCCTGCTTCAAATGCAGGAATTTCTTCCTTTCCGGTGTAATTTTGGNATCCTTGTAAAACCCAAATACTTCACTTCCTCACGAATCCCTTCTCTAGTCTACATGTAATTTTCTTCTCACAAAAAAATCGCCTGTAGGGGCCTAATAGCTGCATAAACCTGATGACCTCAATTCTTGGACTCCCAAGAGTTGTCCTCTGGTGTCCATGGTGTCATGTACCTCNCATCACACACAATAACAATATGTAGCTCCAACTTAACAGGTATTAAGAACACGGCTTTGACCTCCCAAGGCAGTTTTCTCTTTATTTTCATGGCCCTAATTGACTCATCAGGACCAGGCAGCCCTTCCTGACTAGCCCAAGCAAGGGCAGCTGTGAGTAGCTGCTCTCTCCCTGGGCTACCTTAGCTTTCACCCGCCAGGAGCTTCTCTGCCTCTGCACGGTGTATGCTAGTAGAAAGGGTAGGGGTCCTGGTCCATACAAATCAAGGTATGAGGTAGTAGTGACTTTAGTAGTTTATTTTCATTCGGCCCATTCGGATCCTTGTTCTCCCAATCTGGGTATTAGGAGGTTCCTCTGGTTTTCTTGCTTCCACCTAGGCAGGGGGGGCTAGTGTCCAACTGTGGGTTCTCCCTCCACTGGGCGGGGGTCTTCGCCTGGATGGCCAGTGCGTGTACCGGTCCAGCCAGCTCCTCCGACAGCGCCGCGTGAACCAACCGGTGCCGTTGCAGGGGGGTCATCCCCTCGAACCGAGAGCTCACCACCGCCACACGGAAATGCGTCTCGCTGCCTGCTGGCACGGCGTGGCCGCCGCTCTCGTTACGCAGCTCCAGTACCTCGGGGCTCAGGGCTTGCTCCAACTTGGCGCGGATAGCGGCCTCCACTGGCCCGCCAGCCGCCGAGCCCGCGCTGGCCCGCGACACACACGCACGCGTGGCCATGGAGACCATGCACCGGGCCAACTGCGCCCTCAGCATCCGCTGCGGAGAGATGAAGGACGCAAGGCTGAGAGCCGGGTCCACCCTCCCCACGCACCCCAGAACCGCCTCTGCACTGCGTGGTGGGTTACCGCGGCTCCTACGCCTGCAGCGGAGGGACAAGGGGCGATTGTTCGAACGGCCGAAGCCCTGGGCGAACACTAAGGGCACTGGGAGGGCATGGCTGGGAGCTGTACAAATGGAGGATGTGCAACTTGGTCCGTTCGGCTGAGTCAGAGCCCTAACGTCCCCTCCAAACCCTAGGGAGGTACCTTTGCACTCGCGGCGCAGCCTGCGTTACCTTTGCTTTACGAGGCGTCGGGAAGCTCGCTAGGAAATGCACTCCTTGGTTGCGTCCGGTAGGCGTTACGTAGTACCCGGAGGTTTCATGGGAATTGTAGTCCCGGCTCCTCCCAAACGGTGAAGTCCTGCGAAATCCGGAATTAGAGCAATACAGTGCAAACACAAGGATAAAAGGATGTCCTGAAAATTTGGGATCGTGGCACCGGATTTGTTGTTTCTTGATCTTGTAACTCAAATAGTTTTATTCTTTTATAATTAATTAAAAACAAGGTCTCATGTAGACCAGGCCGGCCTCCATCTCTCTAAGATTGCCTGTTATTTCCTGATCCTTCTGCCTCTACCTACTGGGATTACTGTTCCTATGCTCAATAGGTCAGCCACAACTCAGAGGGGAATGTCTGCTTGGGCAGCCTTTCCCCAAGATAATCTGTCTTGCTTGAAGCAGATCATTCCAGGAAGAAGAAACTGAAGACCCTCACGTAGCCTCCTACAGCTGCATCAACTTCCTCATCCCCAAACCCCTCCCTCACTCCTATATAGGGTCCTAAGCTGCTTTTTNCCTCTTGCAGACCCCTTCATTCCTGAGATAGGCTGTCCCTTTCTGTGTGCNCTAAAAAACAGGCTCACCTGTTGAGGTCAGACTCTGGTCTCTTTCTGCCTTCTGTCTCTTTACTCTCTACTCCTAAATCTAATAGTCACACCTGAGGATCCCAATTACTCTATTATACATACAAGAAAAAGGAAGCCCATTCTATATACTGAACACATAATCATTGTGTGCCAGACCAGTGCTGGAGGCTGGAGAATAAAGACAGGTCCTGTTCTAGGAGTTTTCAGAACATTGGAGGAACAGTGAGAGAAATACTGTGATACTATATGCCAAGTGTATGATGGTACTAAACACAGTGTACTGCAAGCATATCACCCAGATTTGGGAACTAAAGAAACTTGCTGTGAAGAGACATCATGACCATGGCAACTCTTATAAAGGAGAACATTTAATTGGAGTGGCTTACAGTTCAGAAAGGTTTAGTCCATTATCATCATGGGGGGACATCGTGTCATGCAGGCAGATATGATGCTGGAGAAAGACCTGAGAGTTCTGGATCTTCATCTGCAGGCAATAGGAAGTGAACTCACACTGAGCATATCCTGAACATGGGAAAAAGCCCACCCCACAGTGGACACACTTCCTCCAACTAGGCCATACCCACTCCAACAAAGCCATAACTCCTAATAGTGCCACTCCCTAAGAGATTATGGGGGCCAATTAGATTCAAACTACTACATTCCACTCCCTGGTCTCCTATAAGCTTGTAAAAATATCATCATGCAAAATGACTCTCAACACCACTGTCTTCTATGCTCCTAGTAGTATGGCCTATTAAGCAGTGCTTAAAGCATTCAACTGCTTTTCTAATCCACAGTCCCAAAGTCCAAGTGCAGGCAGACATGGTGCTGGAGAAGGAACTGAGAGTTCTACATCTTGATCCAAAGGCAACAGGAAGTGAACTGAGACACTAGGTGTAGCTTGAGCACAGGAGACCTCAAAGCCCACCCCCACAATGACACACTTCCTCCAACAAGGCCACACCTACTCCAACAAAGCCCACCTCCTAATTGTCCCATTCCCTATGAGCTTATGGGGGCTAATGACATTCAAACTACCACATTTATCAAGAGATTTCTAGAGAGCAGTCTANAAGAAACAACAAGACTACTACTTTCTTACTTCNTTTGGTCAGGATGTGGTAGCTGAATGAAACGAGACACAAATGCTCCAAGGTATGGCTGAGGAGAAGGTTTTCATTGTAGCTATGAGGGAGAGTACAGCCAGAGGCAATTGGAAGAGTCCAGAGCAGGAAGAAAAAATAACAGACTGAACGAGGCCATGAGAGAGAGAGAGAGAGAGAGAGAGAGAGAGAACCAAGAGAGCTCACGGCTGAAATGACAGGGTTATATAGGAGTCAGATGCTGGGGTAAGGGAAGTGAAGCCCATGAGCCTAGTGGCCATTGTGCACTTTGGTGTGCAAACAGGCACCACAGTTAGCTATTGGTTTCTTTGGGACCTGACAGTAGCCTTGCCATTGGCAGTGGGATGGTCAGCTCTATGCTGCTGCAACCTGTAGCAGCCTGAGGAGTTTTTGTCCTGGACATCTACTCAGAGGAGGCCAAGTTCATGACTTTGTTGCTGAAAAGAATTTCAGGACAGTCAGTATAATACAGACCTGGAGTTTATTTTACTTATTTTGTTTTATTATTATTTGCTTTTTTGAGACAGTTTTATTCTCTACATAGCCCTGNCTGTCCTGGAACTCATCATATCAGGCTGGCCTCAGACTCACAGAGATCCACCCACCTGTGCCTCCCAAGTGCTGGGATTAAAGGCATGCACCACCACACTCTGCTAGGGGTGGTGTTTATTAAGGAGAGATGTTAACACGGATTTAAGCATAGAGGTTAACTGAAGCGCAGAGGAAGAGACTAGTACTCACAAGTGTGGGTCGTGAGCTTCTNAAGGGAATTGGGGGCATCTTTACATAGCCTTTATATAATTTGGTGGCTTCTGAAGCTACATCTCTAAGAGTTGTTAAGGACTTTAAACGTGATCATAGGTGGTTTCTGAGATCCAATAGATAGCATTACAGCTGATAAAGCAGAACTCTGTCATGAGGTTTGCACAAGCGAGTTAAGATACACTTTTATTGCAAATACAGTTTATTGTCTTGTTTGTGAGCTTTCCAGAAATCTATAGTTTTACGTCATAGAAAGGCATGTAAGGGATACGTGTGCTTAGGCTGTAAGCATGGCTCAGGACTATTTTATTGTTACATGAAATAAATATCTCTGTGTAAAAAGAACACTGTCCTCATGTAAGCAACCTTCTCAGCAAATGTTAACCGTATTGGAACTCTTCATCAAAGGTGGTGAGAAGCTTCCACTAGATTTTGGGGCGAGGTGTGCCTTTCCCTTCCCAGGTCCCCGTTACCTTTTCTGCCTTTCCTTCCTCAACCTCGAGTGCCAAAGTCAGGGAGAGGAGAGTTTTGGAGTGTTATTACTTCTGGAGTCATGAGGATGTAGGCATGGTTGGAGCTCCGGGGGCAGAGACGATGATAATGATAGTATCGAGGATGCAGGAAAAAGTCCATTTTCTCCACTGATCAAAGAATTAAAAGGCAGGAAAAGTTCAAAGGTCAAGCAAAGCCAAAGTTTACTTAAAGAAGACAGTTTTATTAGTGGTTTTATTTTTAAAACAAAGCCAAACAAACACCAAGGCAGGCAAGCTGCAATCTCAACAGCTGCCCCAAGGAGGAGAATGGAGAGACACAGGAAAAATTGCCATGCGGTCTGAGGTAAGCCGGCACAGAGGACAGCCAGCCACATGGTGGAGACTGGAGCTTTAGAGAAAAAGTAAGGAAACCCACCAGAAAAAGGACACATAGGTTCTGGACAGCATCTGAAAGAAAGAATAAAGAAAAAGTTGTACCTTTCTGGGTAGACCCAACTGTCAAGTTCAAAGGAAACTCCATTTCCCCAAATTCCAAAATGGCTATCTGTGGTGCCTCTTAGCATATCAAAGTCCATGCTGGCCTCCAGGCTCCCTCCAGGCTCCCTCCAGGCTCCCTCCAGGCTCACATCCTAGCTTTTCTCACCCTCCTCCCCTACTCTAAATTCCCTCCAGCTCAGGGGCTCCTCACCCCAGCTACTCGTTCTTCTTATAACCCTGCTGTTTATTGACATCTTTCTCTGCTCTCCCTCTCGCTCTGCTCTGCTCCTGCTTCTCTCCTGGCCAGGTCCAGTCTGCTGGCCATGTCTACTTCTCTCTCTGCTCTGGACTCTTCCAGTTGCCCTGGCTGTCCTCTCTCTCATATCTATAATAATAAAAACCTCCCCTAAACCATTCCATGGAGCTGTCATGTTATCAGTTTATACACCAACAGAACTTCATGGCTGCTGTGGGGACTGTCCGTGTGTGTGTGTGTGTGTGTGTGTGTGTGTGTGTGCTGTCTCTTATACACATCTAGATGTGTATAAGAGACAGGTGTGTGTGTGTGTGCATGTGTGTGTGTGTATATGTGTGTGTGTGCATGTGTGTGTGTGTGTGTGTGTGTGTATGTGTGTGTGTGTTGGTGATTATAGGAAGGAAAAGTATATCATCTCATTAAAGAGATAGTTTATTCCACCTATGTCTTCTTTAAGAAGGCTTAAGGTAAACCTGGCTTTCTTCTTTTTTTTCGAGACAGGGTTTCTCTGGCTGTCTTGGAACTCGCTCAGTAGACAAGGCTGGCCTCAAACTCAGAGATCCATCTCTCCCTGCCTCCTGAGTGCTTGGATTAAAGGTGTGCGCCAGCACCGCCTGGCCAGCCTGGCTTTCTAAGGACGGCCCTGCCTCACCTAGGGGTGATCCGTTGGCCAGGTGGTTGGATAGTCTAACTGGATTATCAGTTNGTGTGTGAGTAGCTTGAAATGTTGGGGCTCCGCCCAGGTCGGAGATTTCATCTTCTTGCCCAGGAGCCAGTTTTCCCTTGATGGGTCTTTACTGTTGCTGTACCATTTGAGTGAGTGCGCAGCAGTGGGGAGAAGAGGCAGTGGCCAGATCCTGCTAGATTACAGATGGCTTTCTTAGGTGATTTTATCTCTCCAGCCCTTAGGTAGTGGTTGAAAGCTAATGGTTTTAGTTAGAGATGTAATAAGGTGAGACATTTCCAAGATGTTGTATCATTTAAAAGTTTATTTTATGTCATACACACACACACACACACACACACACACACACACACACGTGCGCGCACACACACACACGCTAAATATTCTTCCCAATTTTTAATTTTGAAAAATTTCAATCCTAGTCCTGGAAAAGCAGCTCAGTGGTTAATAACACTTTCTGCTCTTCTGGGGGACCTGAGTCCTGTACCCAGCCCACATCAGGCAGCTCGTGACCACTGTTTCTGTCCTTTGCAGGCACCTTCATTTACACGCACACACCCCACACAGATGCATAATAAAAATAAAAAAAATAAAACAAATGAGAGACAGGCAGGCAGGCAGGCAGGCAGGCAGGCAGGCAGGCAGAGGTCACTCTTCAGTGACAGGGCCCTAAGGGGGAAGAGTCAGGAGATGAGAAGATAAAGAACACAGAAAGCTGGGGTTAGGAGGTTTTGCACAAGCTATGTCTCATGCTAAGCCAGTTCATTAAGAAGTATAGCATCTTATATACTATTTGCAGAAGAAAATGACCAAAGTCAGCAGAGAGCTAAGTCAGACAATGTTGGCAAAAGAACACAGGATACCTTAGACATATCTGCCTTAGGACTGATAACCACAGCTCTTGGTGGGGTTGAAGTGGAGGGAGCCCTTTTCCCAGGAACTGAAACTGTAACTCCTTTGAGGCCCTGGCTCTACTCTAGATCAGACCTTGCCAAATCTGCCCCTAGGCAAGGACACAGAACTACTGTTCCCTTTGTCCTTTCATCTGAGTCTCTGAGAAAGCCTTGAATCAGTCTGGCTTCCAACTGTGAAGGCAATACAGACTCCATCTTAGAGTAGGGCCACCATCTTAGATCACCTGCTGTTCTCAATTCCAGGAAGGACCTCAGGAATGTGCCATGACAACTCAAACAGAAACAGGGCAGTATGCTCCTGCAGACATTCTGTCTGAGGTTTATGGCCCTGGAAGATAGCTAGATAATTCTGCTGAGCAGCCCAGATAATCCTGCCCAGCAAGTTGTGGTTCTGTGGTTCCCTGCCAAAAGTCTAGACCAATAGTTTCAAAAAAATCCCTTCTTCCCAATCCCAAGTTGCCAAAGCATGTAATCCCTGGCTTGCGGTTTTTCTCAGAGTCACCACATCTGGTTTTTACTGGCAACTTTTTTCTACCCCTGGGCCAGCAGCCTCCACCGCATTTCCCTCCATCTACCTGGCGGTGACCCAGGTTCAAACCTGAAGTCAAATAAAAGGTCCCTTACGTGCTTGCATCGGAAACTAGCTCCTTGGTGGTCTCGAGAAACGGTACAACACCAACAATGAAAAACCCAAGAAGCAAGGCCTTCTACTTTCTAATAGGTTTGCTTGTTGTTGTTGTTTTTGTTTGTTTTGTGGATTTCTGTGCAGTCTGAGTTGGGTGTGCTGGGGCCTGGTACTAAATGTCACCCCATTGTGGCTTCAAACTCACAATCTCCCTTCCTCATCTTCCTCAGCCTGGGTTGACAGACATGAACCACCATATGCTTAGAGCCGCTATGTCTGGCTTAGACTCACCATTTCTTACATCTGTATACTTACGCATTATTGACATGTCTAAGTACTTTATGCACACTTAAGACATGTTTTTATACTTTTGTTCTGCTAGGCCACTTGAAAATAAATTTTACGTACCTAAAGTGGTCCAGTCTGGATGTCCTGAGGGCTTGAATATTCTGCAATACAACCATAATACTGAGTGTCAGATCCAAAATAATTAACCTGCAATGACATTTTTCCCTAGCCTCTGAGACATTTAAAACTTTCAGAAAAAATTGCAGTATTTGAAGGGTCCAGGAATATAGGAATATAAAATTGTAAACCTAAAGAGATGAGAGCTGACAGTCAACAGCTCTGTCAGCTATCAGAGGTTAACTTTTAACAATGGCTTTTTTGCCTTACAACCAGCTCCTCTGTCAGCAGCCAGGGGTTAACTTTTAATGATAACCCCACTGCCCCTTTCAACCCACAACTGCAGTGGACCAAAGTTAACTTTTAATAGTTGTTTCTACATGACTCCCAGCATACTTCCCATCCTATAACCTTTAACTACTGCCCCTACATGATTTTCTGCCTTGCATGGTTTTGTATCCTTCCCAGCTACGGGGAGAACAGCTTTGTCAGGAAAGCTGCAGGCTTCTGCAAATATCACTAAGCCAAAACTCTGTTAGCAGGAATTGTAAATCCTAAAATGCAATAGGTCTCTAAGTTTGAACTTCAAACTTGTAAAAATTCTTTTGCCCATGCCTCATGTTTACTTCTTACTATAAAAAGGGACTGGAAACCCACCGCCTTTGCCACAGTATCACAAGTTTGAACTCTGGCTGTGGTACCAGTTAACTGGTAAGCTTCTTTTTAACCTATGGTGGTTTTTTGGAATAAAGTTTGCTTCTGGTTCATAGACTTTGGTGGTCTGTTCCCCATTGTTTGCGTGTCCCCGGGACCCAACAGTATGGGCATAATAGCAGACCTTTTAGCTAGATCCATTGGTCTCCCCCCCCCCCCATCCTTTTGTGACAGTCTCACTGTGCAGTCCTGACTGGCCTGGAACTCAGTGTGAAGACCAGATAGGCCTTGAACTCACAGAGATCCACCTGCCTCTGCCTTTTAAGTGCTGGGATTATAGGTCCGAGTCACCACATCTGGTTTTTACCGGCAACATTTTGCTAGAATTGTTTTGTGTCTCTCTTTGAATGTGTGTATTATACTGATAAAATAATTATTTTAGCTGAATCACTTCAGTTAGTTGCAAAAAAATTTTTTTTTTAAATTTATGTGTATGAGTGTTTGCCTGAATATATATGTGTACCACCTGCATGCCTGGTGTCCTAGGAGGCTAGAAGAGGTTGGTGGGTCCCCTGGAATGGGAGTTACAGACTCTTTGAAGCTAACATGTGGGTGTTGGCAACTGAACCCAGGTCCTTTGCAAGAGCAGTACTAGCTCTTAACTACTGAGTTATCTCCCCAGCCTCTGAGTGAAAATATTTTTACCCTTAACTGCTCTATACACACTCACTTGTCCTCTAAGAACCAGGATGCCATCCTANAAGACCATTATCACACCTCACATAGTGAAGATTCATACAACCCACCTATCTGATACCTGGTTGATAATCCAGTCTCCCCACTCCTCTCATTAGTGTTTGCCATGCTGTGACTGTGTCCTCCAAATTCATGTTCTATCTTAATCCTTGTTGTAGTAGCATTAGGAGGTGGGGCTGTAGGAGTAATGAGGCTGGGAGGGCGTTGCTCTCAGAATGGATTAGTGCCTTAGAAGTGGGCTTGAGGAAGGAAGGCCACTCCTTCAGCCCTTCCACAAAGACATCTGGACAGTGTCATCTTGAGAACTGGCCTTCACCAAGTCCATCAGCAATTTGATCTTGGCCTTCTGTCTCTAGAACTTAAAAGAAATGTTCTGTTCTTTATAAATTACTCAGCCAGTGCTACTTTGGTACAGCAGTACAAATAGACAAAGGCAGCGTCCCATCCGACGCTGAATCTTTGGAAATGCAGTCAAGGACCACACATTACACTTACTCAGCTTCAAGTTTCCATTTCGCAAAGATCACCGTTTACGGTGTGGAAAATGATTATAAAAGAGGCAAGAAATGAAACTGGGAGATGAGCTGGGAAGCTAACGCGCTGCCCAGGTGAGAGAGATNGCTTTCTCAGGGAGGGGAAGGCCTCTTGCAGCAGCCTGCCTTTTTCTCAGGGCCCGCCTCTCAGCTTCAGCTGGGATTCTTCCTGTCACCACAGAAGAGAATTTCAGGCTGAGCTCGGATGAAGGTGAGCTGGAGCTGTAAAGGAAGAGCTTTGGCACAGAGTGGGAGGTAACACTCAGGTGTGTTCGTGCGCTCTAGAGAGTTCCGCTCAAGTGTCTTTCCATGTAAAGGACTTTGGTGTCTTCTGAGGTTGGGTCTCACAGTTGCTGAGGAACTAGAAGGAGATCACAGAGTGGTCCCTAAGGAGCAATGACTAGNATCACAGCTGATAAAGTAGGACACAGGCGAGTTAAGGTGTCTTTACTGTAAACAAAAAAGATTTTACAATTAAAATCTTAATTGTAAGATTCCCAGAAACTTTTGGATTTTCGGATTTACATCTGGGGAAGGAATAAGATCACATTCAAAGGCCATATATACAAATAGCATGCTTCATTGCTATTTCAATAGTCTTATTTGAAACATCTCTACATAAAAGGAATGTTGCCTCCAGGTAGGCAACCTCCACAGCAGGTTTTGACAACTGTGCTGGAGTACCTCCATCTCAGCTCCTGGAAGACTTGAACTAGACTCGGGGTCAGTGGCTCCTTTTCCTTCTTACATCTCCTGGATTTTCCCTTTTTATCTGCCCTGTCTCAGCCTGAGCCAAGCTGGCAGCAGAAATGGAGAGACACTGTGACCACAAGACACTACAAGAGGAAAACACACAGGTTGTGGCCATAGATAATGAGATGGAAGTGTTAGTGATTTTCATTTGTGCATCTGAAGCTATAAAATAATACAAACAGTCCCTGTATATCCCTTACCCTGTCATTTGTCCAGCTCTCTCTCCTTGTGGTTCTATTTCTCTGGGGGTTCCTAGTGTTTTACCCAAGCATTTAAAAATCCAGACATCTTGGTACATAACCAGAATGAAAATGATTACAGTCCCATGACCCTTACCCCCAAATCGATAGTTGCTCTACTATTGTCTCTTTCTTCTTCAATACTCTGGACTAGTCCCTCAGTTTAGTCTTTTGGAGCTTTTGGAGTATTTTTCTGTGGAGATGGAGCTTTGGAATGCTGCTCAGGCTAGTATCAAACTCCTGAGCTCAGGACAATCCTCCTGTTTCAGCCTTTTTGAGTGGCTGGGACTGTCAGGGGGAGCTGGAGACCCAGCCTTATGTTGCCACCTGGTCTGTGGAGTTCTAACTTTTACTCATGCTAAATTAGGATCCTTGATTTATGCTGTAGAAAAAAGTTTTA
>LZPO01044436.1:178906-190462 GCA_001675575.1 Neotoma lepida | reverse complement strand
CACACACACACACACACACACACGGTCATGCTCACACATGCACACACACTTCTTCCTCAGAGGTGCATTGGGATTGAAATGTCCTATGACAAGGCCACTGTTGATGCCTAGTGACTGAGAAATATATGACCATGAATTAAAGGTATTACAAACAACATGTGTGAAATAAAATCCCTGGTAAAGTTTAGCCAACACCTGCAGAACACTTGGCTAAGCCCTTTATCCATGCTGGCTCATATTATCTCACAAAGGACTTTATGAAGTTGGTCCCATTATTATCTTCTATTTTATCGATAGGGGAACAGAAGTACAGTGCTGTCTTTCCTCAAACTGTTAGAGGGTAAGTCTCCAGTTTAGTTTTATGGGATGTGAGAAAGTAGGATTATTCCCTGAAAATTTGGACCCCTTCTCTGCATTTGGGAAGAAGGGGTTGAAATACCCATGCTTCACATTCAGCTCACCCGGCCCCTCTGAACGCACCCTGCATAGAAATCCAGAAGGGTGGTGGCTAACCTTGGGAATGCAAATGGGAGACTGACTTTCCATCCCAGAGGCCACAGCTCCAGCCAGGTTAGCTTGTCCTGGCAGGAGGAAGGGGTTCACAGCACAAGAGGCTTAGTGGCTTGTCTGGGGCTCTCCCCACCCTTAGCCTCATGCTCCTATGATGGTCTGTGGCAGACACAGATGAAGAAGGAACTGGTAATAGCATCTGGTATTTTAACCCTGGGAGAGAAATTAGTACAGTGAGATTGATCCCGTATTACACCCCTCTCTCCTGTTCATTGTTTACTTTAGGTTAATAATTGCTACAAAAATAATCATTGCTTCTACTTGCTGAGCAATTGACTGTTGCCAGGTCCTCTGCTTAGAGGTTTGCATGTCTCTTATTTACTCTTCACAGCTCCTGTCTAAGGTATGTTTCATTATTGTCGTCTTTCTAGATAATGGGAAAAGCTTTAGGAAGCTTAAATAGCTCATCTGGGACCGTTCAGCAAGTTGTAGAGCTGCAACCCAAATGCACACCTTTTTGTTATTTTGAGACAGTCTCATTATGTAACTCAGGCTGGCACCAATTCTGCAGGGATCCCTCCTTCTCAGACACCCAGCTGCTGGGCTACAGAAGGGAACCACCACACCTGACTCTAACGTAATTAGAGATCTGGTCACCTCGCCGCACACATCTAAGTATTTTTTTTCTGACTACAGTTCTTAATCCACTTAACCTGTTAATGTACAAAGGGTTGCCTTAGTCCTTCCCCCCTTGTGTTTTCTCTCCCCTTTCCTTTCCCTACTTTCTGAGTGTACCCCAACTTTGGGCCATGATGATTCCGTAGAGAAGCATGGTAAAGTTTTCTACCCTTAGTTGAAAAGGAACACAGAGGAGGAAGGAAACATACCCGAATATCTATTCTGTAGAAGTGCGAGTTAGTTATCTCTGCTCTCTATGCTCCATCTCCCTATGTTCTGCTGCAAGTCCTCTCCAACACAAATCTGTCCCTGTCACTTTGCTCACGAACCTCCACTGTCGCTTCACTGCCTCAGCTTAGTCGTTAGTGACACAAGAAACAACACACCGCATTGAGTTTCCCATGTGATCTGTGGAGTCCTGTGCCTTTAAGATGAAGGCCATCATGCTTCTTGGCCTTAGGAACTGGGAAGCCCTACACCTGTGGCTGAGAACTCATCTGTGAGACACAAACTGAAGAAGTGTGTGTGACGTGTAGGTGACTTTGTGTGTGACAGAATGAGAGAGAATCCTTGCCTGTTGGGTGCAACTGTGTTTCCTTTCAATAAAGTTGGTCTGTGACAAAGATACAACAACAACAACAACAAAACAAACAAACAAAAAACAAAAAAAAGGAGGGAGATTGTCTTAGCTCATAATTCTCAGCAAAAACGCCTGAGGCCTAGCTCTGTTTGTGTCTCAGGAACTGACATTTATACTTTATTTATTTTCCGAAATTGACCTTTAACCAAGAGAATGTCCTTGTGATTAGGGAGACTAGGTTCAGTCATCTATTTAATATGTCATTTATACTTTATTTATCTTCTGAAATTGACCTTTAACCAAGAGATTGTCCTTGTGATTAGAGAGACTAGGTTCAATCATCTATTTAATATGAATGATTGAGAACACGTACTTTTATAAATATCAATTAACATTATTAAGAAAGGCCCTCTAGGCCATTTCTTCCTCTTAGAAGGATTATTGGGTATAGAATCATTAATTCATTTAAGAATTTTTGGAGTTGAGCCTGATGGAACAAGCAAGCCTGCAGTTGGCTTCTCTGTGGGCTGAGGCAGGAGGATCACAAATTCAAAACCTGTCTGGAAAACTTAGTGAGCCCTTGTCCCAGAAAGCAAGAAGAGGGCTGAGTATGTATCTTAGTGGTAGAATGCTTGCTTCTCCTGTGTGAGATCCTAGATTCAGTCCCTGGTAACAGAAGAAAAAAAAAATAATTCCAAGCTAGTGTGGTGTTGCAAACCTTTAAAAATCCCAGCACTACTCGGGAGGCAGAGGCAGGCGGATCTCTGTGAGTTCAAGGTCAGCCTGGGCTACCGAGTGAGTTCCAGGAAAGGTGCCAAAGCTACACAGAGAAACCCTGTCTCAAAAAGCCAAAAAAAAAAGAAACTGTTGTGGGATATTACTTTAAGGTGTGTTACATTTGTTAATGCTGTGGAACATTTTTTTAATGATGCAAAGATGTGTTGAATTCTTTTTTTTTTTTAATAGCAAGTTTTTTTTAAGATTTATTTATTATGTATACAGTGTTCTGCCTGCAGGCCAGAAGAGGGCACCAGATCTCATTATAGATGGTTGTGAGCCACCATGTGGTTGCTGGGAATTGAACTCAGGACCTCTGGATGAGCAGCCAGTGCTCTTAACAACTGAGCCACCTCTCCAGCCCGTGTGTTGAATTCTTTTATGTTGCATTTGTTTAACTCTGTGAAGCTGTGTTACTTTGCCTGTCTAAAACACCTGATTGGTCTAATAAAGAGCTGAATGACCAATAGCTAGACAGGAGAAAGGTCAGGTGGGGCTACCAGGCAGAGAGAATAAATAGGAGAAAAAGAGGGATTGGGAAGCAAGAGAGGAAGAAGCAAGAAAAGGAGGAGAGGTGGACATCAGGGGCCAGCCACCCAACTATACAGCCAGACACGGAGTAAGAGTGAAAGAAAAGATATATAATTTGTTAAGAAAAGCTGGTAAGAAACCATCCAAGCTAAGGCCAGGAATTTATAATTAAGAATAAGCCTCCGTGTGTCATTTATTTGGAAGGTGGGTGGTGGGCCCCCCAAAAGAGGAAAGAGTGAAAAAAACATCAAACTACAAGAAACAGTGAGGGGTTTTGAAATCTCAAATCCCATCCACAGTGACACACTTCCTCTGACAAGGCCACACTCATTAATCCTTTCCAAACATTTCCACCAACTAGGAATCAATCATTCAAATGTATGAGCCTATGATGGCCATTTGCATTAAAACCACCACAGAGGAAGGCAAGGTCTCTTCCAGAAAGTGGCTTGTAGGCTAAGAGCCGGGAAGGTTAGGAATGAATGTTCCAAGCAGTAGGCAGCATGGGCAAAGGCCCCTAGGGGAGTGGGAAAGAGGGTGCTCAGGAAGAGGTGGAGCCACAGTGTGCAGAGGACATAGGAGCTCACACAGTAGACAGAGCCATGCCTGCAGGATCAGATTTGACATACGCTGACTTGGAAGAACTCAATGACTTCCAGGTTAACCTGAATAGGAACAGAAAGGCATTGGATGGCACTACAAGCAGGGAGTTCAGATTCTCAGAGGCCTTATGGTGTGTCCTGGTCCAGCACTCTAAGGCATATGGCACCCTGATCCTCCAATGACTGTACACTGCAATGGGACTTCCTTTAAACAGGAAATGGTGCTTCAGGCCAATCAGGTTGACAATAGACAGCACGGTATCCTGCAAGTGGCTTCCTTTCAAAATATTGTATTATTTTTTGTGTGTGGGTGTTTCTCCTGCATGTGTGTCTTTACACCATATGTGTGCAGTGCCCATAGAGGCCAGAAAGGGACATCGGATTCCTTGGAACTGGAGTTACAGACAGTTATGAGTTGCTATGTGGGTGCTAGGAATAGAACCTGAGTCCTCTGGAAGAGCATCGAGTGCTCTTAACCGCATATCCATCTCTTCAGCAGGTGGCTTTCTTATTGTAGTTTGGTTTTCTTTGAAATTTGACCTCAGTGAACAAGTGGAAGATCAATTGGACCCAAACACGTACGTTTTAGCTAGTTAGTAGCTATATCATCTCTCATTAGCAGTTAGGAACACAGGATCTGACACCAGACTGCTTTGTATTGAATCTTAATTCTTTTTCACTCAATAGTTATAAGTGATGGTCAGTTTTAATTGTGAATGTTTCAGAATTTAGAATCACTATGGAAAGAAATCCTGGAGCATGTCTATAAGAGATTTTCTTTGAGTATGTATGTATGTGTCTGTCTGAGTGTATGCCAAGTGTATGTGGGTGCCCATGGAGGCCGGAAGAGGTTGTTTGATCCCATGGAGCTGGAATTACAGGTGGTTGTGAGCTGCCCCTTGAGGGTGCTGGGAAGTATTTTTTTTTTTTTTTGACTGTATTTGTTGGTGTGTGGTGTGCCTGTGGTGTGTGGGTGTTTGCACTTTAGCATATGTGTAAAGGTCCTCACAACTTGTGGAATCAGCTCTCTTCTTCTACCAAGTGAGTCCCAGTGTTTGGACCTGGGCTGTCCAACTAGTAAACTGTCTTTACCCCCCTGAGCCATCTCACTGGCCCCCATTCAGAGTGTTTTTCAAATACATACACAAAGATGGAAATTGAAATTTGAACACTAACTGTATCTTTAATAATTAAAGATTAACTGTTCATTTTTTTAGATGTGAGCTTGCCCTACAACCTTTATCTTTTAAGGGATACATAAAGAAACATTTCATTGTGACGTAATACAGTGTCTGGAATTTCCTTCAAAGTTGGGTTATATCATGCAAACATAAAACATTATTCATTTATTTATTTTTGAGACAGGCTCTCACTCTGCAGCCCTGGCTGGCTGGAAATTCACTCTATTAGGCCAGGCTGACCTCAAACTTTCTGCCTCCTCCTGCCTATGTGTTTCAAGTGCTGGGATTACAGGTGTGTGTCACCATGCCCAACTGAAATGTGTGTATTTTAAAGCAGCTAGCTGACATCTCTGGACAAGTACCTCACTGTTTTTTACTTAGAGGTTTTTGTTTTGTATTTATATGTGAAATGAATCTTTGCCGGGTATGTTAGTCCGCTCCCAGCACTCAGGTGGGCAGGAGAATCTCAAGTTCAGGGCCAGCCTTGACTACATACTGAGACTTTGTTTCAAATAAACTTTAAAACAAAACAAAATCAATAAAAACAAAAACTTGGGGCTTGAGACATGGCTCAGCAGTTAAGAACAGTTGTTGCTCTCGCATAGGGGTTTAGTTCCAGGTCCCTTTTACAACGATCTGTAACTCCAGTTCCAGGGGATCAAAGCCCCTCTTCTGGCCTCCTTGGGCACCAGGAATACATGCAGTGCACAGACATATTGTTATACCCAGAGTGTCCCAAAGATCACCAAGAGACCAAATCCGATACCAGAGCAAAGAGTCTTTTTATTGTGAGTTAACTCGGATCTTTCTGTCCGTCTGACGCAGCAGAAGAGCAGGAGAGACCCTGAGTAGCAATCAAGCAGGGTTTTTATAATGGTTAGGGTAGGGGATCTGGGGGAATTTCGACTCTATATAGTTACAAGCTCAGGGTTGGTGCTAACTTCAGGTTAGAGATGCTTGGTTTGAACTGATGGGAGAGTTGCAGCTACAAGGAAATTGCCATATCCTCTAGCAATATATATTATTGTATTTATTTTGCCAGCAGACCCATTTCCTCTGATAGTTAGACATTCCATTTTTATCTGCNGGAAACGCATTCCCTCTGACAGCTATGGTATACAATCTATAACAGCAGAAAACTTCCCACAGGACATAACTGATGCTTTGTTTATTATGCCAGTTATGTTATATCATATCCTTTAGATTACGGCAGGAAATGTCTGTAACTTGTTTTTGTGTAGCTCAGGATTGTCTGGGTCTAGGGGCAGAGGTGCAGCACATCCTCTGGTGGGTTTTTTGTAATAATAATTTGTCCAAGGGCCTGCTGGCCCCAGTCTGACCCTTCTCTAAGATGGCTGCAACCTTGGCATCCTCTCAATACATGCAGGCAAAAACATTTATACACATAAAATAAAAGTGAGTCTGGCAGTGGTGGCCTACACAGAGAAACCTTGTCTCAAAAAACCCAAAATAAATAAATAAATAAATAAATATGAATTAATCTTAAAAAACAAACAAACCTTTAAGTTGGAATTGAGGAGATCTGTACATACCATGATCGATTGTTTTCTGACTCTGTGGTACTATGCATCCTCTTGGCCTTTCCCCCTGTAATACCTTAGTTGAAGCAACTGGGCTATTTCTGTAGCAGTTTCTCCATCTTGGTCTTATTGACTGCTTTCCTTTGATTTGGTGTATCACAGTCTCTCTCCTCTGTATTTCTAGCAAGTCAGTAGCGGTTTGATGAGGTTTCAGTTCACATTTCACTTGGTAAGTGGCAGGATCCCTTTTGGTATAAGTAGAAAAGAAAATGTATGTATGTGTTATTATATAAAACACTGGGGATTTTACTTTAGAAAATCAATAATAACGGTGACTTGTAAGGATTTGGGGGAGGGGAAAGCTTTTCCTTGTTTATTTTTATCTTTTATAGTTTTAGTTTACTGGGCTTGTGCTCTTAAAAATATCGTTAGCAAGGAGTGGTGGATGGTGGATGGAATCCCAACACTGTTGGGATCATAGCAAATCCTTGAGCCCACAGATCTCCAGAGAAACCAGGAATGTTAAGCATGCATGGTTGTCTTTCCACTGGGAAAGATGAAAAACCTGTTCTTCCATCCAGAAGCTGGGAATTGGAAGTGATTAATAGCCCAGTGATCGGCATTATCTTTTGGGCCAGGCCACATTAAACTCCTACAACCAGGATGGAGGTGGCTAGTAATCTAAATGACCCTTACAGCCAGGGGCTCCCCAAGCTCCAACCAGGACCAGAGGTGACTAATAGCCCAAATGACCTCTACACTATCTGCGTGACTGAGACCAGGCCAGACAGAGCCTTAGGCCCGTAAGCAGCCTATCTCTAGAACCTATCAGCTTGGAAGAAATCACGTGTATCCTGAGTCAAGGTAATTAAGCTTCCTGTGCACTGGGGATTGTATTACACCAGGAAACTTTCCTCCCAAATTATACTGGAGTTAAATATGTTGGGAATAAACCGCCTGATACCAGACTCTTTACAAGTCTTGATCCAGGTTAATGAAGTCAGTCTGATCTGAGTTTTCATTCTTGTCTCTTCGAGATTTGCTTCTTTGCCTGACACCTGCAGAGACTCCCTCACAGCACAGGAAGGAGCCTGAGACAGGAGACTGTTGCAAACCTGAGGCCATTTTAGACTTCATAGTGAGTTCCAAACCAACTTGTGTTACAGTGTGAGGCCCTGTCTCAAACACAAACAAAACCAAACAACTCCTAATCTTATTAAACAAAACCCCAAACTAACAAGACCGAACTCTACAAAACAGCTACCAGGTGTGTTGGTACATACTTGTAACCACACCGGATGTGGGACGCTGGGGCAGGATTTGGAACTTGAGGTCATCCTGGGCTACAAAGTGAAACCCTGTCTCAAAAAAACCACCACCACCAAAACCCAAGAAAAAAAAACAAAAGTCCCAAATAAAGCAGAACACAGTAAACTCAAAGCTAAACAAACAAAACCCCACCTGCAGGGTTTTGTGGAAATAATGTATTTCAAAATACCTGAGACCCTACTAGACACTCAAAGCATTGCAGTTAATTCTGAGAAATAGTTGAGAAAAATCTCAATAACATAAACAGCAACCAATTTAAATTACGGACAACAATAACAAGAACAACAAAAAGTCCAAAAGTCCCTGGGGTTAAAGGGCTGACCTGCAGATCTGGGATTGGGACTCCAATATCCCCAGTCTCATTAAAAATATAATCACTTGAAACTGTGAACTCCAAGCTGGTTCTGGTGATATAGGCCTGCAGTCCCAGTGCTCAGTTACCCCAGGGAAGGCTTGGGGCTTTTGCAATTACCACCCCCCCCACACACACACACCGGGTACATTCACTTCTTTCTTTTTTTAAAAGGAAAGACCTTGCTATGTAGGCCATATTGGCTTCAAATTCTCAATAATCCCCCTACCTTAGTGTGGTGGTTTGAATAAAAATGGCCCCCATAGGCTCATATATTTGTTTTGTTTTGGTTTGGTTTTTGAGACAGGATTTCTCTGTGTAACATTCCTGGAATTTACTTTATAGACCAGGCTGGCCTTGAACTCACTGAGATCCCCCTGCCTCTGCCTCCTAAA
The DNA here is from genome assembly GCA_001675575.1 of Neotoma lepida. Classification (NCBI taxonomy): domain Eukaryota; kingdom Metazoa; phylum Chordata; class Mammalia; order Rodentia; family Cricetidae; genus Neotoma; species Neotoma lepida. Next base: position 181,986 of record LZPO01044436.1, on the reverse strand, counting down.
TGCTGGGATTAAAGGCGTGAGCCACTACCACCAGGCTTGGCTCATATATTTGAATGCTTAGGGAGTGGCATTAGGAGGCGTGGCCTTGTTGGGGGAAGTGTGTCACTGGGGGTAGGCTTTGGGGTTTCATTATGCAGGGGGGCTACTTGACAGGGATTAGGAGGTGTGGTCTTGTTGGAGGAAGTGTGTCACTAGGGGTGGGCTTTGGGGTTTCAAATGCTCAAGCCAGGCCCAGTGTCTATCTCTCCCTGCTGCCTGCTAATTTGGACGTAGAACTCTCAGCTACTTCTCCAACCTGCACACCACCATGCTTCCCTCCATGACAATGGACTAAACCTCTGAACTGTAGGCAAACCCCAATTAAATGCTTTCTTTTATAAGCATTGTCATGGTCATGGTGTCTCTTCACAGCAATAGGACTGTGACTAAGACACTCAGTTTCCTAAGGCTAGCATCAGGGGAATACAGGAATGTTCCGCCACAACTAATTGTCATATTTAAAAAAAAATTTATTTGTTTTTATTTTATGTGTGTTAGTGAATGCTCTCAACACACCATTTCAGCTCCTCAGAAGGAATCCTGGGAGGCTGATGTTATGATTCTTCTTTTACAGTGGAGTAACCTGAGCTTTGGACAGGACAGATAACTTAGACTTCTCTTTCCAGCATGTGGCATTGTTTCAGAGTGCCCCTGCCCAAAGGAAAACCATCCTCAGTTCATAAAAGCAGCTGATGAGTACACAGGGAAATAACTTGGTGCTCTGTTCTGATGCCTTCGAGTTTTACTAAAATATTTGTCTCAAATCTGCACAGGGGCTGTGGCCCAGTGGTAGAGCACTTGCCTCACTCACATCCAGGAGGCCCTAGGTTCAATTCCTAGTACCACCTAAAAATTGTACATCATACCAGGTGTTATGGCAACACTTGGGAGGTAGAGGCAGGAGGACCATAAATTAGAGTCTAGCCTAGGCTATATAAAAAGGACCTGTCTCAAAAAACTAAGGCCTTGAGCTATCAAGATGGCTCAGTGGGTGACCCTTGCTACCAAGCCTGACAGCCTGAGTTAGGTCCCCAGGACTCACTTGATGGAAGGAGGGAACAGACTCCTGAAAGTTGTCTTCTGATCATCACACATGCACTGTGGCACATGTGAACACACACACACACACACACACACACACACACACACACCACAAACAACATACACACATGAAATGTAAAAACCGAGGGTTTTGTAGAGTATCTGTCTAATGTGTGCAAGGTCCTGAATTCAATCCATCAGCACCACAACTAGACAAATAAGAAAATAGGTAAATGAATACAAAACAAAAAGGGAAAGAAAACTGCACACAATAATTTGAAGGTCTGTTAATACATGTGCCTCGTCCTGCAGGGCTTAGTCATGGGAACCTGGCTGGGGAATGAAGAAATCACAGACACACATACAAAAAAAGCTATGATAGGGTGGACTGTACTCACTTTGAAGGAGGGCACCTACCACACAACCTGGAAACTGCAAATTTATTAGGCACAGCACATGGAAGCAGGATTAGCTAGTGTCAGTGTCAGGTCTTTATAGGGGCTGTTACCATCTTGGAGGAGCAAGCTATTGTTGACAGTTTCTGCATATGCTTATCAATCATTCATAAACACTCATATTTGAACTGTATTTGCCATGCCTCTGAGCCTCACCTGGGGAAGGCTTTGCCGTTTCCATGGGTCTCAGGCATTGGGGTCCTTGACATGGCCATGCCCATGTCAGTAATACACATTGGACTGTAATAATTCACTCAGGACTCCATCCACTCCCACCCATATATTTTTATTTATTTGTTTTTAATTTTATTATATTTACTTATTTTGTGTGTAGGGGTATATNCATATCATGGCACAAGTACGGAAGTTGGACATACATCTTTAACAGAAAAGTAGAATATCAGTGCTGAGAAGCACACACAGATCATATTTCCTTATTTTTCCCTTTGGTTTCAGGATAATATTCTCAGCCTTCCTTTCCTGCCTCTGTCAGATCTGAGTGGTGTAGGCATTCCCCAGATGACTATCCTGGGGCGTAAACTCGCCCAGGGATTCCCAGAGCCTGCTTTATGTCCTCTGGGTGGTTGTGAGGAGCCAGCTGAGCCTCTAGCTCTCTTTCCAGATCCACAGTGCCAGCTGCCTGAGGGACAGTGCCACTTGCCACTGCCAGTTACAGCTGGGCTCTGGCACAACCTGAAACTTCTCCCAGGCAGGGTCTTCTGTTGAGAACCAAGCTGAACCAGGACACTCTCAGAGGCCCCGGTGAAAGAGAAAAGAGAACACTAGTTCTGTGTCCTTGCTCAGGGGCAGACTTGGCAAGGTCCAGTCTGGGACTGGGCTGCCAAGGAGTTAATGTTTTGGTTCCAGGATTTCTCCAAAGAAAGGCTGTGGTTATCGGTCTAAGAGCTGCTGTGTCTGAGATACACTCTTCTCTCTTTGCCTACATTTTTGTTTGTTTGTTTGAATTTAGCTTTCTGCTCACCTTGGGCCATTTTCCCCCACAAACAGTATATAAGATGCTGCACTTTTTTTTTTTTCTGGTTTTTCGAGACAGGGTTTCTCTGTGTAGCCCTGGCTGTCCTGGAACTCGCCTTGTAGACCAGGCTGGCCTCGAACTCACAGAGATCCGCCTGCCTCTGCCTCCCCAATGCTGGGATTAAAGGCATGAGCCACCACTGCCTGGCTGATGCTGCACTTCTTAATAAAACTGCTGGACATGAGCCATCAGCTCACGCAAGACCTTCTGGTCCCAAATTTCCTGTCTTCTTTATCTTTTTATCCCTCATTTTCCCCTTCACACCTTGTGTTTCGGGACCCAAAAGGGTTCAGATCATTCTCCCAAACTCCTGTCATGGTAAAGTTGGTGCCCTCTACCCAGAAACTCAGGTAGAGAGGTCCAGAGTCACCTTTAATTCCTTCTCTTGTCTGAGAGCTCCTTTCTGCTCTTTCTCCAGTCCAGATTCAGGCAAGCTTCTGTGTGCAGCAGTGTGACAGTTTCCTCCAGTCCCTAAGGCCTCCCACTTAACCTCTTGCCTTGAGTGCAAG
>LZPO01044436.1:154632-169583 GCA_001675575.1 Neotoma lepida | reverse complement strand
GGTGTCCCCCGGCGCGGGCTTCTCGTCCCCGGCCGGGAGCCCGGTGAGCTCGGTTGTCAGCCGCATCTTTGTGCGCACCCCCGGCGAGGCATCGCCTGGGCAGCTGGCCGGGTCACCAAGTGTTTTGGTTTGTATACCGTGTCTTTTNGTGGTAATTTGGCAGATTCTGGGGTGTAGGTCAGGGTTAGTGTGCTTTAGTATGCACGAGGGTCTATCCTCAACACCACGCAAGGAATTTAACCAGATGTAACCACACAGATTCTGTTCCTCTTGTTCTCTTTGCCTTAGCTTTTTTTTTCGCGCGGTCACCTTCTTTGCAGTGTCTTCCAACTGGCTCTGCCGNTCTGTAGTGAGTCAGCGGAATCTTCTCTCTACCCAGCCAGCTGCTACATTGTTTCCTTGACTCCTGTCACATTGCTACTCTGATAGTGTTGGGGCTGCACTTTTCCTCCCACATAGTCCCTGCAGATTGGGGCCCAGGCCACCTTGGGTATTTGTGCTCCAAGTAACCACGTTTCTAAAAATTCAACAGAAAGAGATGCCCTTGAACCAGACTCCTGTATAATTAACTCCGAGGGGACTTCCTAAACAAGTGTCTGACAACCCAGGGGCATAGAAGTGGTGTACAGGGGGCTGTTTTGACTTCAGCACTGAGCTACTTCAGGAACCTAGTCCCTAAAGAAGCAGGCGTTTGTGCTTTTGAAAAAAATAAAAAGACCTCTTGTGGCCACAGGGTGACNGTAAGCTGACTTAAAGCCTGGCGTGTCTGCCTGAATTTGTCTCTTTCTTTCGCTGAAGGCACAAAGATAAGTCATTCTTCTAGCGGATGAGGGCAGTTCTCCATGGAGGCAAGGCCACACCCAGAGCTGAAATGATTTCATATGAGTGGGAGTGGTGTCCTCACAAGACAACAATGCGGACTTCCCACCTTGCAGGATCAAAACTGTAGCAATGATCAGAGACCACACATCTGCTGTATTGTTCTAACCTAGTTCCTGCCCCAGCTCCTCCTCTGCTTAAGGGTAAAGCTCATGTCAGTATCCTGAAGATGGGCTGGGGTGTCACTGGACCTGTATTTGTTCCTTTTCCCAATATAGCCACCTTGAAAATCTCTACTTTGATTTTCTCTTGAATTTGTATGAGTGATTGTGCCTAGCCAGGGTTTCTAGAGCCTAGGCCTTTACCCTAAAACCTTTGGTTACTGTAATAAGGAGTCTATCTGCTAACTTGTTTTTTTGGTTGCATATTCTAAGGACTGGCATAGGTTTATCACTTTCGANTTTGTATAACACAAAATGAAAGGTTATACTGACAATACTGAGTATGTTGCCCTATTGAGTGAAGGAACAAACATTGGAAATAAGTTGATAACTGTGTTTAGGAAAATAACTTGAAATGGGGGAAATGCATTTTTGTTGGGAGATCTTGGGAAGATTGTGAAGCGGTCAGTGGCAGAATGTGGTGGCTTAGGTGGCCATTTACACAGTGAAATGTGACAGGCCCTAGCTGTACTTAAGAGTCTTCAGCTTTGAAACTGGATTTGTTTATTTTAGCAAATACAAAATGGCTTCAGTGCAAGAGTGTATTTCCAGAAAACAGTCATGTAAGACCTTGTAGACACGTCTCAGATGAAATATTTACAACAGCAATGAAACTGAATTGTACAGATCACCCAAATGCTAAGGTCTTGAGACAAAACAACNGAAGATTGGCAGTGGTAACATGAAAGCTAGTCCTACATTGAGGAACCATAGGGATCTTTTGGAATGTGCTAAGGAACTCGATGCCTAAATAATTGTGGCTAAATTTCTGTTTTTTAAGTGCTCGCTGAGCCTCCTGTATACCTCTCTGCTCTGTCTAACATGGCAGTGGATGCTGGCTTAATAAGCATGTTAGACATGGGTGGGGGCTTCACAGAAACCAATTTTCGATAAAAAGGTTAATCATGTTATCAATCCTCCACGGGACATCTTTCTTGAAGTCCCTGTTTTGTATAGCTATCTCCTCCAAATGGAAACATTTTCTCATGCAAAGCAAGGAGGTTTAGAAGACCCAGGAAACAAGATTGACAAGACCCAGAAAACGGTTGACGCCAAAGTCCCGAGACCCCTCCCCAGGGTTTTACAGGGAAAGGTGGTGTGTGGACAGACTAAACTGNGGGCAAACTGAGGAGCTTCAAGGACGCAATTTGGAGAGTTCTCTCTTGTACCCGAGCAGGCTTCTTAGTGGTGTGCTGTCTTTGATCCACCGCGTGCCTCTACACTTCACCCACACTCACAGGTAACCGCAGTNAAACTCACTGGCTCACTAAGTCTTGGGTGAAACTATTTCTTTGGTGGTGGTGCCTTATCTGGGGTGAATAGATAGATTTTCACATTATCCAGGGGAAGAGGTTCTTGTGCACGCAGATAAACACAGAGAAAGCAGGAAAAATNAAAACATCCATGCTTATCTGTTCAAAGGAAGGAGAGGCTTACCTGTCTTCCACCATGACCGCTGGGACCTCTCAGTAGTTTATAACCTGGTGATCTTTGCTGTGTTGTAGGGCCAGGCGTCACCTCAGTCCCCCAGAATATTGTTTATCCCAGACTTACTCCCCTACCCCCACTAAATCTTGAACCTTGCTTTTCAGTCCATAAAACCTATCNTTACAAGAGATGTTGCTTGTACTTTACAATAGTCTAAGTGACTNCTATGCTGTGTTAGGGCCAGCCCAATCCTGACGCCCACGGGCATGTTTACCTGGCCTTCCCCCTAGACCCTTACCTTGAGCAGTTTCTGAGTCAACAGTACCCATCTTCATGGAAGAAGCCCTATGTACTTTGTAAATAGTTTCTATGTAAACATGTCTTAAGCTTTGTTGTACTCAAGACTGAGCTAATTGTCATCAGGAAACTTTTTTTCAAAATTGTGTTTAAATATGGCTAAAATAAACCACCATGTGTCAGAGACTCCAGAAATTTGGCTAAGTTGGGCTAATGGAGTTTCATTCTTACCTCACCCATTGTTTCCCTGCCAGCCATGACACGTGCAGGGTCCTGCACACACATCTCTCTCTAGGAAAAAAAAAATCACACAATACTCTAGTATTAAGATGATTTCAGAACCTCAAACTACTTGTATGTCTTTTGTATTCATACTTGAACTTAATGTTGTTGAAAATAAACTTGGAATAGAAGGAGTAATATGAATGTTTATGGATTTCTTATGTAATCTCAGCCCTGGGGTGAGGCTAGGGGTGGGACCACAGACAGATCACTGGGGCCTGCTGGCTAGCAAGTGTGGTGATATTTTGTTTGTACTCTAACAAAGCTTGCCTGGAGATCAGGAGGTGGAGCTAGCCATTAGTTAACCACAGCGGTATGGAGGTTTGTATAGACAGGAAACAGGAAGTTATATGGCCAGGCAGAGAGAGGACTCTAAGGTGGGCAGAGACAGGAGCTCAGCCCCCTTTTCAGTCTGAGGAGTCATGGAGGCAAGAGGTGACTTTGGCTGCTTCTTTACTTCTCTGATCTTTCAGCATCTACCCAGATATCTGGCTCTGGGTTTTTATTAAGACCAGTTAGAATTCTCGCTACAAGCAAATCTAAATGAAACTAAGCTCCAGGTTCAGTGAGAGACCCTGCCTCAAAGGAAAAAAAAAAAAAGATGCAGAGGAATGGAGGTAGACAACTAAAGTTAACTTCTTGCTATGGAGAGAGCACATCCACAGCTAAGCCTTATAAAATGTCTTTCACCCATGTTTCAAATGTCAGTGGAGTCAGTATGACTTCANTGGATATCTTCAGCATATTTAGAATGTGTGAATGTGTGCTTTGAACTGTAGTATGGTAAGTGTAACATTGCATCAGTGTATTTGACCTGATATATGACTCATTATTGCAATAAAATTTTTTGTTTCTGAAGACAGGGTTTCTCTGTGTAGTTTTGCCTGGCATAAATTTTTGTGTTTTATTATTTTTTTTTCCAGGCAGAAACTCTTGGAGGAGAGCTAGCTGGCAAAGGTAGTTTTGAAATAAATGTTGTGATGGCCATTCTTGGTTGTCACCTTGACATCTGGAATTAGCTAAAACCCAAGGGGCTGGATANACCTGTGAGACATTTTCTTAATTAAATCATTTGAGGTGGGAAGACCTTAAGTCTGGGCCACTGTAAGACGAATCTTAAAAGGTCTTATAATAGAAAACACCAGGGAGCCAGGTATTGGGGTGAATTCTGAAAGATCAGAGAAACATAACAAGCCACAGCCAACCTCACCTTGCCAATTCCTCAACTGATGTTGTTTTTTCAGACTGAGGGCCTCTGAGAACCTGAAATGGTTCTCAGCTGAACTGCTGCTAAAAGTCTAACAGCTTAAAAGCCTCTAGTTCCTGGTCCTCACGCTTTATATACCTGCTTCCTGCCATCACTTCCTGGGATTAAAGGTATGTGTCACCATGCCTGGCTGTTTCCAGTGTGGCCTTGAACTCCCAAATGCTGGGATTAAAGGCGTGTGCCAACACTACCTGGCAGATTTGAAGTTCTTTTAATCTAAAATTTTATTTATAAATTTCAATAATTCTATTAGAATTTCTAACAGTTATATTAAGTCTGCCATAGTAAGGTACCACATTGTTCTCTCAGTCATACAGTCCAGAAGTCTAAAGTGGAGGTGTGACGGGGCTGTGGGCTCTCTTCACTAAGAATGCTCCCTTACCTCTCTGCTCCTGGAAGTGGGATGTTTTTGGTTTGTGGTAGTGTAACTCCAATCTGCCTCAGCCTACTCCCTGTGTATTCCACCTCAGCCTCCTTCCCTGACAAGCTGTAAATTGTATTCTTTGACAATTTCATGCAGGCATGTAATGTACTTTGATCTTATTTACCGGCCACTATCCCTTTTAACCCCTTCTGTCTTCTTAGGAAGCTATTAATTACACTGGATGGAATTCTGCTGTAATTAATTTAACTTGATGACATCTGCCCAAACACTTTCAAATAAGGCAAAATACTAAAGCACTTCAATATATCTTTTGTGTAGTTCAAACGTATCAGTAGTTGGTGGCTTTGGTGTGCTGTGCAGAGTCTAATTTTTCAGAAGCTATCAATATTTTCTTAAGTGGGGAAAAGGATTTGCCTATTAGATTTTAAGATTGAAAGATTATCCTGGATTAATTTCTGAATAAGCCCTAAATCACCAAAGTCCTGGTCAGAGGTAGTCAGGGTTTAAGATAGTAGCANGCATGCACGCACTGCCCCAGAATCCTGAAGAAGTAGGCTTTAATGCCGGTGACAGAATGGACTTGCTGGTGAGGGACAAGCAGGCCAAGAGCAAAATCTTCCTTCTCCATGTCTTTCATGTAGGCTGCCACGAGGAGGTGTGGCCTGTAGTGATATTGTGTCCCCCCAATATATTGTGCACCCTAATAAACTTATCTGGGGTCAGAGAACAGAACAGCCACTAGATAGACATAGAGGCCAAAACATGGTGGCACACATGCCTTTAATCCTATCACTTGGGAGACAGAGGCAGGTGAATCTCTGTGAGTTCGAGGACAACCTGGTCTACAGATTGAGTTCCAGGACAGGCTCCAAAGCTACACAGAGAAACCCTGTCTCAAAAAAACAAAAGCNAACAAGCAAACAAGAATTTCAAACGCTTCTATGGTGGTAATATTAACCTTTGGTCCTGATCAAATGCTGATTTTTATTTACAGATTTGGCCCAAATGCATATTTGGAAGCCTCTATTTTTCCTTATCCATCTATTTGACTTGAGTAACCACCAGTGAATCATTGANTACAAAGGTTCAGGGCTGGTGAGACGGCTCATGGGGTTAACAGCACTTGCTGCTCTTGTAGGGATCTGGGTTCTTCAGCTCCCAGTGCTACATGGTGGCGGACAACCATGTCACTCCAGCACAGAGGATCCAATGCACTCTTCTGAGGGCACCAAGCATGCGTATGACGCACATACATGTAGGTAAACATTTATATAAAATAATAAATACAAAGAATCACACTTTTATTTCAGAAAATTATGTTATTGACATCTTCCAAGGTTCAAACTAAGCAAGAATATATCATACAAGCTGGTCTTAACTTTGAGTTAAAAGTTAACATAGGACCCCAAAGTTGGCTGTCCTCCAGTATCTGTTGGTCACAACTGCCAACTTGATGAGACCTGGAATGACCTGAGAGATGGGCCTCTAGCCATGCACATAGGGAATTATTTACATTTTGATGATTGACGTACTGTAGATAGCAACATTCCCTAGGCTGGGGACCTTTGACTGCACACAACAGAAGAAATGGAGCACTGGTATGCCTGATCTACTGTTCTCTGCTCTTTACTGTGGGTGTAATGTGACCAGGTCTCTAAGATCCTGCTGCTGTGACTTCCCTGCCATGGTGGACTGTGAGGCAAATAACTCAAGTTTCATTCATCAGAATATTCTATCACAGCAACAAAAGAAACTATGGCACTTCTCCTGNCTATCATCTTTCTTGACTTCACAATTTCATCTTTTTGATGTCAAAAGAAGCTTACCACAAATAACACTATTCTATCTACTCTGTCCCATCCATTCGTTCTATTTTGAAATGGAAAGATTGATACAGATGCCTGAAGGGGGCCAGGACAATTTTTACACCAATTAGGTCAACCTTAATTGTGTACAGTATATACAGTGGTGTGCACAGTGTGTGCATGGGGTAGGGGTGGGTTGCTCTGCTTCCTGAGACATGTAGTACTAATACTGTACTCAGTCAGTTCATAAATGCAGGGTTGTGTGGTCTTTGCTGAACCCTAGATTCATCTCTCAATTTCTCAAATGTGACTTCACATATCCACTTGAATATCAATTTCTCAAATTTAGTGAGAATGCTTGATAGACATTCAACTTCTCAACTTACAATACTCTGCATTCCATGCTAGTAACACTGTCTACCCAGATAGCTGTTCAAGCCAAAAACCTGGGGCCTCACTCTTGCCTTTTTCTCCAAAAGACTTACAAGTCTACCTCCACTCCAATACTTCTGTTACTAGGACTATTAGCCAATTTAACATGTCTGATCTACCCACAAAGCTTATTAACACAAATTACACAGAATAGAAAATGCTGGCTGTGATACTTCTCTAGGTATTGCTGATGCGATCGATATTAAAATGATGGCAGTCCAGACAGAGATGGCAGGTCAAGAGTCACTCTAGCCCGAGAGAGTGGAAGGCTCCTAAACGGCGCTTGAGTAGCCACAGGGCAAATGATGGACAAAAGCACCAACTTAATCTTTAAAGTTATTTCGATTCTTGCACACAAATCTGAGATGTCAAAACCCAAAAATTTCGGTAAACGCACGCCAAACCCTATAATGGTCTTTCTTTTCAAGCACTCCCAATTCTTTTCAAGCTTTTTGTTGATATTGTATGGAAGTAATCCTTTAATCTAAAAAACTTAAAGGAGGGCTTCTAGCAGTGAAACACTAAGCATGTAACAGGTAGGTTTTACAATGTTTCAGGTAGAAGAGGATACCAGAATTACCAGCTATGACAGGTATCAGAAACTGAGCTTCCACCTTCCTCAATGGCAAGTCTCCACGGAGGTCAGCATGTGCTCGAGGAAAGGCATCAAAAGATTTGTAGAGACTTAAATACATAAAGTTTCGGTTTTCTAAGTAAACACGTATGCTAACATCCATTGTACTTAAGTTGCTGACTTACATCCACTTTCAGTACCTGTATATAAATTAATGAAAATAGTCAACCAACTGCTTGGCTAAGCGAATCAGACTGAACAAAATGAAAGCTGAACAAGAAAAGCAGCCGCACTCTAAAAAGACATCAGTGGCTATTCTGCATCAGGATCATTCTCCGGGCCTAGAGAGCTAAAGGCAGAGAAACACTGATAAAAGGCAAGAGAAGAGATGGACAAGCCTTGATTCGAGTTTGAACCAGCATCTTTCCAAGGAAGGTGGGTGTCTCCGCAAAGAGCCTTCAGAGCTGTCTCTTATACACATCTAGATGTGTATAAGAGACAGCCAAAACACTTGGTGACCCGGCCAGCTGCCCAGGCGATGCCTCGCCGGGGGTGCGCACAAAGATGCGGCTGACAACCGAGCTCACCGGGCTCCCGGCCGGGGACGAGAAGCCCGCGCCGGGGGACACCGCCTCACCTACACCTGGCACACCTCTACCCACGGCTGCGCCCGCGCTCGCCGCCCGCCCTGTTGGAGGCGGGGCGCACTCGGCCCACTTCCGCCCCGGCAGAGGCGACCGACGGCACGACCCGCCCAGTGCGGCAGGCCGGTGCGCCCCCGAGGACCCGGCCCTTGCAACGGCCGCACGCAAATGAGGGCTCGGGCCACGCGCGTCGTGATTCGCGCGTTGGCGGCGGCGCTCGGGCGAGGGAGCCGAGCTTATGTAAATGAGCGGATTCTGTGTGCGCGCTCCTATAGGCCAGGGTGTGAGGACGCGTGTGAGCCAATGAGAGCGTCGGGCGGACAATCGGGGCTCTGCCTATAAAAGGGTGAGGCGGCGGCGCTGGCGTGCAGTTTCCTGTTTGCGAGAGTCTCTGTGTTTCTCGTTTTGTCGTCATGTCTGGTCGCGGTAAGCAAGGAGGCAAGGCCCGCGCCAAGGCCAAGTCGCGGTCGTCCCGCGCCGGCCTGCAGTTCCCGGTGGGGCGTGTGCACCGGCTGCTGCGCAAGGGCAACTACGCGGAGCGCGTGGGTGCCGGCGCGCCCGTGTACATGGCGGCCGTGCTGGAGTACCTGACGGCCGAGATCCTGGAGCTGGCGGGCAACGCGGCCCGCGACAACAAGAAGACGCGCATCATCCCGCGCCACCTGCAGCTGGCCATCCGCAACGACGAGGAGCTCAACAAGCTGCTGGGCAAAGTGACGATCGCGCAGGGCGGTGTCCTGCCCAACATCCAGGCCGTGCTGCTGCCCAAGAAGACCGAGAGCCACCACAAGGCGAAGGGCAAGTGAGGCCGCTGCTGGCGCCGGCCCGCGTCTCGGGGAGACGCCCGCGAACTCAAAGGCTCTTTTCAGAGCCACCCACTGGTTCANATTAAAGAGTTGTGTCACGGTAGCCGGTCTGGTGGCCTTTCCCGGCCCGTTCCCCCAAGTGTAGGCTGTCGAGTAGCGTTGCCACTCGCCTTGCGCGTCCCCAGCACCCTCCCCGCTCTGTCCACGGGCCCCAAAGTATCGTGCGTTGGGTGTTAGGTGTCCTGTGTCGGAGCAGGAGCGGGCGTCTCACTGTTGGAAGCACTTAGCGCCATATGTCAGCCCCACGCACAACTCGGTGTCCCGCACGCGGCAAGCGAGAAGCGGGCTGGCCGCGCTCCCCACCTACACTTCCGAAAGCTTCCTGCCCCTGCCCCTCCCCCAAGACTGGGACTCGACCAGGACGTCGAGGCCAGGCCAGACGTGAGGCACAGCCAGCCGCCGCTCCCGCCCGGTCCTTCCGCAAAGTCTAGGAGAAGGGGACGTGTCCCGCCCGCAATGACGGGCCGCGGCCCGCTCTGGGGATCGTGGGGGTCTGGGCGGCACTGAACATCAGCCTGTGACTCTGGGGGACGGCACTGAACATTAACTGTGACTTCGGGTGGCGGGCGGACGGGCGCGCTTCTCTCTGGCAGGGCTGGGACCGGCCGTCTCCCGGCAGCTACGAGAGGCGGCCCCACCCGCGGAGAGCGTTGGCAAGTCAGCTAGCCGCAGGGCTGGACCGGGGCGGGGCGGGGCGGGGCGGGGCGGGCCCGAGCCAATGGGCGGGCCCGGGGCCGGTGACGCCACGGCCAATGGCCCGTCAGCGCGGGACTTTCAAGTCGCTGTCCCCGCCCCGCCCGGGGAAGAGCGCGCCTATAAAGACGGTGGGCTCGGGCCCCGGGCAGGTTCCCGGCGCTCCTGGTCTCGGTGTCTCCCGTCTCTGCCATGGCTCGCACGAAGCAGACCGCCCGCAAGTCCACCGGCGGCAAGGCCCCGCGCAAGCAGCTGGCCACCAAGGCTGCCCGCAAGAGCGCGCCGGCCACGGGCGGCGTGAAGAAGCCGCACCGCTACCGGCCCGGCACCGTGGCGCTGCGCGAGATCCGGCGCTACCAGAAGTCGACGGAGCTGCTGATCCGCAAGCTGCCGTTCCAGCGGCTGGTGCGCGAGATCGCGCAGGACTTCAAGACCGACCTGCGCTTCCAGAGCTCGGCCGTCATGGCTCTGCAGGAGGCGAGCGAGGCCTACCTGGTGGGGCTGTTCGAGGACACGAACCTGTGCGCCATCCACGCCAAGCGCGTCACCATCATGCCCAAGGACATCCAGCTGGCCCGCCGCATCCGCGGGGAGCGGGCCTGAGNTCTCGACCTCGGTTCCATCCCACCAAACAAAGGCTCTTTTCAGAGCCACCACATGCGCCCGGAAGGAGCTGTTTGCGTCTCTGTCNTTGCGTGGTCTTTCACGGTCTTGGGAAGAGGTCGGTTTCGGGATGATGCCCGAGTAGCGAAGATCCCTGTTTGGGTTTCTCCAGGTGTCGCACTTGTGACCCTCTTAGGACCTTTCTTCCAGGAAGGTTTNCAGGTCACATGGTGTTCTAAAGTGCCCAATTAACTACTTTGGAGACGTCTCTACCTTTCGCTNACATCCAACTTGGCCTTTTCTGAAAGTCCTTTGATTTTTCTTTTTTNCCCACTCTTATAGAGTTGTCAATTATCAAATGAATGCTAGGACCTTCTCACTGGTAAGAGTGTCTAGTGAACACAGATCTGTGGTGCTGAGTGTCACAGAGGCCTGGTCAGATTGGCTAGTCCACAAGGCTAGCCCGTCTTGCGCTCTAGAAATTGGTNTACTCTCCACCGCTAACATGCATTGTTTACTCAGTCTCAAGTGAAAACAATATTACTGACATGCAGGTAACAATAGAGTAACATTTTCTTTTCAATAAAGTAACATTTTTTGTNCTCTTGGAACAATTAGGCTTGCAGTCATCTTGCAAGGTTTTGTTTGCTTGTGAGANCATGTGTATCTTTACAAGACAGAAATCAAGTTTCACCATTTGAATTTTTTAATCTAAGCTNTTATCTCCTTTCAGGTGTTGCATATTGGGTTCAGGTTTAATTAGGATGATGGCATACAAGGTATGTGTGTAGAGGGAAACCACATAGTAAAAGGCTGACTACTACTGAGAGCTTTCCCTGGGGTCCTCTACTCTCTTCATCCTTGTCCTCCAAGTTCTGCGTTGAAAGCTGTACACACCAGTATTTTTTTGTTTTTGTTTTTTGTTTTGTTGTTGTTTTGAGACAGGGTTTCTCTGTGTAGCTTTGCCACCTTTCCTGGAACTCACTTGGTAGCCCAGGCTGGCCTCGAACTCACAGAGATTCGCCTGCCTCTGCCTCCCGAGTCACACCAGTATTTCTAAGTCCTTCCTTCAGAGAGTGATAACATCAAATTCGTTGTTCCCGAATCTTTATACACCATATTGCTTCCCAAGCCTCTCTGTTCCTTTTCAGATGCCCCACTTCACTGATAGATCCCTCTCATCTATTAGAAGTTCCTTCTTGTCCTTTGCCCAAAACTTGCAAGTCACCAAATACTTTCAAATGTTTTGAATTGTATCACTCTTCATCTGTCCAGGACCCTTGCCTTAACTGACACCCTCAACAGCCTTGGTCTAAGCAGCTTACATATTCAGGACGGTTTCTCTCCCTGCCACTAAGTTAACAGGAGCATCCTTTAAAACTTCATTTAAATTTTTAAAATTTAGATTAATTTAGTTTTTATGTATGAATGGTTTGCCCACATGCATGTGTGTGTGTTTGTGTACCATGAGCCTTCCTGGTGCCTGAGGAGGCCAAAAGAGGCTGATGGTCCCTTGGAACTGGTATTATGGACACCATGTGTGTCCTGGGAACTGAATCAGGGTCCTGTGCAAGAGCAGCCAGTGCTCTTAACTGCTGAACCATCTATTCAGCCACAGTAACTTTTTTTGATGTTTGGTTGGTTTTTTGTTTGTTTTGTTTTATTTTTTGAGACAGGATTTCTCTGTGTAGCCTTGGATGTCTTGGAACTTGCTCTGTAGACCAGGCTGGCCTGGAACTCATAGAGATCTGCCTGTTTCTGCCTCCATTGCTGGGATTAAAGGTGGTGGCTACCACTGCCCGGCTACAGTAACTATGTTTTAACCTCAATTAAAAATTGATACACATCTAGTTCCTAGGGTTTTCTGTTGCTTCCTAGGTTTAGATACTCTTCCAGCTGAACAAAGAGTTCTAGCATGATACAGCACCTGCAATTCACAAGTGCGGTGTCTTCACACATCCTGTTTCCTCTGTCCCAAATACCCTCCCTTTGTAAATTCAGAGAATCAAGATTCATCCCCACAAGTCTCCTCTTCCTTTTCCCTCTTCGGCTTCTCTTTGGATCCTCCTCCTCCTCCTCNTACAGCAAAATATTCATTTTACCACCTAGTATACATATTTAAATAGATCTAAAATGGAGACAAGTTGCACAAAGTGATATTTTCAATCCCAGTCTTCATGAAACAGAAGTTTTAAAATGATTCTGCCTCCCATCTCAGTGCATGTTTACCCTGTGCTGATAAGTTACAACCAGGCAAGAGTTAGAAATTACAATTCATCAAGTACTTAAGTCAGACTTTCACATGTGGTAGGAAATCAGACTGCCAAGATGGCATAGTGGTTCAAGGCACTTCCTGCCAAGACTTGTGACCTGAGTTCTACCCTAGCTCCCACGTGGTGGACGAAGAGAACCAACTCCAGCAAGCAACCCTCTCATCTCCACTCCTGCACTGGGCTCAGCATGTATGCACACACAGAAAATAAAAGGGTTTTTTTGAAGTTACTGATGGTATCAATATTAACAGAGAAAATCACCACTCACATCAAAATTTGTTATGGTTTTATTTAGTAGGAATCCCGGCATGGCTTCACACCTGGCGGCAGGCACATGAGTGTAGAGAAAATAGAAATGAGACTTTTATGAACAGGAGGTATGCTTACTTGAAGGCATGCTATGGTAAGTATCGAGGAAGGGCCTGTCTCTTATACACATCTAGATGTGTATAAGAGACAGCCTCCTCCTCCTCCTCCTCCTCCTCCTCCTCCTCCTTTCCTTCATTCTCTAGTATCTCTTCTCTTTCTCTACCCTCAGCATAGGGCCAGCAATATTCCTCATGGAGTGATAATAGGTATAGGCAGTGTCTGGGACACCACAGGGAATGTTGACTGATGGACCTGAATTGTCTAATCCACCTTGCCTTATCCAGTGGCATTGGGCTCAAGAGGCCAGATCTCTTGGAATTAAGAGCAGCTCTGGGCTGGAATTCTGGGAAGAACTTTTAAGGTCCTTGAGGCAGGTCTCAAATCAAGGGAGCAGAAAACTCATACACAATGTCTGAGAAGCTAAGGTGCCCTTTGCCCCAAAGTGACCTTGCTTTTAGCTTTAGCTTGCTTCCAGATATAATAATTAAGGAGAGAATCAGATAGCTATACTCCCACTAGCCCATCCCAACCCCAACCCCATGAGCACCACTCTCTGAAGGCTGATGGCCAAGGGAAAGACCTCTCTAAAGATTCAGTCCTGCTGAGAGGTCTTTGGGGTGTGGGTGGAGCTCAGGATGGGACCTCCCAAAAGTATCGGTGAAGAGTGGCAAGGAGAGGAAGGAAGATGGACAGGAGGGAGAAGGGGAGCAAGAAACAAGCTTTAAGAACTTTGTTGCTATGAATTGGGCCATGAGGCCCATGGGAAGGTAGGACTGAACTCCAGATTCTTAACTGGAGAAGGGCCACAAGAAAAGATCTGGGTCTCAGTTTCTTTGTCCACAATAGAATTATATCTACCTTGCTTGCTGTAAGAATTAAGATAATTTAAAATTTACACAAAATACTTAAAACAAAGGCTCACATGTGGTAATTGTTAGGTCCAAAGTGGACCCCCCCCAAAATGGCAGTGCTGGTGACAGTGTCCTAATCAGAAGGACTTTGGCCAGGTAAACAGAAGGATTGTTACTGGTAAACAGGCAAAAAAGCAGGGTTCTATTTGCTAGGAACCTCCCTTAATCCATCCCAAAGGTCAATTTTCCTCAGGCAAAGGCACCTAATTCCCAATTAATCCAAACAGTTTGTATCGGCTTAGAGACCCCACCCTGCCGACGGTCATCAAATCTGCTTGGTTTTCCCACCATTTTGCTCTTCTTTCTGTCCACCCCCAAAAGTTATAGTTTGATCTCTGTGGGAGGCCACCTTTTAAAGGGTTCCTATGAGGAGGAGAGAGGAATAAGAAACTTTTAGATAGAAAGATAGCAGAGAGGAGAAAGAAACACAGGATAGCTTTAGGAGGACCTGGATCAAAAATCCACTGACCCCTTCTGGCTCGTCAAAAGGGCTTTTTATAACAATGCCAAGGGGCGGGCAAAAGACCTCTTCCTTGCTAAATCAAAGCACACCGCACAGCCAAGTGCAGACCCTTCCAAACACCTGGTACCCACGCCTGTGGTCAAATCATCTCCTTATGCAGTCCTGCTGGGTAAAGCAAGCTCAGATTTTCGGACCCTGAGTAAGTTCTCATTAGGAAACCTCTGTGGGTCTCTACAGATCCCTAACAAACCTTTCTAGCCATGGAGTGATTCAGCATGGTGGTTTCCCTGCATCCATTACAGTAATAGGCACTAATGGTATCATTAACATTAGTGACATCAGAATTACTTTTTCTTGTTGCTATGAGAAACACCCAACAGAAACAATTCAAGTGAAGATTAAGTCATTTTGGTTTAAGAAGGGCTAGGGAAGCCAGTCGTGGTGACACACACCCTCAATCCTAGCACTCCGGAGCCTGAGGGAGGGGGAATCCCTGAGTTCGAGGCCAGCCTGAGTTACATAGTGAGTTCAAGGACAGCCAGGGCTACACAGACTCTGTCTCAAAAACCAAAAGCAAACAAAATCCAGAAGGGGTATGGTGAAGGAATAGCTGTGTGTG
>LZPO01044436.1:48586-64531 GCA_001675575.1 Neotoma lepida | reverse complement strand
CTCCTCCTCCCCGCCCCTCCTCCTCCTCCTCTTCTGTCTTAGTTATTCCTCTCTTCACAGCTGCTGTTGAACCAGCCTGCTTCCATCCTAGGCTTGAGAGCCATCTTATAGTAAAAACAAACTAGGCTCATTCCTGTTTACAATTAAATCTTTTTCTCAAGGATTGGGCTACACCCCTCCTGTAACCTTAACCACAAATGGTTCTGTACTGCCTGTTCCAGGAACAACCATATCTTTGTTTCAAAAAGTTGTTATGACCAACTTGTTATGCTTACATTCTGCTCCTGTAATCCCACGTATTTGAAAAACCCCTACTCCTGAACTATAAAAACCCTTATCTTCCCCATGTCCAATGCTCATTGCTGATCTCTTGCACCCTGCCTTTAGGGAGGCACAGTCCATGTACACAAATAAAAAAATCTTGTCTTAATTAATTTGGACATGATTTGCGTCAGTGGTCTTTCTCCTCGAATCTATGGAATTCACACTATGTCACTAAAGCTTACTTGTACTGCTTTTGACAAAGCTGAAACCAGACATTAGCTGAGGCTGTGAACCAGACTTTATTCAGCAACTACTAAACACAGCTGTCACTGCTGAGTTGTGGGCATGAATGCCCAGGCATTCTAGAGGGTGGGGCAACAGATGGCAGGGCAGAGAGGGGTCAGCACAAGTGAAAATCCACACAAGGCTTGCCAGTGTAAATGCCTGTCTCATCAGGCAACTGAGGCTCAGCTCCCTGCAGATTACTCCTTGTCTCCTTCCTCCCTGGAGACGCTGCCTGCAGGTCTGGAGTCTTTGTAAATCTCTGGCACACTCTTCCACTGTCAAGTACGTTGGTGCTGCAGAAGAATCTGGAACCACAGTGGCTTGTCTACTTTAATGGCAGCCAGAGTTGCACAAGGTGGAGATCTGGTTTCATGGATGAATCCTCAAGGGATGGTGTGGGCTTTTTCTCCTGGCCCCCTCTGCATTTTTCTTAACACTTGAAAGAGCCCGGAGAGGCACATGCTTGCTTTCCTATCAGTAATGTTTACTTTAAAATAGTTTTCAAAAAGAAGAGACAGAGGGAAAGGGGGATGGGGGAAGAGGATGAGAAGGAGGAAGGGAGGGGTGTGTGGAGAGGAGGAGAAAGTGACAGAACCTAGGTAGCTTCGAGGTGGAAAAGGAATGCCTACAAGTTCCCCATCTGTTGCAACACCAGGATTAACCTCCATCCCTGCTGCGACTGTGTTAGGCATTGGGGCACAGCAGCAAACAAACTTCCCCTTAGCGTCAGATCCAGGAATCTGCAACTTTCATCTTCCTAAGTCTCTGTAAGTTGACACGGTTTAGTGTCTAAAAACCAGAAAGTTTCTTCTGCTGAAACCTATTTGCTTTCTTGCCTCCCTAAGCACAACTGCAGAGCAGAGCCTCTCGTCAGGAAGAGGTCGACGCTACGTCTCCATCTGGAGAGCCAGTCTTAAGATGACTATCCGCTGTAATGATTGAGATGGTCAGAGAAGAAATGGAACCAGCATGCCAGTTTCTCCCCTGAGCCCATTACCACATAAGGAATCTGAAAGATGATATTCCCCACACGCCTAGAGCCCTGTCGCCACTTTACACACCAGGAACCCAAGGCTTACAGAGAAGAATTTGTGCACAAGGCTGGACTGGAATGGAGCCCAGGTGAGTTTCCTTGTGGCCTGGCCACAGAGTCCAGAGCATCAAGGGACCCTGGAAAGATGAGAGGGGCCAGCAAGTGGACCAGAGGCTTTGGGTCCCGGGGGTGAATCTAACCACACTTGACATCTCCTAGTCTTCAGTTTCTAATCTCTGCTTTCAGCTCTATCGTACGCTGCCCTTCCCTGGTGGTCTAGTGGCTAGGATTAGGTGCTTTCGCCTGTCAGGGAAGCCCTTTTGATACGTGACCCCCCTCTCGAACCCTCATAGGTTTGGCCACACACACTTAAGGTCCACAAACACAAGAATCCTCCCCTAGGACTCCACCAAGATCCAACAGGGCTTGTGGGCTGTCCAGGAGAGGTCAGGGGAGGCAGAACTCTCAAGCCCTACTCTCCTCATCAAATCACTGGCAGAGTTTTCACCCCAAACAGCAATTCCAATTGCTCCCTTCTCAATACAAGAATGAAAACCAGGGGCTGGGAGAGGTTTCAGAGGTTAAAAGCGTTTGTTGCTCCTGTAGAACGACCCAGCATTCAGCTCCCAGCACCCGTATGGTGGCTCACCACCGTCTGCTCCAAAGAATCTGGTTTACAGGCAACAAGTGCGCACATGATGCACGTGTGTGCAGGCTTACACATGAATTTTTTAAATTGACCTATTCTTCTCTCATCCCAACCACAGTTTCCTCTCCCTCCATACACATAATTTTTTTTAAATCCCTCCATACACATAATTTTTTTTTAAAGAACATGACTTGTTTCTCTCCTTCTCAGGACAATTCAACAGGTGTTACCAGACATAAAAATAAGCAAATACTTTGATCTAGAGATTGCTTTTTCAGAATTCATTATATGTGTAATATACTTATTATAATTATAAATATTCTATATAGACTCTAGTTCATGTGCCTGAATTTTTAAATATACTACTCTATCCATAATACAAAAGAAGCTGCAATTTTTGAAGGGCTGATACAGGTGATGGGACCAGTGTTGTGGACAGGTTCTTTTTAAAAAAAATTTTTTTAAACGTATGTGTATGAGTGTCTCAACCGCATGTATGTCTTTGCACCACGTCTGTGGCTGGTACCCAAGGAAGGTCTTGTTTTGACTACAAAGGAGAAAGCTCTTACTCTCTTCGAAGTTGTAGTGTGACCGGCTGCCATGTCCTGCTAATATGTCTTCCCACCGCGATGGTCTGTAGCCTCAAATTGTGAGCCAATTACGCCCTACCTTCTTTAAGTTGCTCTTCTCGGATATTTTGTCACAGAAAGTAAATGCATGGGGGCATTTAATTTTGGGGGCAATCTGTGAAGAAAGCATTTCTATCCTGCTTCAAAATGCAGAAATTTAGGTACGGAAAACCTCAATGACTTGTTTAAAGTCTCACCAGAGCCACTGAGGCTCCCCTCAAGTCTACTGCGCCCTTCCCATCCTCTTCAGGTCTTGGCAGCTTCCCAGAGGCCCGAAGTTTTTAAAACCAAGTCTGGAGAAAATACTTGGTAAGAGTTTGTAAAGGTTTTGTTTAATGGCCTCGCCTGACTCTGTTTGGGGCGCCGCGCGTACCCACAGGGGACAGTGGAGATCGGAAGAGTTCTTAGGTGGTTGCCGAGAGTCAAACCTGGATTCTTCGGAGAGCTCTTAGCCTGAACTGTCTCTCTCTCTCTAGCTCCTTATTAGAGAATTTCTTGATGAAACTTAATCTTGGAGAGAGCATTAAATAAAGTAAGCTGTTGTCCTCACACAAAAGGATTTTTGCTCTGGTGAGACATTGGAACCTTTACTCAGAACTTCTTCCTCAAAAGCTACAATTCAGTGATACCGAAACCTCAGGACAGGATCCCTGGGGATGAAAACCTTTTAGGTTGTTTTTTGAGACATGGTCTCATTATTTAGCTCTGGCTGGCCTGGAGCTCGATATGTAAATTAGGCTGATACCGAACTCTCAGAGCTCCTCCTGCCTCTGACTCCGGAATGCTGGAATTAATGGCGTGTGTGTGCGGATTTTAACCCTCACAAACCTGATAGCCACTCCCTTCCCTGTCTGTTCCAGCCAGGCGTTACCATGTAACTCAGTTACAGTCTAAAGCAGATAGGTGGAATCCTCTGGGGACGGCATTCTTCCCTGAACAAAAATGTTTGAATACCTTCTGCCTGCACGTCCTATCCTATTTCCTGCCTAGAATATCGATGTGAAGCCATCTTCTGCCATGAGAATAAAAACCTCAGGCTAAAGGTGTCTGAATGGAAACAGGAAGAACTTGGAAATCACTGAACAGCTGTGGTAGCAGTATTCGGTATTTCATATTTATAAGTTTGTACCTGGACTCCTTGATACATATGGAAGACAAGTACTAACCTGCTTGGGCCACTGCTAGTTAAGTTTGCTGTTAACATTTCCAGCCAAAAACAGTCTGAAAGGATAGACTTGGGGATTCTCTGCTCGCACCAAAAACAAACAAACAAACAAACGAAAACGAAAACAAAAACAAAACCCAAAACCCACAACCCTGCGGGTAGCAGGCAAAAGAAAAGAAGAGACTAGACTGCATCAGTGAGGAATCGAGCCCAGATCTCCCGCGTGGCAGGCGAGAATTCTGCCATTGAACCACCAATGCATACTTAAGATTGCCTTCTGACGGCACATTGAGGGAAAGGGAAGAGACGCCATGCATCTCAATTAATTTCTACTGAAAAACAGCAATGCAAACCAACCTTTCCTCATAACTGAGTTTTCCGGTGTTGAAAAGGAAACACAGGTCCTCTTACATGCTATCTTTTTGTTTCTCTTTGTAATATAAGAGTATTATAATTAAAACATTTAATAAAATGAGAATTCAGTAATCGGTGATTCACTTCAACCATCTTTATTCTGCTTTTAGTAAATTGGAAAACCAGGGGAGATTGAGAATGTGGTCCCCCACTCAGCAAAGACTCATCTTAGGAATCTTCCTGATGTTCCGGTGTAGACTTACGGTGAAAACACACTGGTGATAGACCAAAGAGAAGAGAAGAAAAGAAGGAGAGGGGAAAAAAAAGAAAAAAAAAACCACACTGCATTGGCCGGGAATCGAACCCGGGTCTCCCGCGTGGGAGGCGAGAATTCTACCACTGAACCACCAATGCACCCATAAGAACCCCTTCTGACAACACAATGGAAAAAGGTACAAGAATCCACCCGTCCATCTGTTTTCATTTGACAGACAGAAATGTAATCCAATGTCTCTGAACATAAATTGTAAACACAGTATCTTTTGTATTTCCCAGTGTTGCGGAGGAATGACCTCCTCATGCTAGGCAGTGAAAAAGCCTAAGTCCTCTCACCCGTCAATCTGGGCCAGGTTTGCCCCTCAAGGAGTTTTGGGGAATGGCCTACTGAATTCCTTCAATTTCTGCCTGCCATGACCTTGAAGTTTCACCTCATTAGAATGGAAATACTAAACCAGTTCAAACTCGTGGCTCTGCCAAGCCTCCTTTGAAGTTTACCAGACCTAAGTAAGGATACCACCAAAGTCCAACTGGGTGAACCAATGCAGTGTTACAGGAGTGTGGGGGAGGGGTGACAGCTCTTGAAAGCTACAAGGGAGGAGTTCATCTCTTTAGAATGTCCTGTGTCTTAAGGAGTCCCCACTCCACGCCAGTATGGAATGCTTCAACCAGGAAGAAATTGCTACATCACTCAAAGTGCAGGGGGGTACACAGTGCACGGGCCGCAGACAGTAATGTTGCATGTTTTGATCAGAGACCTCCAGGCACTTGAGAGCCCTCCAGCAACTGCAATTGCTGTCTGTGGTGTCCTACTCTCTAAGCTCCAAGGAAGACTGGCCAGAGAGACCTCCTAGATTTCTGCCATGCTGCTTGTTTAGAGAGAAGAACATCGTGAGAGTTCCAGTGTTGTCGCTCCCCCCCACCCCCCACCCCCCGCTTGCCTCTCCTCCTGTCTTTACAAGCCTGTCTTCCTAATCCAATGCTTCCCTGCTTCGAGTGGGATGGAAACCAAGATGCAGTGGTGGGGGAACCTCTGGTGAGTGTCACTGCCCAGCATTCCTCTTCATCTACCTCTCTACAGGTTGACAGGTGTCCAGGGTCTCAGACCCAAGCAGTTCCTACGGAAGCCCATTTAGCTCAGTCTCACCCAAAGCACAGCTGCCGAGCAGCTGGAGCAACAGAGAAACCAAACAGAAACAGCCAACCAAAGGGAAAGGGCCCTAAGTCTACACCAGAATATCAGGAAGATTTGTAAGATGAGTCTTTGCTGAGTGGGGGACCACATTCTCAATCTCCCCTGGTTTTCCAATTTACTAAAAGCAGAATAAAGATGGTTGAAGTGAATCACCGATTACTGAATTCTCATTGTATTAAATGTTTTAATTATAATACTCTTATATTACAGAGAGAAACAAAATGATTGTAAGTACAAGTCTTGAGTGTGCAGTAGCTCTTTCACTTACAGTTATAGTTAATTGTTGGGTAGCCCCAAATCAAAAGACTGTACAAGAGTGTAATATATGACTCCTGTGTTGTCTGTCCATTGGTGAATGCAGTAATTACAGTGTATCACTATCCTAAGGGCCTGTACTTGAGTTCTGAGATTCTATTTCTGGTTGCAATTAAGTAAATACATGTTGCCGACGAGTGTAAGAGCCACTCCTCCATTTGATGCATTTTTAGGCAACACCTTTTCACTTTTAGGAATAAGCGGCTTATGTTCTGTACCTCATGGGTGTGGTGGGCAAATGGTGATATTTCCCTGCACAACGGGCATCAGAGGAGTCCTGCCGCTTCACCTGCATCAAAAAGGAAACCTGAGTTAGGCCTCTCCCCTGATTTCACTTGCTTAAATAATAGAAACATGATCTGCAGGTAAGACTCCCTGATTGGTGCCCCGCACCCCCCCCACACCCCCAGATTTGTGTTTGTACTTTTGTTAGTNCAATAGACTTTTGAATGGCTTGCTTTTTGTTTTAAAACAGAAACCAAATTGCCAGTCTGTAACTCCCTATGTAAACCGTGCTGGCCCCATTTCATCTGGGGATCTGCCTGCCTCTGGGTGCGGAGATTAAAGGTGCACACCACCCACTCTTCCCGAGAAATTTCTTACCATGTGTGCCACAGTTCAAATGGTTTCATTTAATGTGCTGTGGGTTTTGCCAACTCTCTGTTAAGGTTCTCAACCTTCTTAATGCTTAGACCCTTTAATCCAGTTCCTCATGTTGTAGTGACCCCCAACCATAACATTTTCGTTGCTATTTCATAACTGTAAGTTTGCTACTGTTATGAGTTATAATATAAATATTTGTGGTTTCCGATGGTCTTAGCAACCCTTGTGAAAGGGTGGTTCGACCACTAACAGNCTCGAAACCCACACGTTGAGAACCACTTCTCTACAGGATAAGATGGTGTGTTGCAGATAGGTGGCTATTTGGGGGTTTAAGATAATTCAAGATGATTCCTCTCTGGATCTTCAACACACCATCTCTCCGCAAGCAGGAAAGTTCAACAAGCCAATGGAGTGAAGGGGAGGGGCATGGCATCTCCCCTGGGTCAAGGATGGGGCGTGGTCTGTGCAGATTAGGTGCCAAAATGGGGCATGGCAGGGAGAGAATTTGTTGGCAGGGGACAAGTAGAAGAGCGGGGACTTTCTCCTTGAGGTCATAGATGTAGGCGTGGTCTATGTAGATAAGAGGCACGCAGGGGCTGCCGCGTCCGCACTTCGTGCGAAAATGAGAGAGATTTTGCGCGCGGCGTGGGAGGGAGCGGGGATCCGCAGGGGCAGCGGAGCGTAGGGGATGGCTTGCCTGCCGGAGGAGGCCCGCGATCGCGCTTGGAGAAGTGACCGTGTGTTGAGAGCGCAGGGCTGGTGTGTCTGAGTCGGGTGTGCAGGTACGGAGAGCATACTTACCTGGCAGGGGAGATACCATGATCAAGCAGGTGGTTTTCCCAGGGCGAGGCTCACCCATTGCACTTGGGGTGTGTTGACCCCTGCGATTTCCCCAAATGCGGGAAACTCGACTGCATAATTTGTGGTAGTGGGGGACTGCGTGCGGGTGTGTTGACCCCTGCGATTTCCCCAAATGCGGGAAACTCGACTGCATAATTTGTGGTAGTGGGGGACTGCGTGCGCGCTCTTCCCTGGTAACCTTGGTACCCAAAAGAAAGACTATTTTGGTTTAAGACTTATTCTGCTAGGACTTATTCTGTTAGGTAAGCATTGTCCCACGAATTTCTAACTCTTGGTGATGGGGTGCTATTGGCTTGCTCAGGCTGATTGTCAATTCTCTTTGTAAAATTTACTTTCTTTATTTTTCTTGCATATATGTACGTGCATGCTTGCCTGGTGTTAAAAGAGGTCAGATCCAGGAGNTCGGAATTCCAGAAGGTTGTGAGCCACCACCTGAGCAAACTCAAGCTCAGGTCCTCTGCAAGAGCAAACAAACCCTATTAACTCTAGCCAGCTCTGCGGCCCTCTTATTTTTCTTTTAGACAGGGTTTCAAGTAGCACAGGCTGTTTGTACCTATCAAGGATGGCCTTGGACTCCTAATATTCTTGAGCCAACTTCTTAGTTTTTATTTATTTATTTTTTTTTCCGAGACAGGGTTTCTCTGTGTAGCTTTGGCGCCTTTCCAGGAACTCACTCGGTAGCCCAGGCTGGCCTCGAACTCACAGAGATCCACCTGCCTCTGCCTCCCGAGTGCTGGGATTAAAGGCGTGCACCACCACTGCCCGGCTTGAGCCAACTTCTTAAGCACTTAGTTTCCCTTCCTCCTTTACGAGTCTCTAGCTGGCTCCTTCGCTGGTTTTGTCTTCTGCCCTCTGGGCCTTGGGGATCTCTGGCCACAATTTTGTGGGGGTCTGACTCTGGGTGTCTTTTTCTTGGTGTCTGCTCCCCACTCTTTGGGTCTGCTGCCCACCCTGCCTCTGCAGAGCCCAGGCTGGTGATCACTGGTTCCAGAACAGACTATGGCAAGGGAAGGAGGTGGAGAGAGGAATTAGGATGAAGACATCAAAGAAGCCAGAAAGAGTGGAAGCCCCTAAAACAGGGATGAATGTGAAGAAAGATCATGAGAAAGTGTGGAATGCACAAACCTAGAAGATGGTAAACTACATGAATCACGTATAAAGTCCCGACTCTCAGGACCCTTCCCAGCTTTATCAACCACTTGGAAGTGCTTTTAATGAATTCTCTTTAATGCTTACTACTATGGGATTCTGCTACAATTCTTTTCTGGTCCACAATGACTAGGAATCCCAGCAGATGCTCTCTGGACTCCCAGTCCATGCCTATGACAGGACTCTGCTCNTTCCCACTGCAGATCCCGCTCTCCCACAAGCACCGGATGGCTGAGAACAAAATGGAGGCAGGCTGTCAAGAATCAGGTACATCTGCTCTGTCCCTACTGTCCCTCTCCCCTAGTCTCTCTGTCCTCTTTGGCTTTACTGTTCTGGGCCTCCTCTGCCTATGTGCCCAACAGCCTCTGGTGCCATGGCTTCCTGTCTCCCCACTGACACCTGCCTCTTCTGTCCCCTTCCTCTTTCTTATCATTTCCTGTCTGCCCTCCTGCCGACATCACTGCTGCCATCCTGTATGGATTTCTGTTCTCTGCGAAACTGATATATCTCTACCTGTGCAGGTGTTTTCTTAGGGCCTGTCTTTCCTTGTTCCTCTCACATTTGAAGAAGCATGCTGACACGACACAGACTGTTATCCTATTGGAACCCCTGCTCACCCCTGTACAAACTGGGAAACTGTCTGCCCTACTTCCCCAACCCTGCCCACACTGAGAAAACTCTGAACAACGGAATGGCCCCAAAACCCAGTTCTGGATTTCTGGCAGTGGATGGAACCCACCTTTCTGACATGACCGGCCCACTCAGGTGTCCGCCCAGCAGCTTAGCTTTTGACCATGTTTGGGCACAGTCCTAGCTCCTGGCTGACATGTCATCACCCATTGCTTAAGATCTATAAAACCTCCCTGCCTTAGCCTACGTGCTCAACTTTCCTAGCGCCATTCTTAGGGCTGCACAGATGGCTCCTCTGTAGTCCCTAGTACCTTGCAAATTGTATGGACTCGTTGAATGGGAATATTCCTACTTAAGGTACGATACTTCAGAGACAAGATACTATAAAAACTGATTATATTTAGGTGACATCTTCAGTACTTAACCATGTGGCAGACCCTGTGACACTTGTCCTCTCTGTGCATCAGTCATTCCTGGGCTGGGAGAATCCCAGAACCCCAGTCCCCAGCAGGTCTGTTTGCTCTCATTGTATCCCTTCTTCCTCCCTTCCCCCTCTCCCGCCTTCTTTTCCCCTTCTCCCTTGTCCTCTATCTCCTGTCTTTGTCTCTTTTTAAATTTGTTTATGTGCATTGGTGTTTTGTCTGCATCTATGTCTGTGTGAGGATCCAGACAGTTGTGAACTGCCATATGGGTGCTGGGAATTGAACCTGGGCCATCTCTCCTGCCNCCATCTTTGTCTCTTACTCCCTGCCCTTTGTCCCTCTGGGGCAAATACATCTCCTTTGTGCTGAGAACTTGGTCTTGAGGTGTCTTGTGCCAAATACGGGTCCCTTCACTTGGCTCTTNGCTGAAGCTGTTATAACAAATGACAGTGATAATGGCAAAGCACACTGCTGACTTAATGTAAGTTCATTGTCACAACAGAAGGGCCTCCAGCTCAGGTGAACCAGAGGATTCAGACAGAGGTTCTGATGACAAGCAGACAGTGGGGAAGAAATATGACAGGGCCAGAGGTCTGTGCCTCACCACTAATACTCAGGAAAAGCCANCCAGCTGCTCCCTCCTCTGTGTTCCTGTCTTCAGGCCCCTGCTGTGACAAACTTCTTAGGGAGATGTGAACTTCTACTCACTCCACAGAGCAAACCTACTCATCTCAAGTAGGGAACAGAGAATAAAACAAAGTAGGGAAACCACCAAGGCCATAGGTGAAGCAGTAAATTTCACTGGGGTTACTTACAGAAACAGAAACAACTCAAAAGACAGCTGCAACCTAAAAGCCCTCACAAAAGCTGNGAACCTGGAGGGCACTGCACAGCCTGCAGGCAGCAACAGGTGTGCTTCCCAGGCAGCTCAGGTGGTCTGAGTGTCTCTCTGCAGTCCTTGCAGCTTGTGTGTATGCTTGTGGAGGGAGGGCCCTAGTGAGTCCAGTCGGTTTCAGTGACTTCCTCAAGCTATTGAGTTGTTNATTCCTTGAACTTCCCTGCAGGNTGCAATGTTTCACTTCATCTCCTTTTAACATCCTGTCTTAACTGCCCCTNAGAACACCTGTTGTTTTGNTTCCCNTTTAAATCCTGTCTCTTAATGAGAGTCCCTCCAATAAGGAACTGCTACACATCAGCACCCCTCCCAGGAGAGTCTTGGCACCTGCTTGGAGTGCTGTGAGAGGGTTGTGGGGGAGGAATGAGTGCCCTTCCAGCTTCTGCTTAACATGATTGATATACCAAAGTGCCATGTTTAGGGCTAATGTGTCCCAAACCCGTCATACCTAAGATGCAAAACCCAGAACCAAAATCAGTGATATAAGTGGCCGGGAAGATTAATTTCAAATGCTTACATCTATACAAAGGAATGAGTTTGTATTCACTATGTACTTTTTTCTCCCAAGTTTATGTGTCCAAAGCTTACTATGAAAACAGCTGTCCCCTGAACACTTGAACACATCTCCTTAGAAATGCCATTATCCACGAGTGCAGCCGTCGTGTTGTTTGGTATTTATCTCATCTCTGAGATAAAAACTACTGTTTTTCCTTGGGTCTCTTGTTCTCCATACAAGACCGTCAGACCTGCCTGCAGAGGGAACTTGGAGCTTGTGGGTGCCCTCCCTAGGCCACGCCAGGGGAGCCAGCAAGGATTCTGACCCCCAGGCCACCTCTGAACAGAGGTCCTCCCTGAGCCTTGGGCAAGTTAGGAGGCATCTGTGGGGAAGGCCGCCTCACGCCTGGGCGTTCCNCTCCGGAGGACTGCAGCCGCTCAGCTCTTCTCCCAGGATCAAGGACCAAACAGGCCGACTGCAGAAAGGCAGCCGCGGCCTCTGCTCCAGCCTGAACCCAGCAAAACTTGCTCCCAGGAACCCAAGGACAGCTGTGGCCGTGTTTCTTGTTACAGCTTACGCACGTGCGCAAGGTTGAGGGACTTGGTGATTCGGTGACCTTGGGGTCCGGTGGGTAGCCGAGGACCCGGAGCCCCAGGCCAGGTGGCCCTAGTGTTGTGGTCAGCTTCCCCCCTCTCTGGCCTCTTCTCTTTCACCGACTCAGGATCTCTTCATTTAAATGAAAGAAAACAACTTTCCTTTCACCATGGTAAACATAAAGGTCCCACCGAGATTTGAACTCGGATCGCTGGATTCAGAGTCCAGAGTGCTAACCATTACACCATGGAACCCACATGTTGTGCCCATTTCCTGTCTAACATTTCCTGGGCTGTGGAATGGACTAACCCTGACTGTCCTACTGCATTTCACCTGCACCTGCTAAAATGAGATCAAGTCTCCTTAACTCAGAGCTGGGAAGGAGTCCTTCTAGCCTCCATCATCTGTTCCGGATTGCCATTCCTTCCTGTCCTTGTGACATTTCTCCAATAAATGGTGTTAGTGTTATTGTCTTGTTGTTTGCCTTTTCCCACCTCCCAGGAACACCAAGAGCAGGATTTGGAAGTTCCTGCCGTCCTTGGTCACCTAGCAGCCACAAAGGCACTCCACTACTTCCTATAATATATAAAAGTGGGTCAGCGATGGAGGGGAGTTGGGATGTGGGGGAACCTTCATATTTTCGTCATATATACATTTGTGTAGCTTTGGGTTTTGTGTTTCTTACAACAAATGTGTTTTTAAAAAACAAAGTTAAATGTAAGCAATTATATTTAAAGGTTTACATAAGACATCCAAACTAGTGTTAATCCCAAAAATGTGAGGAGAGAGACCACCAACCAACCTAAATTACCATGGCCAAATTAATTAAAACATGCAATTAATTAAANTAAGCTTTTTAAATCATGTACACAGGCTGCCTCCTCCTAACNTGGGCTTCAAGAGGTCAGCATTGGGACAAGGTTTTTATAGTTCAGGGGGTTTCCAAATGGGAGATTTGAGAGGCAAAATGGGTGGGGTTACAGACACAGAACATAACAAGGTAGTCATAACAACCCTTTGAAACAAAGGTAGGGTTGCAAGATGGTTATAACTTTTTGAAACAAAGGTAGGGTTGCCATTCCCTGGAACAGGAAGTACAGAACCATTTGTAGTTAAGGTTACAGGTGGACATAGCCCAATCCTTGAGAAACAGAGGGTTAATCATAAACAGGAACAAGCCTAGTTNGTCTTTACTATAACAAGGCTGTAAGAGACCAGTTTCAGCTCAGGACCCCCAAGATCAAGTTCTCAGCACAAAGGAGATTTCTTTGCCTTTGAAAGGGGGGAGGGAACATGGGAGAGTTCCTGTGTCCCACTTAGAGCTGAAGCCATAGGCCACATAGTTTGTAATTAATATATACCTCTGAGTGATTATTTTATAAGCAGCTGCGGGACTGTGGATTAACGAGATTCGTTTTGACTGTGGATTGACGAGATTCGTTCTGGCCTGGTCTACAGAGTGAGTTCCAGGTCACCCAGAGCTACATGATTAGATATTGTCTCAAAATAAAATAAATAAATTTAAAATTATTAAGTTGTAGTGGATTCGCTCATGTTTTGCAAAAACATTTTTCAATAACACTGCAAACATTCGTCTCTTCAACAATAGCTGTGTAAATTGCTTTGAAAGAACAAACACCTGCTCCCTTCCCTGGTCTCCACAGTTCTTAACTCCGGTAAGGGCGGCTCCCACCTCTGTGTTGGGAGCCATTCGGCCTAGTTTCAGACCAGTGTATGAGTGCTTGTCCAATGGTATCAGTGCTTGTCCAATGGTATCAGTGCTTGTCCAATGGAATGAGTGCTTGTCCAATGGAATGAGTGCCTGTCCAATGGGATGAGTGCTTGTCCAATGGGATGAGTGCTTGTCCAATGGGATGAGTGTTTGTCCAATGGGATGAGTGCTTGTCCAATGGGATGAGTGCTTGTCCAATGGGATGAGTGCTTGTCCAATGGGTCTCCAGATCAGGCAAAAGTCCATGGGGACAGTCTCACTTGGCAAGGACCAGTGGACCTTGGAGACAGTGCAGAATACTGCTGGGACTGCGAGGCCTGCACACTCTCTTCTCTCTTATAATTGGTGATTCTCTTGGCGGTTTTAGTGTCATTTTGTCAATCACGTATGGGACAAATATGATCATTCCTGGAAACCCCAGTTTTTTCTCGAATATTTCCTCTAAAATTCTTTGGGAGCTGATGCTTCTCGGGTTTCTTGTCTGAGGATGCCAGCTTGGTATTTGGCCAAACTAACAAAATNATGTGTGGTTTTTGGTTTAAAGATGTTTTGATGTAAAAGTTGGGAGAAAACATATTTGACATATTTGTTTTTGCCGGAGGTTAACGTTGGAGGATGGGAAAAACTTGTTAGTGTAGACAAACATGCTTGTTTTTGATGTATAAATAAAGACGGCTGGAGCTATTCTGGCTGGTCACTTGTGTGAAACTCATCTAGTGGTTGGACAATTCATTTCTTCATGCCAACTGCCGGGTTCAGGACCTGAACCCAGGCTGCGGCTGTACCGGGGCACCTGTCCTCCCCTCCCTTACCATCCAACTGCCTTTCCTAGGCTCACCTCCTAGGCCCAAGCCGGGACAGCGCTGTGGCTCCAGCACACACTTGGGATGACCAGCCCCAGGGGGCTGCTAACGATC
Organism: Neotoma lepida; assembly: GCA_001675575.1. Taxonomy (NCBI): domain Eukaryota; kingdom Metazoa; phylum Chordata; class Mammalia; order Rodentia; family Cricetidae; genus Neotoma; species Neotoma lepida. The sequence goes on along the minus strand of LZPO01044436.1, from coordinate 50,067 downwards.
GGACCCTAAAGCGTACGTCGGCTCCTTCGCCTCAGTCTTGCTGGGTGCCTGGGCTGTGACCCCAGGAGCATGGAGTCCCCAGACTCCGCCTTGTGGCGGCGCGATCCCAGCATCGGAAGGTGCAGGCAGGACGCGCCGGGTTCATAACGTTTGTGCGAGCTCGGGAAACAGGCGCCCCCAACGTCTGCACACCGGCGAGCATCGCCACCCGCTGTTGAGGACTGAACTCTGCCCTGCGGTTACCGCAAGGTGACGCCGACGCGGCGACGCCTCACTCATCATCCAGCCGCCCGAATGCCATCCCGCAGTGTCTCTGTGGCGCAATCGGTTAGCGCGTTCGGCTGTTAACCGAAAGGTTGGTGGTTCAAGCCCACCCAGGGACGGTTGGTGTTCCTTTTAACACCTTCCTTACCTTACTAAAGTGCTAACCGAGTACACCTCAGGAAACAAAAACCATCCCAAGCCCCATCAACACCTCCAGAGTCAACAGTAGACAACTCTTCTAATCTACACAAAGAAAGTTTACGGGAGTATCCTGTCTCCACGGCGGGGTTTAGATTGTGGAGGAGGGTACACTGCTAATACTGTTGCCGCCATCATTTTATTTAGTTTAGTTTTTTTAGACAAGGCCTGGAAATTTCTCACCCAGGCTGGTATTTGCTTTCTGCCTCCACCACAGCAGAGATGAGATTAGAGGCAAGACACATCACACCCGACAGTGACCTAGTCTGAACCAGTCATTGCCGGGGCCTCCAGATACTAATTTTAGGATGGTTTCCTTTGACTCCTTGTTTGGGTTCGGACACTTGAAAGATGAAAAGTTGAGGATTCTAGACCTAAAGGGAAGTCCTCTTGCTGCCACTTCTTTGCCCTGGTCTCCATCACACTCACAGTCAACTACAGGGGTTGATCCTAGCATTTAGTAGGGCAGCAGGAGTAGGGAACTCCTCTGCGTTTCTTTTTTGATTTGATTTGTTTATTGAGACAGTTTGTCACTGTGTAGCTTTGGCTGGCCTGGGAGTCACAAAGATCTGCTGGCTGCTGCCTCTTAAGTGCTAGTACTAAAGGCATGTGCTACCACGCCCAGCCATGCCCAACTCTGCATTTCTTTTTTATATTTCAAAAGAAATATATAATTATATATAAGAAATATAAAATTTATAAAGGATGCTTTGTTTTGTTGGAGACAGGGTCTGACTATATAGCCCTGGCTGTCCTGGAACTCCCTATGTACACAGGCTGGTCTCTTAACTCTTAGAGATCCACCTGCCTCCTATGCAGAATGCTGGGACTGGAGGTCTGTGACCCCACACCTGGCTATGTGTAGTGCTCACAGAAGTCACAAGAGGGTGTCAAATCCCTTGGAACTGGAGTTACAGACCATTGTGCCCTATCTGGTGTGGTTGTTAGTGAGGAAGTGCTCTTAACTGCTGAGCCCTCTGGCAGCACCTACTCCGAAATCCTTCTTCTTTGTCATCATC
>LZPO01044436.1:0-11312 GCA_001675575.1 Neotoma lepida | reverse complement strand
TTTCTCCTTCCTGTTAGATGAGCTGTTTGAAGGAAGCAAGGTGGGCTCATTNCAGTCGGTCTTCTCTGGGCCTGTGCAAAACCCAAGGACTCAATTATCATCATTGGAAAGCAAGGAATACCAGGCACACCNAGGCACAGGTCGCCATGATCCATGCCAAGTAGAAAATTCCATCAGTGTCAGATGTGTTATGGTGTTAGAATTANGAGACAGGACTTTCAGTTATTATGCCTGAATTCCATAGGCCCAAATCTTCAAAAGGAGATTCNGAATATTTAAAATCAACCAAATGAGATATTAGAGATTAAAATTAAGATGTTAGAGAGGGCAGCTTTCCTAGAGGAATTAGCAGCAGGTTACACATTGCAGAACACCTGATCAGGGAAATATATCCATAAGCAATTGAAAATATCCAATCTGGAGCTGGAGAGATGGCTCAGTAGTTAAGAGCACTGGCTGCTCTTCCAAAGGACATGGGTTCAATTCCCAGCATCCCAGCATCCTCACAGTCGCTCATAACTGTCTGTAACTCCAGGCTCAGGGTATCTGATGCCCTCTTCTGGCTGCCTTGCACACATGTGTTGTGCATATACACATGGTGGCAAAAACCACATACACAAATTAATTAATTAATTAAAAACATTCAAACTAAGACTTGATTAAAAACGTTCAAACTAAGACTTAAGGACAAAAAAAAGAATTAAAAAAAATGATCAGATTCATGAATTGTAAGACAAACTTTCATGGCCTAATACATGAAAACTGGGGGTACAGGAGAAGGAAGGAAAAATGTTTGAAAAAACGATGGCTGGGTTTTCAGCTATGGCAAAGATTACTATNTTGTGGGGTATCCACCAGAGAAGGCTACTCAGACGCAGGTAAGCCAATAGAAAGCCATTAGTAAGCTAGGTGTAGTGCNCATCTTTAATCCCAGCACTTGGGAAGCATAGGCAGGCAGATCTCTGAGTTCGAGGCCAGCCTGGTCTACAAAATGAGTTCCAGAACAACTGTTATGCAGGAAAAACTCTGTCTCTCTCTCACACACAAAACAAACAAATAAAAAAGAAAGTCATTATTAGTATCTGGTGGTGACTGCACTGGGTGTTCAGGATCCCAATGTAGACGGAACCTCTCTCAGGGTGAGCTTTTAGCACACAACCACATTGTGGGGTGACAGGCTTAAGTTAACAAGAACAGTTAGCCAGAAGTGGAACTATGGAAGCTAAAAAGCAAGGTTAATACATTTAGAGACTTTCTCAGAACTATGGACTTTGATGGATTAAGTCTTTGTTTTTGATTTGGCAGGTGGTGCTGTCTACGTGCTGAGTTCCATGGCTTGAATGGTACTTCCATCATGCCATCAGTTGGGCTCAGTAAGATCTGGGGCCTGTTACAATGAAAGCAAGACATGCAAAAAGCTGAGGAACTCAATCCAAGAGTCATTATGTAAAATAAGCCCCAGACAGGNTGTAATCAACTCCAGTGAAAACCACGTTGTACGTACACGGGAACAAAGAGAAAGCTCATGTCAAATTTCTTTCTGCAGTTCCCAAGACTTTATCTGAAGCCGTGTAAATGAGAACATAGCAAAAGCAATTTTTTTAAAACACTGAGGGCAAGAAAAATCTATGCCATAATATGTTGTGAAATAATCTTTTTGTTCACTGTGAAGATGGGTCTTTGTCAAGGCACTTTCTGATTGGTTTAATAAAGAGCTGAATGGCCAATGGCTAGGCAGGAAGAGGTTAGGCGGGACTTCCANGCAGAGAGAGAGGAAGAGATGAATCTAGGTTCCTGAGAGACCAGAGGACACATAGACAAGATGGAAGAGAGGTAAAAAGCCATGAGGCAAAATGTAGATTAATGTAAATGGGTTAATTTAAGTTATAAGAGCTAGTGGGATAAGCCTAAGCTATAGGCCAAGCTTTCATAATTATTAAGAAGACCCCATGTCATTATTTGGGAGCTGGCTGGTGGGACAGAAAAAGACTTGTTACAATAATATTTATCTTCTAAAAATGGAACTAGGCAAAAAAAAGGATCCAGGCTTGATGGCATAGACCTGAAATCGTAACACTGGAAAAGCTGAGGCAGGAGGATGGGGAGTTCAAGTCCATGTTTTACACATAGGGAACTGAGGCCAGCCTGGGCTATATAAGATCCTACTTTTAAAAAATAACTCATCTAGACAAAGGCATTCCAGGAAATGCTGAAATAATTCACTCATGGGTGGCACACCACATAAGTCAGAAGGGAAAAATGTCACTTAAACATGGACCATGGAAAACCAAAGGCATGTCAGGAACTCTAAAGCAAGCACTAAAAGAGTTTTAGAAAATAAGCCACCAAAGGAGAGAAACAACGAATTTTTAAAAAATAAAATACATAAACATTATAATAGGGCAATTGGACTCCTCTCCCAGAAAAACTTAGATTGGTCAAAGATATGGGGACAAGAAGGGGACCGAAGCTCATGTCAGATTTCATGTCTGATTTGTAATCAGGAAAGCCTAGACCCAATTTAATTCAAAATGTATGTGGCAATAGCGAAATAAATCATTGACGCAGAAAAATGGCGAAAATGCCTAATATGGTGAAGAATCCCGAGACTGATGGAGACTGCTTTTTTTCAAAGAGTCTGTGTACGGCTGGTTGCCTCCCTGGCTCTTTGAAAGGAGAACNACTTTTAACTTTTCTTTTTTTTATTTTAATATCATTGTTATTGTTTTGAATAGGGTCTTACTGCGTACCTCTGGCTGAACTCACTATATAGTCCAGGTTGGCCAGGACCACCAGTCACAGCAAAGACTTGGAGGACAATGAAAGTGTCACGCAGTCTCGCGAAAGTAAGGGAGAGAGGGGGCAAACAATAAAACAAAAACAGAAAAAGAGAGTGNAAGTACCAGAGGCTTGAACTTTCCACCTTTATAATACCACNTACCCTCATTAACCAACTGAACCACAGAAGAAAACAGGAGTAACCTTTCTCATCGCAGCAGGAGGAAGTTCCTAGCTCGGTGCTAGCCGCAGCCACGGTCTTTTGCGTCACGGGCCGTTCAGAGACCTCGCAAACCAGCCTCAGATTCATCCGCNTCTCCGCTCGCTTCCAGCCGAGCAGCGGGCGGCCAAGTTACCGCGCTGGCATCCCGGAAGAAACAGACGCCGGGGTCAGGTCCCGGAGGAACTGGACTGAGGCTCAGCCAATTGTGCGAACGCTAGTGACGTCCTCGTCGTCCGGTGTGTGGCTCGCCGTGATCGTATAGTGGTTAGTACTCTGCGTTGTGGCCGCAGCAACCTCGGTTCGAATCCGAGTCACGGCACTATCGTCCTTCTGCCCGGCGATCTTTTGCTCCAGCTCTGAGCTCATTTCTAGCCACAGGTCTCTCCGCCAGCGCTCCGCTCCGCTCTGGGGAGCACAAACACTGGGCACTGCTCTCCCCTAAGGTCCGTGATGAGCCACAACACTCCTCCCATCCGTCTCCTCCCCTCGGTCACCTACAATAGCAGGCCAGCGGGGGGCAGCCTTGCACTAGGGCCGGCGTGCACTCACAGCATGTTTCACAGATGTTTTCAGCATCGCCGAGAATGTTTTGCATGAAACGGGAATGAACGTCTTCAAACTCATTCTTACAGTCTACAGCGGGTTGTCAGCAGTCAGAGTTCCCCTTCTTCATATTTGTGTACTAACAGAAGTATTGAAGCATCTTACAATAAAATGGTTTTTAAAAGTCAACATCTGGACCGAGTTACTGTGAATTCCCCTCATCCCAGCAAGGTCAGTGAGGGGAGGGGGTAGAGAGGAAGGGGAGACAAGGAGAGGGAGCCATGGTGCACCTATGAAGGTCAGAGGACAGTTTTCAGAGTTGAAGCAACTCAGCCTCGCCAGGCTTGCAGGGCGAGTCCTTTCATTCACCTTTAAAAAGTGAGGCCCTCTGGCTCTTTTTTATTTTATTTTATTTTATTTTATTTTATTTTTTGCCAGTGTCCAAGGCTGACTTATAGCTCGAATTCCTGATCCTCCTACCTAGGACCCTTTGTAGGATTATATTAGCCAACAAGCCAGGCTGAGTTTTATTCCTTGATGGTAACATGAACGAAAGTACCTTCTCTGTTTTCTCCTGGCTTTTCCCACGCTTCATAGCTCTCATGCCTCGGAAATCTCGTTTGGTGTCCTTTCTGGTTTGGAGTGTGTCTTAGTCAGTGTTCTATTGCTGTGAAGAGACACCATAACCATGTCAACTCTTATAAAGGAAAACTTTTAAACTAGGGCTGGCTTACGGTTTCAGAGGTTTAGTCCATTATCATCATGGCGGGACATGGCCGCATGCAGGCAGACATGGTGCTGGAGAAGTAGCTGAGANTTCCACATCTGGATCCTCAGGCAGCAGGAAGGAAAAGTGAGCCACTGGGCCTAGCCTGAGCTTCTGAAACCTCAAAGCCCACCCCAGGTGACACAATTTTGTGGCTCCTGCGCCACTTTGGACTGCAAGGCAAGCAAGGGGCTGGAGACTGAAAATAAAGCACAAGAGACATGGGTCACTCTTGAAGGAAGAATGCTGTTTATTGAAGCTCAAGGGAAAGGTATATATCCCTCACAATCCAGCCCCCAACCCCTTACTGGCCACAGCAGGCACTGGAAAGCACCCAAGGGCAGTGGTAAAATACAATGTATCTCCCTAACCTCCTTGTAAACAGANTACCCTCATTAACCAACTGAACCACAGAAGAAAACAGGAGTAACCTTTCTCATCGCAGCAGGAGGAAGTTCCTAGCTCGGTGCTAGCCGCAGCCACGGTCTTTTGCGTCACGGGCCGTTCAGAGACCTCGCAAACCAGCCTCAGATTCATCCGCNTCTCCGCTCGCTTCCAGCCGAGCAGCGGGCGGCCAAGTTACCGCGCTGGCATCCCGGAAGAAACAGACGCCGGGGTCAGGTCCCGGAGGAACTGGACTGAGGCTCAGCCAATTGTGCGAACGCTAGTGACGTCCTCGTCGTCCGGTGTGTGGCTCGCCGTGATCGTATAGTGGTTAGTACTCTGCGTTGTGGCCGCAGCAACCTCGGTTCGAATCCGAGTCACGGCACTATCGTCCTTCTGCCCGGCGATCTTTTGCTCCAGCTCTGAGCTCATTTCTAGCCACAGGTCTCTCCGCCAGCGCTCCGCTCCGCTCTGGGGAGCACAAACACTGGGCACTGCTCTCCCCTAAGGTCCGTGATGAGCCACAACACTCCTCCCATCCGTCTCCTCCCCTCGGTCACCTACAATAGCAGGCCAGCGGGGGGCAGCCTTGCACTAGGGCCGGCGTGCACTCACAGCATGTTTCACAGATGTTTTCAGCATCGCCGAGAATGTTTTGCATGAAACGGGAATGAACGTCTTCAAACTCATTCTTACAGTCTACAGCGGGTTGTCAGCAGTCAGAGTTCCCCTTCTTCATATTTGTGTACTAACAGAAGTATTGAAGCATCTTACAATAAAATGGTTTTTAAAAGTCAACATCTGGACCGAGTTACTGTGAATTCCCCTCATCCCAGCAAGGTCAGTGAGGGGAGGGGGTAGAGAGGAAGGGGAGACAAGGAGAGGGAGCCATGGTGCACCTATGAAGGTCAGAGGACAGTTTTCAGAGTTGAAGCAACTCAGCCTCGCCAGGCTTGCAGGGCGAGTCCTTTCATTCACCTTTAAAAAGTGAGGCCCTCTGGCTCTTTTTTATTTTATTTTATTTTATTTTATTTTATTTTTTGCCAGTGTCCAAGGCTGACTTATAGCTCGAATTCCTGATCCTCCTACCTAGGACCCTTTGTAGGATTATATTAGCCAACAAGCCAGGCTGAGTTTTATTCCTTGATGGTAACATGAACGAAAGTACCTTCTCTGTTTTCTCCTGGCTTTTCCCACGCTTCATAGCTCTCATGCCTCGGAAATCTCGTTTGGTGTCCTTTCTGGTTTGGAGTGTGTCTTAGTCAGTGTTCTATTGCTGTGAAGAGACACCATAACCATGTCAACTCTTATAAAGGAAAACTTTTAAACTAGGGCTGGCTTACGGTTTCAGAGGTTTAGTCCATTATCATCATGGCGGGACATGGCCGCATGCAGGCAGACATGGTGCTGGAGAAGTAGCTGAGANTTCCACATCTGGATCCTCAGGCAGCAGGAAGGAAAAGTGAGCCACTGGGCCTAGCCTGAGCTTCTGAAACCTCAAAGCCCACCCCAGGTGACACAATTTTGTGGCTCCTGCGCCACTTTGGACTGCAAGGCAAGCAAGGGGCTGGAGACTGAAAATAAAGCACAAGAGACATGGGTCACTCTTGAAGGAAGAATGCTGTTTATTGAAGCTCAAGGGAAAGGTATATATCCCTCACAATCCAGCCCCCAACCCCTTACTGGCCACAGCAGGCACTGGAAAGCACCCAAGGGCAGTGGTAAAATACAATGTATCTCCCTAACCTCCTTGTAAACAGATCGAACTTCCATTTCTCATCATCTGCTTGGCCAAACAAAGCTAGAGGGAACAGAATACAATGTTCATGCAGAAACTGCAAGCTGTTCTTGCTTCTCATCCTGGAGGGAGGACTGCCCGGCCCAACACAATTTCTTCAACAAGGCCACACCTCCTACTAGTGCCACTCCCTAGGAGTCTATGGGGACCACTTTCATTCAAACCACCACATAGTGGGAGGGTGATGTGTATATCTTCCATCACACTGGAGTTNCATCTTGGGGCCTAGAGTGTGCTGAGTATCTGCTCCAACACTGAGCTACACCGCCATCCTTATTTTGGTCTCACCGATGAGTGTGACCACAGTATATGAATGAAGAGATGGCTTCTGTTTCTATCGGGNGAAGTGTTGTGGAAAGGCTGTCGAGTCCACCACTCACTCTAAAGCAGAAGAAAAGGTTTGTGACTCAGAAGACTTCCTTCCTTACAGGAAAGAGTCTTTACATTCAGTGCTAAACTTACCAGATCTCACACTGTAGCCCAATCTAGCCTTGAAATTCCTGTGTAGCATAGTGAGTGTGGCCTTGATCNTACAGCAAACCTCTTGCCTCAGTGTCCCAGACACTAGGATTATAGCCATGAACCACCACCTCTAGCTAAGTTATCACCATTCATGGAAATCATTCTCCNTNTGCGTTTTAAAAAAATATTTATTATTTTAAAAATTATGTATATATGGGGGTATGGGAGCATATATGTGTATGTACTAGCAAAAGCTATAAGTGGGTATCAGTTATAAGCTATCTGATGTGGGTGCCAAGACCTGAACTTGGGTCCTGTGGAAGAGCAGGTCCTTCTGCTTCCACTTCCCAAGATCCGATATTCAGGCAGACGTCCAAATTCAGCTCCATTTTTTTGTATACATATTTTCCTGGGTGCTGTTTAGCATACCTTTGCATAGCTACATATCACCATCTCCCTGAAGTATTTTACTACTATATTTTAAGGTTTGACCTATAACATACATCAAATTAACTTTTGGGTGTTGCTGGGGATCAAACCCAGGACCATGCATATGCCAGGCAAGCACTATACCACTTTAGACCCACAGCCTCAAATTAACGTTTATGTGTAGTGTTCAACAGAAATAACATTGATGACATTTTGCTCTCCAACATGGACACTGAGTTAAGTTGTTCCAACATCATTTATTAAAGCTATTTTCTTTCCCTCACTGAACTACTTGAGCTGAAAACCAATTATCAAATAGCTATGGGTTGGTTTCGAATCTTATTATTCGCTCATTTATGTATTTGTGCCTTCTGTTGCTCCTCACCCANTGCCTAGTAAAATGGCTTTTAGTACGTCTTAAAGTCAAGTAGTTTGTCCGTTTTCTCCAATGAGGCATCACTGGGCTTATCAACCAGGGCAGGCCCCACACCCAGGAATAGTTGTCCAGCAAAAAATGAATTCCTCGTTTGTTTGCTTTGTAGACTTTTTGTTTTGTTCTGGCATCTTTTGTCTTATTGTGTTTTTGTTTGTTTTGATTTTTGGTGTTTTGTTTCGAAGAACATGAGAGAGAAAGAACAGGAAGTTGGGTGGGTGGAGAGGGTTTGGGAGGATTTGTGGAAGGGAAAAACATAATAAAAATATATTGGATGGAAAAATTGTGCCATCTTGTCTGGCTATATTCATCTTCTTATACAGATCAAAATATTCTGGGACCTTACCTTTCCCACTCATTGTGAGCTACATNCCCTCCAATACTGGCTGGTTGTTCCCTGTGGCCAAAAACTCTTTAATAAAGAGGAAAAGGAAAGTTTCTGATTTTGCAGTCCTTTGATTTTTAGGGAGTTTCTTCATCTCTACAGGGGGGTGCACACATTGTTGCGGCTGTCCTGTTCTTTCTGGGTAGATTGCAATGGACTGTGTGTCTGTCTCCACTCCAAATCCATATGTTGAAACCTTCATCGAAGACGTGAGGGAGTTAGGANGTAGAGTTAGTCAAAATAATTAGATCATGAAGGTGAGATCTCTNTGGGGCTGTGCTCTTGTAGGAGGAGACCTACAGGATTCTCAGATTCTCTTTGCCCTGTGTAAAAAGGAGCATGTAGCAGTGCACAGTCAGAAAGAGGCCTTTGCCACAACCCTAGTGGACCAGGCAGGGACACACTTACAGACCAATATGTAATGCTCTATGGGTGAATCCTGAGTTGAAACGGAGACCCCCAAGATGTTGGAGATGCCAGGGATGTAGGCCTACCTCAGGCAAGGACAGGCACCAAGTTCCAGATCAATCTGGTAGCCTGCCTCGGCTCAGATTCCCATCCTGCTGTCATATAAAATCTGCTTGCTTTTCTGTCATTTTGCTCTTCTCTCTGCCCCCCCCCCCACTCTCCAGTAGGCCTTGGCAGGTTGATCACCAATAAATCTTTCTTCTTTTTTACCCACAGAGTGATCTACTTCGGTAGTTTCTCTGTGCCATCGCTTACACTCATTTCACCCTTTTGGAATGGGAATGTTTATGGTTTGCCATTGTATATTGAAAGTATGTAACTTGAGTTTTTTATTGTCTGGAAGAATTGTCTCGAGTCTCAAAAGTGACTGTGTTGCTGAACTGTGTTGGAATTGTTGAGATTAACGAGACTCTTGAAGTTGAATAGAATGCACTATGAAAAGACTTCTGGAGGAGGGGCAGACTGTCCTATGCAAAATATACCCTCCAGGCTCACNTGATGGAGCNCTTGCTCCTATTAAGGGGCTATCCAGAGAGGTTGTGCCCTCCCTCCCCACCGCAGGATGCGAATAAGCCCAGTGCAAGAGCTGAGCCCCTGTAGCTGCCCTGCCTTCTTCACCCAGAGTTCTGCATTCTCTGAAAACGGAACAAGAACAAACCTCTTTCCTTAGGGTGCTCCGTTGGGTGTTCTGTCACGTTGGTGAGGAGGTAAGCGGTGTGAGCAGAGATACAGAGCGGAGGAAGTGTAAGCTAGAATCAGCAGGCTGAAATTAAGGGCTGGATCCGGACACCTGACTTTGGAGGACGCTGACGGATGCACACCGACAGGAACGTCACTGGAAATGGCAGACAATTTAAGGGCATTTTATAGTTTTCATTTACATGGAATTCTTTTTTCCCATTTTTGTAAATATAGCACAGGTGATCTTGATGTGTGATAAATGTTTGGATTTTTTGTTTGTTTGTTTTTAAATTTTCTAATGCAGGGTTTCTCTGTGTGATTCTAGCTATCCTGGGATTCATTCTATATACCAGGCTGGTCTCAACTCAGAGATACACCTGCCTCTGTCTCCTGAGTGCTGGAATTAAAAACACTGTGCCACCACACCCGTCAAGTTAAATATATTTTTGTAATATACTCTTGTATCCCNAATTTTAGATCAAAGGACTCTTAGAAGCAGTAGAGTTGCAAAGTAAAAATCTTTATCACAATGCNNGGCCTACTCACTCTGCACTGGAATAGGAGAAGATCAGCAGCAATATTGGGATACACAGACAATTGATAGGGAATACAGAGATGCTGAGTTCAACAATAGGTCAATCAGGACAGACAAAATGTCCACAAAATCACAAAAGCAGAACTGCCTGTTTACAAACAAGTTTAAACCAAGGGTCAGCTGATTGGAACGGCAGCACAATTACAATCTTAAGATTAGGACACACTTGGTGTCATTTCATTAGCATGACATGTTTTACAACTTCATCCTGTTTACATCTCTAAGGTTACAACCACACTGTGATGGGTTTTACAATTCCATGTTTTTGTTGTGGGATATTCGTATACTGTGTGAAGATGTGTTGCTGTGATTGGGGTAATAAAGAGCTGCATGGCCAATAGCTAGGAAGGAGAGGATAGGCGGGATTTCCTGGGAGAGAGAGAGGAAGAGGAGGAGGAATCTAGGCATGTGGGTTTCACTAGAGACTCTGAAGAAGTCAGACATATGGTATAGAACAGAGGTAACTGAGCCACATGGCAGAATGTAGACTAAAAGAAACAGGTTAATTTAAGTTTTAAGAGCTAGTGGGATAACTCTAAGTTAATGGCCAGACTTTCATAATNAATAACAAGTCTCTGTGTCCTTCTTTGTCAGTTGGCAGACCTGATGAGAAAGTAAACTNCATGTTTAACAGTCCCAAAGGCAAATGTTTTATCTCCTGCTTTACTTAGAGAGACTCAATTAATCCTTTAGCAATCATGGGTGTGGCCAGATCCAGGTGAGGAACCGAAATCTTTTAACACAGGTGAAGAAAACAGAGCTGCTGTCCAAGTAGCTTCCCTCTTCTGCTCTTTTTGGTCCCAGCACTGGTTCCATTTTAACTCAGTGTATGGGTTTGCTATGTGTGACCATTTATGTAGCTTAAGAATTTCCCCGGTTGTAAAAGATTTCTCAGGATGCCCTATGGGACTATTTTGTTGTGTCATAACTCAGCAACCACTTATNACGGAGGAATGAGATTTGTAAAAACCTGCCCAGCAACTTAGAGAATTTCCTCTGTACAAGTGTCATANGATCCCATGTACAGTAGAGTCACTGGTCTGTATAACTTTAGGAAATANTCTTAGGAAACATTTAGGGCCTTAGGCAAACTGCCACCTTGGTCAACTTGCAAACCTTGTCACTGTCCTTTGAGACTGNGAAGTCATCCTTGTATTACTGAGGTCTCCTCAGCTCTAGTCATACCTTCTTTTNCTTTGCACAATGATAAGTCTGTCTATAATGGAAGTGGTTCTGNAAATTNAAATATGATTTATAAACAGTAAAATTATTTTTAAAACAACAACAAAAAATACAAGTTACATACTGTCTTACTACCAGAGGGAAGAACCACCACCGCCCGGCTGGTTTATTGGTTTCTTTACATA
>LZPO01044435.1:461760-471788 GCA_001675575.1 Neotoma lepida | reverse complement strand
GTGTGTGGTGTGTGTGGTGTATGTGTGTGGTGTGTGTGTGGTGTGTGTGTGGTGTATGTGTGTGTGTGGTGTGTGTGTGGTGTATGTGTGTGATGTGGTGTGTGTGTGTGTTTCCATTATCTATCTAACTCATCTAATGTCATCTGCCTCAAGCAAATGCAAGTCTGTTCTGACCTCTTAGTGAAGAACACCAGAGATCACCCTAGTTTTCCTTCTCTGCTTGTNTGTCTCTCTGTTTTCTGACAGTTGGAAACGACACTGTCTTACNCACTTANTCATTTACTTCTAGTGTAAGTTGTTTCAGACACCCGAATTTCTTCAGACTTGGAAGCTCTGATGTCANTAGAGACACTTGCCGGATCATCGGAAGTGGTGTTTTGAGTGTGTTGACTTCTCTTGTGTTTATTTGTAAGGATGTGTATATAACGCCACTTTCCATTTCTGGAAGGCTAACATTTGGGGAGGGTGACAATGCTTCACATAAGCTGTGTATCCTAAGGCCTTACCATTGAGAGTAATAATGGGTTCTTATTAAAAATAATACTTTATTCCAGAGGACCCAGGTTCAATTCCCAGCCCCACATGCAACTCACAGTTGTCTGTAACTCCAGTTCCAGGAGCTCTGACACCCTCTCACACACACATACATGCAGGCAAAATACCAAGGCACGTGAAATAAAAATAAATAAAAATAATACTTTAGCAGGGTGTGGTGGGCACACGCCTTTAATCCCAGCACTCGGGAGGCAGAGGCCGGGGGATCTCTGAGTTCTGGACCAACCTGGTCTACAAAGTGAGTTCCAGGACAGCCAGGACTACACAGAGGAACACTGTCTCAAAAAAATAATAATAGTGATAATAATAATAATAATAATAATAATAATAATAATAATAATAACAATACTTTACACATCAGAGATGCCTAACCTCATCAGCTTATGCAGGATCCTGGCTGCTTTGTAAAAATCTCATCCCCTAGCTTCCTCTAAGTGTCTCCAGAAGCTCTCAAGTAGAATATTACATNTGCTAGAAAAGGAACATGTGACCCTTGAGCTCTGCTGGCCTCTGTGACTACCCCGATGTTCTCAGACTCTGGTGAGGCACCATGGGTGCCCTGGCATCTCTGTAGCTTCCAGCAGCCACTCCAATGGGGTGACTGGAGAAGCTCTCTGCCTCCTTCGACTTTTCCTTATGAGGGCCCTGCTTCAGGACTACTCTCATCTTCACTTCCTGCAGAGTTTTCACCAGATAATCCATGCCTGATTTTATTTTATTCACTGTATCCCACACGTCTGTCCTGTACCACACGGGACCCATTTATAAATGCACAGGGGCCGCATTCCAAATAAACTTGTGTGACAGCTAATGTAAGAAACCCACGGAGTCTATTTAATGAGCAAAGGAATTTATTTGGGGGTTAACTCACTACCATGGAGATTTATCGTAGGGTCTGGGAAAGCTGAGCTGTGTCCCACGCTGATTTGCCTGGTCCAAGATCTCAGCATCCANTACCACAAGGAGACAAAGAAGAGAGCTGCATACATGCATCCCAGGTCTTAAGGGTCCCCCCTCTCCGAGCGGCCACGCCCCAGGGGCATGTACCTCAAGGTCATAGGCAGGTGTAACAGTTACCTGTTACCTCACTAGGGGNGATGCTTCAAGGTCATAGCTAGAAGAGCTACCCACTACGGACAGCTCTCCTGCTTGGCTTGTAAGTAGCTGGCTTCCATACCCCAGCTGCTCCTATCTGCACCCAGGACTCACTCAGCAAACAGTCACATTGTCCAGGCCCCCTGAGCCCTGCTGCAGTCCAGTACCCTCTCATTCTACAGTCCTCAGTGCTCCCTCTGCTACCCAATTGATGCTAATACTGACAGAGCTTGCCAGATCCCTAGGACGTCTCATGATCCCTTCTCACANTGGGAGTTGTCACCAGGTCCGCCTCTTGTGTCCATGATTTCCTACATGCCAGTCATCATTGCCTGCATGTGAGTGGGTGTGGGACGCATCGTTTCTAGGTTGGCTCTTTCAAGTGGGTGGGCTTTTCTACTCTTCCTCACTAATCGTCCCCATCCTTTGACATGTAGAAGCTGGGGGCTCTCCAGCATTCAGGGATGATAGAGCCACAGGATGGAGGGGACATGGATCCCTGACTGTCCATGTTGAGGAGAGCCACCTGTCCACATGAGGCTCTTCCCTGAGCAAAAAAATAACTTTTACAGTCTTAGTGAGATGTTGGGTCTGCTTGTCGTAGCAGAATTACCTTGACAACATACAATGGAAACCCATTTTTCATCAGGACGTTAGATCCGGGCTAGAATTGGTTTAGCAGTGGCTTGGCTCACAATACCCAGCTCTGCTTTCCCTTGTGTCAGATTTCTCCCANGGGTTCCTCTGCTTCCAAACTGTGGACTCCGCCAACCACATGCGAGCTCATAATCAGGACTCAGTTTAAAATTCATTGTTTTTCTGAAATTCTCTCTCATCCCTTCAAACAAGGTAAGAGCTGCTGTTTAGTCCTCCCAAGTCTGTGTAGCCCTTTGCCACAGAGTTCTAACAATCTATTTTTAGATACAGGATTGCTTGCCTGTTAGTTCCTAAAATGGATGGTTGAACCTATGGGTTAAAAAATAGTTCTGCCAAAAGTCCCTAAATGTCTATCTGCAGCCTAGCTCTTTCTCATGGGAGTCCCAACCATAGACACTTCTTTCTGTTGGGTATTTCCAAAGGAATTCTCATCTGTTCCCTCAGACTCAACACATTTCCCCAAACCTTCATGCTATCCCCCAAAAAATATGCTTTATTTCTGTGTCACTTAAGTTGGGTAATGACATCACCAATCACTGGGTTTTGCAGACTGCCAGTGTGAATATTGTTATTGTTNTTGCTATTTTTAAATACTATTGATTTGAAGTGCTAGGGACCCACCCCAGGACCTTGTGCACCCTAGGCAAGTGCTCTTCCGTCCCGAGTGACGTTATCACTTCACAGATGTTCAAAGATGTAGGTTGAGGCAGGCAGAGCACTGGGAACCTGCTCTGCTATTCCAGGACCTGGCCATGTGCCCTGCACCCAGCTGTAGAGCTCATGCCTGCCCACCTCTTCTTCCTCCATCTACCNTTCAGGCATCCGAGCATCCCTCCNCACAAGGCCTGTTCCCCTCCAGAACCAACAACCATCACNGACTTCTCTCCCTACTAACTTTTCCCCTGCAGCTTTAAATAAACACATTTGATTAGGAGAATGTGCCTTTCTGTGTCAGTAATTTATTCCCTTCTATGCAAATTGCCCAATTAATTAAAAAAAGNAAAAAACCCACAATTCAGATGAATGATCTCCTGAAAGAGAAAAAGAAGAAGCTGTTAGCAAATTGGTAGCATGCAGAGAATCCTAGACTTGGAGGCAGACAGACTCAGCTTGGAATCACAGCCTCTGGCTGTGAGCTCTCAGGCTGGCCCCATCGCCTACCTGAACCTCTTCCTCCATCGAAAGTAACCACATNACTATGTTTCATAGAACTGTTGTAGGGTCGTCTGAGGAAGTATACAGACACTCTGGGGTATTCAGAGGTCCTTTGAAAATAAGGGAAGATGTAGATGTTTACAAAGGCAAATTTGGTCCATGTGTGTCTCAAGGACACACTGCTAGAAACTCGGAGTCATGCCTCAGTATGCAGCTCCCGGCTCTGCTGTGGGTTGAATTCTGTCTCCTGAAAACACATGTGCTGAAGTGCTAAGCCCCAGTGTCTCAGAGTGGATTCCATTTGGAGAAAGGCTCTTTACGTAGATAATTAAACTAAAAATGAGGCCTCATTAGGGCGAACTCGGATCTAGCATTGTTATCAGACTTAGGCTCACAGCCTCTGCCCCAACAAGCCAGGTTTGGTACCTGTCTTTGATAAGTCAATTTAAAAAGCCTAATTAGTGATGAAAAGCAGAAAAAAAGTGATTCATTTAATGTGGCTACATTGGGAAAAGGGACAATGTGGCTACATTGGGAAAAGGGACAATGTGGCTACATTGGGAAAAGGGACGTAGAAGTGTCCATCGACCCGTCAAATCCATCAGCCTCTCACATACACCATTTGGGGTCCTGACATGAGTTTAGGTTTAAGCAGAGGGCCAGAGTTAGGCGTATCTCAGCAGTGCTGGTCAAGGTGTGGTCCACCATCACTGACATGCTGCATCCTTTGTCTCCCCTCTCCTGCAAGATGGTCTGTTAAGTTACAAATCTCTTTGCAGGAGAAAAGCCCACCACTCATTGGCCAAGACTTTTGGCTTTCTCTTTTCCCAGCATAAGATTCCTAGGGGAATTCCAATTTCTTGATGCAATTGTTTCAANAGTCTGATAGCCAAAACTGGGGACACACGTGTCTCTCGAGACTATCTTCATCACTACCAAGCATGTTACAATCTCATCGATATCCTCATTTAAAAAAAAGGGAACAATTGAAGACAGAAATAAAGACACAGGGTAAATCCNCTGTGAAGGCAGACATTGGGATAATATCTCAGTTATCTGTCTTTCTTACTTTGATTTCAGTTGTGATAAACCATGGGAGGTTTACTTGGGAGGAAAGAGTTTATTGGGCTTTACATATCCTGATCACGATCCATCACTGAGTGAAGTCAGGGCAGAAACTGAAAGCAGGAACCCAGAGACCGGAACCTTGAGGCAGGATGCAGCTTACCGCTTGCTCTCTAGGGCTCACTCAACNTGCTTCCTTATGAGACGTAAGATCACCTGCCCAGGGGTGCACACATCAATCATTAATCAAAACATTGCCCTACAGACTTGCCTACAGCTCAGCCTGATGGAGACATTTTCTCAACTTAGGCTCCCTCTTCCCAGACGACTCTAGCTTGTGTCAAATTGACAAAAACTTACCAGCAAAGCCTCCACAGTCAATGTTTACTAATGTTGCTTGGAAACTCCCCAAAGCTGGAGGGGGGCGGGGGGGTGAAACAAATCCTGCCTCACCATCCTCAGAAGAAATCGTCCCTGCTGGTAGCTTGATTCTGTGCTTTGTGAGAAGTGACCCAGTGAATTCCTGCCTTAACTGATGTCACCATCTGTAGTGCTTCTTCTGGTGGCTCTGGTAAGTTAACTTGGGCTCCACACACTTGCCCTTTCTTCCAAATTGCATGGGACAATGGCTCATTGTGCAGTTTTTCCCATTATTCACACCAAATGAAGAGCCGATGCTCATTATCCTCCGCTGACCTCTGCCCATGCACTGGAGCACCAATGATGACTAGCCTACAAACCTCATCTTTAAAGTGTGGTGCTGGGCTGGAGAGATGGCTCAGAGGTTAGGAGTACTTGTTGCTCTTCTAGGGGACCCAAGTTCATTTCCCAGCACCCATATCAGATGGTTTATATCCACCTGTAACTCCAGCTTCAGGTGATCTGACANCCTCTTCTGACCTCCGTGGGCACTATACACACATGGCACATACATACACNCATACACATACATAAAAATAATAAAATAAAAGTTTAAAGATGAATAGTGATGAGGACAAACACAGCTGTGGAGAGATACTCTCCACTTCCCAATGTTAAACCTGAAATTCGTGAGGAGAAAGACCAGTTCCACGATTACCCAATTAAAGCAATCTTTATTTAATACTGGTCAGGAAGAGGGACACTGGCCAGATCCATACCTGGGATTCCCAGAGAATGGCTATGAATTACGTTGGCCAGGTGCCTATAAAGGCCAAACCACCAAAGCTCTGGTACTTCCTGTTTCGTTAAATGGGGGCAAGCATACATCCTGACGTACTTCCTGTCTCCATATNTCCTGCTTGCATGTGATCAAGCACATCCTGTGCAGTTGGGACAACCAACTTGTTTATTGAAGTGAAAACACATGACTTGTTATTTCACAAAAACAACTCCCAACATTCCAGGAAGTTATCTGTCCCTGGGGAAGTGGGGCTTGCTGGTTAACTTTAGCCCTCACACCCACCTCCCACCGTCCAGAGAGTTCAGCTGGATTGGCGGATGGGATGAACCTGGCCCTGACCTTGTAAAGCTTGTAAAGGTTGAAATTCATGAGACAAGACGCAGGGCAACAAAAGGCCATAGAGGACCAAAGAGAGATGATGAACCACATCCAGGGACTTCACGATGTGATGAGGANATAGCATACAGGGGAGGACAGCCATCATCATGACCATGATCACACCCACAACAACCCACTGAAAGGTCTCTGGTTTAGGGTTCAAGGTGGGCACTGAGCCAGGTTGTCCTTTCANNTAAGAGGTATATTAAAAGTGTTACTAACACTACAGAGAGACAAGAGCATGATGGGGCCCGAAGAATAGTCAGACCCACAAGGCAGAACAGCAGTCCTCTCTTGTAAGTGTCAGAGGAAGGGAAAGGTTTCACGCCATATGGTTGATGAATGGCCACAGTTCCTGCCTGTAGTCATAATGTCTCTCATCCCCTGTGGCAAAGGATGGAGAGAAGGAGCTTGCATTTGGAGGAAGAGAGGATGTGGGGGAAGTGAGGAGAAGGGTCACATTTAGTTAAGGTGCACCCATTATTCAGGTGAGGGATATGCCACTGATAGCCTTGGCCTGTACACTTCCATGTGGGGAAGTGAGATTGGAGAGGCTGGCATTCTCCCAGAATCTCCTGCCTGGGGAGTCTTACAAGGCTATCCGTAGAGTNTCTGTCTCTCCCTGGAGCAGTGGGGATCCCAGAATCAGCTATGAGAGTAGAGATAGAAAGAGTCACAGATGGGCATGACCTGAGCAGCTCTGGTCTGAGGTCTAGCATTTATTTATTGGAATCTGGGTGTGGTAGTTTGAATGTAATTGGCCCCCACACGCTCATAGGGAGTGGTACTATTAGGAGGTATGGCTTTATTGGAGTAGGTATGGCCTTGTTGGAGGAAGTGTGTGGAGAGACAGGCTTTGAGGTCTCATCATATATGCTTAAGCCATGCCCAATGTTTAATTCACTTCCTGTTGCCTTTGGATCAAGATGTAGAGTTCTCCAGCACCATGTCTGCCTACATGCCGCCACACTCCCAGCCACCATGCTCCCCGCCATGATGATAATGGACTAAACCTCTGGAACTGTAAGCTGCCACCACAGTTAAATGTTTTTCTTTATAAGAGTTGCCATGGTTATGGTGTCTCTTCAGAGCAATAGAAACCCTAACTGAGGCACTGGGTACCTGGGAAGCCTGCTGGAGGATTTCAGATTCACAGGCAGGCTCTCTCTGCGGAGCACTTGCCATTTCTTTGACAGCAGCTATGATGACCAAGAGGCTACTGTGAGTGGGCGTGGCCCCAAACCCAACACCCGCCACTAGCTGTCTGAGAAAAGCAAAGAAAGAAACTTCNTTTNGACAAAATGATCTGGGACACAAACTCTCTAACTTCATGTATTTGCTGTTAGCTTTCAATCTCTTTTGTAATCATGAGAGTTAGATAAAACAGCATTAGCAATTTGGGCTTGAAATCAGCAAAGGTAGTTGGCATTTAATTAAAAGAGGAAAATCTTTTAAAGTCATTATTGTATTCTGTAGCAGCAGGAGGAATGCTTTTAATTACTTGTTCTTTGACCCTTTTNGAAGCTCCACAGATGAAAGCTGGTCACACTGGGCTCAAGCCAACCCCAAATCCACTTTAACTGTGATTAGGCAGGGCCAGTGGCTGGTGCCTCCTCCTGGTAGGGCCACAGTCCCCTTCCAGTCTGCATTTTTAAGGTANGGAGGAGGGAGGGAGTACCTTTTGCATAGGTTCTGCCAGCCAATATTATCCTGCAGGTCAAAGAAGAAAATCTTCAACCAAGGCCTGCAAGATCCACAGCTGCAAGGCACACCACGGCTCCTCTGCCCTGAAGTGTGGACTTTTTGTCCAGGCATCATCTCTACGGGGGCTGGATTCTTTGCAAATGAATTTCTTTTCCCAAAACTGAAGGACCAGCCCTGTTTCTTCCTGAGCTAAGGATTCATTTCCCCAGATTCCCNCCACCCCCCAGAGAGTGCTCTATTTATCGGGAAGAAATGCCTTAAAAGTCAGTGGAGGTCAGGTTGGTAGCCTAAGCCATAAACGTCAAACATCTTCACTCAAAGTCCTCCTGAAACAATGATTCTTTTTTAATGAAGTTTGTGTCACATAGTTTTGGCTGGCATATACATTTTTTTNAATTTATCATTATTTTATATTACGTGCATGGGTGTTTTTCCTGTGTGTATGTCTGTTCACCACAATCTGTGCCTGCTACCCTTGGAGACCAGAAGATAGTAGAGACCTAGGAGTTACAGAAATCTGTGAGTACCCATGTGGGTGCTGGGAATTGAGCTCTAGTCCTCTGGAAGAGCAGCCAATGCTCCTTTTAAATGTATTTATTTATTTAACATCCTGGCCACAGTCTCCCNTCCTTCTCTCCTCCCAATCCCCCCCAGCCCCTCTCTGTTCCCATCCCCCAATCTGCTTTTTCTGTTTTTGTTTAGGAAAGGGCAGGTCTCCCATGAGCATCAACAAAACACAGCAGCCAGCGCTCTTCACCACTAAGCCAACGCTCCAGCCCTACTACACACATTGTTAAAACACAAGTTCAATAATTATAAAAGATGTAACATTGTTTACTCTATGCAAGTTTATGCTTTAAACGTATTTGCTTTGAAACCTGGGAGCTGCCGTTAGCTATTTCAGTTCTAATAGAGACATAATTAAATGTTTAAAAATAAATAAATAAAAAGGAAAGGATATGACTGCTCCTAGGTATGGTGGAGGAGAAAGTTTATTGAAAATAAAAGGAAGAACACAGCCAGAGGCAGAGACATCCGGGAGAATTCAGAGTGGACATGACCCTGAGTCTTGTGAGGAGAGGCGGGGAGGTGGGGAGGAAAGGGATGGGTGGTGGTGTTTGTTTTTGACTCTTTTGAAGGGCCCACCATCCAGCTCTCAAATAAATCACACACGGAGGCTTTTTCTTAATTCTCAATGCCCGGCCTTAGNTTGGCTTGTTTCTTGCCAGCTTTCCTTAACTTAACTTATC
This sequence comes from Neotoma lepida, assembly GCA_001675575.1. Taxonomy (NCBI): domain Eukaryota; kingdom Metazoa; phylum Chordata; class Mammalia; order Rodentia; family Cricetidae; genus Neotoma; species Neotoma lepida. The sequence continues at coordinate 462,767 of LZPO01044435.1, read as the reverse complement.
CCATCTACTTTTTGCCCCTGGGCTTTTCCCCTTCTCTTACTTCTGTAAATCTTACTCTTACTCCGTGGCTTGCTGTGTAGCTGGGTGGCTGCCCCTGGAGTTCTCTTCCTTCTCTCCCTCTTAGATCTCTCCTCTCCCAGATTTCTCCTTCTATTTATTCTCTCTGCCTGCCAACCATGCCTATCCTTTCTCCTGCCTCACTATTGGCCATTCAGTTCTTTATTAGACCAATCAGGTGTTTTAGACAGGCACAGTAACACAGCTTCACAGAGTTAAACAAATGCAACATAAACAAAAGTAACACACCTTAAAATAATATTCTACTACAGAGGGGGACCACGTGCAGCAGCCAAGAGGACAAAAGTTAAGAAAAGAAAGGCATGCAACCAAAATGTCCNAATTATATAGGGAAGGGCAGCTCAGCCCCTGGGCTGGAGAGTTCTAGGTAGAGAATGGGGTATACCAGTTACACCCTGTAACAGGTAAGGACTGAGGGATGCTGGGAGAACCTGATGGCTAGGTCCATTTTGATATGTTAAATAGGCACTTTGGCCAGGTTGTCCCAAGTTTGAGACCTAACAATAATATTTGTACAAATAATGATGCACATACCTGTGTGCGAGCACCACAGTGGGGTGACAGGGTTTTCCACCTTCTCAAATGCTAACCACTTATGAGTTGGGAATTTTGTATTCTTCTTGTTATTTTAACTACATCAGGGATTGTTGTAGACTGTGGTTACCTGGCTGGGCTCTAGAACACTAAAAGGCTCTTTTGTTTAGAAAAATGTGGCCTAAGTGGCAGGACCATCTATTGAAACAGTCAGATGTAAAGTGAATCTTAAAGGGTCTTATTAATTGAAAACACCAGGCCAGGTATTGGGGTAAATTCTGAAAGGTCAGAGAAACAGAACAAGCCACAGCCAACCTCCTCACCTTGCCAACTCCTCAGCTGATCTTGTTTCCTCAGACTGCAGGCTTCTGAGTCCTCACCCAAATGAATCTCAG
>LZPO01044435.1:368707-381988 GCA_001675575.1 Neotoma lepida | reverse complement strand
GGGGGGTCTTCTAGGGAGGGGAGGCACATCATCTCAGTAAGGGGACAGTTATTCCTCCCAACTACTTAGCATATCTTCAAGGGAGTCAGATTTCCTGAGAGGTGATCTCCTAGCCAGGTGATTGACAGGTTCAATTTAAATGAAAGGACAATTTTCTAATCTTTGGAGCAGATCAAAATGCCACAGGCCAGAGGTAGAACTCAGAATCCTTCCTACTGGCCTTTAGGAACAGGTCTTTCCTTGGTGAGCCTCAGTTAAGCCAAGATGGCAACACCTTTGCGTTCAGACAGTATTTTATAGCTCTAGGAGGAACAATTGTGATGNTTCCCTTTTTAATGTCACTGGGGAACTGAGAGGTAGAGGCAGGGTCCAAAACTGATTATGAGAGAGGCTTCCTAGACTGCCAGTGTCTTTTAGCTGGCAACAGTCTGGGTGAACTGAAGAAGGGCCGTCTTCACACTGAAGGGACTAAGATCTTGGTAACTGCTCAGTCCCTGGGACTAGATGCCTCGGCAGTCATGATCTGGCACTGAGTGGAGGATTCCGAGAGCCATTGATCTTCAGTCCATGTTGGAAGACTGAAGAAGCTGGGTTCTGGTGTCGGTGAAGGACGGAAGCAGGAGTAAGGTNGATGCACAAACCAGCAAGAGTTGGAGGAAAGCAGGCAAACAGCTAACTTCCCCTCAGGTTTTCCTATATCTGCGACACCACCGGAAGGTACTGTCCCTGGAGTGAATCCCTCCAGTAAATAGCTTTACAGACATGTCAAGAGTCACATCTCCTAGTTGATTCCATGTCCAGCAAAGGTGACATGAAGGACAATCATCACACCCCTCAATCACTTTTAGAAAATTCTTATGAACTTTATGTCTAAACCAGAAAATGGAAACATCAAAAAGCAAAATATGGCCATGGCCCATCTTATTGAAGAATGAATCCAAAAGATTCCTAAATACTAAAAAATCAGGTTCAACTATAGGTCAAATAATAACATACCACAATTAAATTGGTTTTATTTTGAGAAAGCAAGATTAATTCAACAATAGAAAATGTATTAACCCAAATTACAATATTATCAGATTAAGAGAGCAAACAAATCATATGATTATTATATTAGATGCAAGAAAAGAATTTGGTAGAACTAAGCAGTACTTCATGATTAAAATCAAAACAAAGCTTTTATAGCAGAAATAAACCTTTGCCTGATAAAGTTTATATAAATCAAACAAAACAAAACAACACTTGGAACTGTATTACTCAATAGTGAAATGATAAATGCATTCTTTTTTATCTGAGACAAAGCAAGGAAAACTCTTGTCTCTATTTATATCCAGCTTTGTACTGGAGGTCTTAGATGATGCGTGAGCAAGGAAAAGAAATGAAAGACATAAGGAACAAAAAAAAGAAAGTTTAACTATACACAGAGGACATAAATACCCACTGAAAAAAATTTAGAGATTAGTAATTAGTAATGAAAGAGTTTAGCAAGCNTTTCTGGGACATCATGAAAATATAAAATTAATTATATTACATGCACCAATAGCAATTGGGAAATTTAAACAAAACAAACCTATAAAAATCACTGGGCAATGGTGGCGCACGCCTTTAATCCCAGCCCTCAGGAGACAGAAGCAGGCGGATCTCTGTGAGTTCGAGGCCAGCCTGGGCTACCGGTGAGTTCCAGGAAAGGCGCCAAAGCTACACAGAGAAATCCTGTCTCAAAAAAATAAAAGATTTGTGGCAAGACCTTGCACCAACCCCAGACAGGGCCCTCTCCTTCCTCCCTTCTGAGCCACCCTGTACCCTGCCTACATTTCCCAGGACATGTGAACCATGATGCCAGGTGGATCCCTCTCCTCTCTCCTCCTCAGACCTCTCAGCACACACGTGCCTTTCTTGGGACCCCTTACTGACCACATGCCTGGGTCAGGACCTCTCCTTCCTCCCCAGGCTGCTCGAATCCAGCCTGCCTGTTCCAACTCTACCAACTATCAAAACCAGCAGCTTTGGCCTGAGGATTTTTCTTGGGCACTCTGACCACTAAGAATTAATATTAGAGTGCTCNGGATATGGCAATCTGCCCAGGCTAGCTTGAAGATTTTCTGTCTAATGTCCTTAAAACCACAAGAGCTGCCGAAAAGTTATGGGATTAATGAGTAAAAATGATTGTAAAAGACAACTATTTTGTCACAGTTTATCAATGACTAAAAAGATATGCAAGAGGAAGTTGAACACGTGTCCAAAAACAAAAAAGATGTGGTCTATGTTTTTAGAGCAACACGAATCTCTCCCTGCTTACTGACTCCTGTATAGATAAAGAAGCATTCTGGCTGCTACTCAGTCAGGCTGCAAGATTCTCGCTACCACCACAGCCTGGCTCAATCCTTCCCTCGCCTACTCCTCGTCTCCTCTCTGGAACCTGTCAACCACCAGGGCTGGCCCCCAGCAGAGAACCAACTCCACAAAGTTGTCCTCTGACCTCTGTGCTTGTGCCCAAACATACGTCATATACTCATAGACAACTATGATAAAGTAAAAATATTTTAATTTTTTTTAAATGCTCACCTTCTGAGCCTCTGCTTCATCTCAGAGTCTCTTTCTCTGTCATTGTCTCTGCCTCACAGTGGTTTTGAGAAGAAATGGAGAAACATGAATATGTTAAATGATATNACAGGTCCCCCAAGTTAAAAATATGCTGGGCNTGATGGTGCATGCCTTTAATCCCAGCACTCAGGAGGCACAGGCAGGGGNATCTATGAGTTCAAGGCCAGCCTGGACTACAGAGCGAGTTCCAGGATAGCTAGGGCTACACAGAGAAACTCTGTCTTGAACAAACCAAATAATAATAATTAATCATCTAATCAAAAGTGCCACTTCNGGGAATGTACCCAAAACTCTGAAAGCAGAATCTGGAAGAGATGCTTGTATGTCAGTGTTACNAGCAGCATTATTTACAGCAATCAAAGGGCACAGGCAACCCCAGTGTACACCNATGACTNGATGGATGCTACAGAGTACTACAGTATGGCATTCAGCCAAACAATGAGAGGAAATTCAGACACNTGCTGTGGCATGGATGGACCTTGAGAATATGGTGATAAATGAAATAGACAGTTAAAGAAAGATACTACTNGATGGTTCTGCACGAGGTTCNTATGGCTCAAATTCAGAGAGACCGAAAGTAGAATAGCGGTCGCCAGAGGTTGCAGGAAGNTAGATNATGGACACTCTCATCCAGTGGGTGATGGACACTCTCATTCAGTGGGTGATGGGTGCTCTCATTCAGTGGGTGATGGNNACTCTCATTCAGTGGGTGATGGACACTCTCATTCAGTGGGTGATGGACACTCTCATTCANTGGGTGATGGACACTCTCACTCAGTGGGTGATGGACACTCTCATTCAGTGGGTGATGGACACTCTCATTCAGTGGGTGATGGGTGCTCTCATCCAGTGAGTGATGGACACTCTCATTCAGTGGGTGATGGGTGCTCTCATCCAGTGGGTATGCTCTAAAGGTGAGGAGTATGCTGTGATCAGTTGTAGACTGTGAATACCACTAACAATGACTGTGTGTACACTTACAATGATTATGATGGTGAATTTGATACATTTCAGCACTAGTAAATGTGTGTGTGTGTCACTGTGCTTAGCACATAGTGAGACTGGACTACAATCTATAATTCTCCTCTTGTCNTCACCATCTGCCCCTTTTCCAGAGTCCACNCCATTATCAAGAGCACACTGTGATCATTTTCTGCAGAAGTGTCTAGCGGATGACCTTGCTCCCCTCTGGAGATCATGATGTGAACTAGGAAATGAGNCGACTAAGGTGTTTCTTCCAAAGGCAGGAACATTCCATCCTCCTGATCCAGCTTTAGAACCTGCTCCACTCCAGATCTTAAGCTGGGGCTAGTATCTCTGTTCATCACTGACAAGACAGGGAGAATTAAAAGCTCGCTCAGAATGCTTCNAAGGGAAATGGAGCTGNTGGTTCGTTCTGACCTAACACTGCATGGCACACCCGGGGCCTTTGTGTNCTCTGGGTTTGGTTNCCCNGCTCATGACATCTCAAGCTCATTTGANTACCCGTCTCCTCATGCTTGGAGAAGGATAGAAAGCAATTCCCCCTAACAACCCTTCTCANCACANAGAACTTGGCCATATTAAGAATTTTTTTTCTTAAGTGGCTTAGAAGATGAACACAATCCCCTAACACAGGCTGGGCATTCGGATCTCATGGGTCATAGGCCAGAAGTGTGTGGGATCTCAGCCTTTGAATGATTTGCATGTGTGAGATGGCTTGGGGAGGGACCCCAAGTCTAAACACAATTTACCCATAAACNTAATACCTTTTATATATACCTTATACACATAGCATGGCAGTGACCTTCCCCGCCTTAGCTGGAGGGCAGTTTTGATTATTTTTGAGCATAGACAACTCAGCACTGCACATCTGGCTNAGTCTAGTGGTGAGTTCTTCAGCTTGGCAGCGGGAGCCGTAGAATTTGGATCCAGGATGTTTATTGCCTCCCTTGTGCTGCCCCATCTCATCACATCTGTCATTGTAACTAGTCCTGATAGTGTCCGCCAGCCAAGCCGTGGCTCCCTGTGATAACCACGTGAAGGCAGCAATGGTGGAGTACAGCCTTCTGTGGACTAGACTTCCAGGCCTGCCTTCCCTTGGTGGAGGACCCCATCTTATAACACAAAATAGGGGGAACACATCAGCTCCNTGGGGTCCACATCACATGCAGTCACCAGCAACTGGGACTTTTGAGATGGGAACAGCAGACAGCACTAAGCCCCCTGAGAAAGAGGTGGCCTCTTGGTGGGACATAAGCTTGCTTCCCCGGCTGGGTCAGCAGTCTCTGGCCCTCCTCCTGCTGTCACTGGTCTGTCCTTGTGGGCCAGTTTAAGTGGGTAGGAGGTTGTCAGATGGTCCCAATAACCATGTGGTGAACTANCTTACTTTTTGCCACTCGAAGAGGAGAGATCTTAGTCACTGTCACTGGATGTAGCAAATCCGTTTGCAAAGCTGCTGAGGCCTTTCTAGAGTTGGAGGTCCAATCTAATGCCAAATTTCTTAGGTATTTTCTCCAACAGAGCATCATGACAGAGGGCAGCAGCCATCTTCCCATGGCACGATTTCCTTTCTGCATCTCAGGTGGCTGGGGAAAGCTCCAGGTAACTGTAGACATTTCTAGTGCACCTGTGTTTTGGCTAATCTGTCATGTAAGGTCAGGTGTGGAATTTTCCACTTCTGGTGTCATGTCTGTGCTCAAAACGTTTTTGGTTTTGTATTTTGGGCTTAGAGATGCATAATCAGAANGTACTTTAATGCCGAGTCACCCTTTCCCAGAGTATCTTATTGCCTCTGTATGCTATCATCTGCAAATGGTCCAGTGAAGACAGAAGATCACCAGTCCTATCTTCTCTCATCCCTCCTTACTTCCATCCCGGGAAGGCATCATCAGGATTGCCTTATCTAACGCCCCTTCACTAGAGAGCGGAAGAGGCTATTTTGTCTTTCACAGTGAGTCTTAGTTACTGTTCTACTGATGTGAGGAGACATCATGACCAGGCAACTCTTGCAAAAGAAGGCATTTAACTGGGGCTTGCTTAAAGTTTAGAGGGTTAGTCCATTATCACCATGGAAGGAAGCAGACTGGTATGACACTGGAGCAGTAGCTGAGCGCCTCACATCCTGATCCCTAGCCAACAGAGAGAGAGAGAGAGACTGGGCCTGGTGTGGGCTTCTTAAACCTCAAAGCACACCCAAAGTGACACACCTCCTCCAACAAGGGCACACCTCCTAATCCTTTTCAAACAGTTCTACCAACTGGAGACCAAACATTCAAATATAAGAGCCTGTGGGAGCCATTCTCATTCAAACCACCACACCATGCTTGACAGCAAGCTGTCACAGTCCAGCTCTACTGCCCGCAAATTCATACAGTCTATGTACTGCTCTTTCCCTTTGGGCATATACTTAAGGGAAATAATGGCCTGTGCCATGATCTAGTACCAAGGGTCTNATGAGATAATGGTCACATGATACACTTTAGTTAGCTAAGAGCAGTGCCAAGAGTAAAAGACGGAATAGAAAAACTATTCTATTCCGGGCCATGGAATGACGCGGGCCATGGGAGGGTACAGTAAAGTCCTGTCTGCTAGAGGCAGCTTGCAATGATGAACACATAACAGGTGTGACCATGTGATCAAGACCCTCACAAGACATGAAAACAGTAGAGAGACCAGCAGGGCAAGAGAAGGGAGTCATCAGGACTGAGAGAAGGTAATGGGGATGGGGCATGACCACAGACACTGTATACACATTAGAAACTATTAAAAAATAAAATAAAATAAAATAAAAACCTGAATACAACAACAACAAATTGAGTCAGCTTAGGGAGAATAACTGCTTTGGAGCTAGGCTCTGCACCCTAACCAGTCTTCATAGGAACCTGAGCAGTGAGTGAGAAGCCCTTCGGTTCTCCTTTCTGTGCCTGTGGTTGAAAGAGGTGATTGAAGGTGTCCCTGTTGGTCAAAATGATCTAGATGTGGCACAGTGCACTCCCGATCAAAATTTCAAAGGCAATCTTTTTAAGAAATAGGAAAAATGAATCTCTGTATCTGTATGGGCTCTCAGAAGACCTGGATACCCAAAGCAATCCTAAGGAAGAACAAAGTGGGTGGTCTCCGTGAGCACTGTAGGGCTACAGCTTTTGTAGTGATAATATTTGGGGTTCAGAGGCGAAGGGAGGAGCCAGCACGGCAGCCAGCCATGTGAGCTAGTGTCAGTATTTTATAAAGTTCAAGTACTTCACATAATTCACTCAAGGTTCTTCACTTAAAAGCATGGTCAGCATATCCCACACCTTATTTATGNGTGCATCAGTTGGTGAATAGTTCCTCTGACCCGTACATGTGCATGCCCACACATATACATGTATGCAAAAATAATAAAATAATTTTTAAAAGAGCTATTTTCCTGTTCTTTAAATAACCTGTGTGTGCTAATTAGCAACTCACAAATGTAAGGGAGGGTGCATTGAAACNACCAAACTAGACCACTCCCTGAGTAGAAATTTAAGTTTATTTGGGGACTCAAACTGCCAGGCTGCCTCTCAGCAGACAGAGAACAGCAGCCCACAGGGAAAGCCTTGCCTATTTTAAGAGGGCAGGGAGTGGTGGGAGGAGAGGTAACGGCCGGAACAGCTGAGCGTTAGCATGGGGCCTTGGATCTGTGGCAGGCTGTTTGTGTTAACCAGGAACTAGGTGCCCTTGCCCAGGGTAGTTGACCATCATCGTGGATGAGCGGAGGAGTGGCTTTCCTGGTAACAGAAGCCCACCTTAGGAGATCCCTGAGGGATGCTGAGCTTGGGTTTCTGTTTACCCAGTAACAATCTTGTTTACCTGATCAGAGTCCTTCTGTTTAGGACATTGTCACCAGCACGGCCATTTTGCCCCACCCTCACCCCCCACCCCTGCTTTGAACCTAACAATACAAACAAAATGGTGTAAAATTAAACGGGGATGGCTGTGTTTTCTGCCATCAGCTCGCTCATTTGAGATAACAAACTAATAAGAGCGTGAATGTACCCCCTTTCATCTCTCCTTTGGTGGAATCCATCATGTTACGGTTGACTTGCTACGCAGAGATCACAGTGGTTACGATAATTACTGTCATAATCGTAGCCAGTGGGCTTTGGTTTTGTTTGTGAGAAGGAAATAGAAGGTGGTTATACCCAACCTCCCTTCTNGACTAACATGATCATCTGTTACCCAGCCAGGCCTGCTTTCGTCCTGAAGCTCAGTCACTGAACACANTTTTCAAGAGAGAAATGGCTGCTTTTGGAGGCTTTGGAGCAGGAAGGGATCCAAGTCTGAATCCGGCTCTCTGGTGGCTTTAGAGGCTGTGGAATGGTGGATTAGAGTTAAAGTGTGGCAAAGTGACTGGAGTGAATTGATTAGTGGTATCTATGTGAGTGATCAGTATTCACGGCTCTTCAAGGATGCATATTCAAAGAATGACACACATTAGTTATGACCTCAGGGTGGAGCTTTCTTTCTGACCTCCTGATGTCTAAGGTCACCACTGGACACTTATAGGGGAAGAGTTGATAGTTTTGATCAAAACCATTTTTCAAAATTCTAGAAAGTGACTAGACGATCTCAGTTACAGTAGCCCATGTACGTGAAGTGTCGTCTCTGANGATGCTAAGGGTGGTGAGTGCCATGTAGCNAGACTGCATGATCTTAATACACACCTGAAATTTACCTGACTGTCCNTGTCACAGAAAGACCAGCTTCCTGCTGTCAGGGACAGAATCTCCTCCACTGTTCCATGCTCTCAAGGTCTGGCATCACANTCAGCANAANAAGGGTTTGAAAACTGAAGTAAGGCCAGAAGAGAGTGTCNCGTGGTCAGGAGCGGTCATGTTAGTGCTGAGAATGAGCCCGGGGCCTCTGCAAGAGCAGTCAGTGCCCTTCCCTGCTGAGCCATCTCTCAGCCCCAACACATAAAGCTTCTTTCCCTGTGGTTGGCTCTGGGGGCTCAACATTAGAGAATTGACTTTTCCAGACTCGCATCGAATCACNAGGAAAAAGCAAAGCTCACGGCCAGCACAGCCTTGTTCCTATGGCCTTTCTCCTCTAGACTGTCTAGTCTTCAATCATNGAAATAACATCTCTGAAATTTTTGTATATTCAAATACTGTTTTTTATTTAATGTTTTTCTTCAAAAAAAATTTTTTTCTTAAAAAACACCTGATGTAGTTAGGCTGTGGTGGTGCACGCCTTTAGTCTCAGCACTCGGTAGGCAGAGGCAGGTGGATCTCTGAGTTCCAGGCCAGCCTGGTCTATAGAGTAAGTTCCAGGACAGCCAGGGCTACACAGAGAAACCCAGTCCCCCCAAAAAACAAAAACACTAAAAAATGTTTATCTTATCTTCTGGAGATTCAAGAGCCTGGCACCAGGGTTTGCTTGGTTCTGGCAAGGGCCTGTTGGCTGACAACGTCACAGTGATGGCAGCTGTGAGACTNTCAAGCAGCACACATGGAAGAGAGCCACACATTCTTGTGACTGCCCATGCTCATGGGAAGTGACCCCATCGTGACAGCTGCAGCAACCCTTTCCTCCGGTGGCCCTATTTCCACGAGGCCCACTTTTCAAAGGTTCTGCACCTCAACACTCTGAAACTGAAGATGGAGCTTCCAGCACAAACCCCTGGGGGACAGCCACCCTGGCCACACCCTTACAGCCTTTCCTCAGCTTTTCAACTCCCCAACGATATCTCCGAATACGGTTACACTGGGGAGTAGGAGGTCGGGGTTCTTATAAATCCTGATGGGACAAAATGCAGTCCAGAGTGCACCTCCTAATAGGTTNAAGTGTCCCATAGTCACCAGTTACNGCTTATCTTGATCGTCAAGCTTATCAATTGAGGAGTACATAGAAATCACATCTGGGTCTAACGAGGCAAGAAGAGCCATCCACAGTATGAGCAGCACAGTCTATGAACTGAAGGTTCAAGTGGAACAAAAGGGGGCAAGGTGAGAGGCATTAAGACAGACACACTTCCCCTCTCTTTGTGCTTCCTGCTCACCTATTCCCCCACCCCCTCTGCCATGATGGATGAACTCTCTGAAACCACTAGCCAAAATGAATAATTTCTCCCTTAGTTGTATTCTCCAGTTGGGCACAGACTGCCGGGCTACCACATCCTCCATGATTCTGCTAACCTGATTCTGAACTCTGCCGTCCTTATGGGACAGCTGTATTACCAACCACCAACATTGCAGCGCATAAAACAGCGGTGCAGTAGCTGCTGGAAGCATTTGTGTGGATAAAGACATGGGTCCAGATGGAGGGAAGAGCCGGGCTAAGGAGGAAAAATGTCCCCTGTGTGGCACTGAAGCTGTAATTGCCAGGCTGCTCCCTGGGGATGCTGATTAGGGGAAGAAGATGAAGGGAAACTGGTGCCTGCAAAGACAGGCTCTTAAGAAAGGAGCCATATCTGAGTCTGTCAGAAATGTCCTCATTTGCTACAGAACAGCCCCGCATAGCTGGAGCTGAGCTGGAGCTGGCTCTCCCTGTTTCGAAGTGAACTATGAGTCTCGGTTGTTGCCTTCTGTTTTGCTTGGAATTGCTGCATCCCCCGATATCATTCTTTGCTGCGTTCTAAGTTGGGCAAAGGCTTACGATACCTACCGAGAAGCCCCCTCATCTTCCTGGGGAGGGACTGGGTCACTGGTCGGGACCATGTTACAGGCTTTAGTTGTGTCTGAAGCTTGAGGAAAACCTGAGCGATCATCTGATTTTTCAGGTGCACAAGCAGACCTTGGAAGAAAAGAGGATGAAATAGTCACTGTGGTTATTGCTATGCCCATTGGCAGAGGGCCTGCTATTCACCAAGTACTCGGGGGCAAGTGTGTGCTTCGGGATTTCAAGTGCAGATACTGCTCGTGCAAGTGCTCTGTTTGTAATGGGGCCTGTGCTCTGGAACAGCCTGTGCTCTGGAACAGCCTGTGCTCTAGAACAGCCTGTGGACCAGGCTAGAATATAGGACACTGTGACTAGAATGTTTTCATTTTTAAAAAGAGATCAGAAACCCACAATATTTGTTTGTTAGTTCAATTTTTTCATACTAGAAATTACATTTTTAAAGGAAAAAGGAAAAGAGCGGTTCACATAAAATACAACTGTGGGCTCCACTCAGGAGCCATGCTTAGTCTTCAGACTATGATTGACCCTTAGAATCCATAGGGACTCGGTCCAGATCTACCTGGGTACCAAGATGCAAGGAAGCTCAAGTCTCCTGTATAAAATCAGGTCATGTCTGCATAGAACCTACTTCCAGCCCCCTATGAAGGGGAAATCATCTCTGGCTTACTTGTAATGCCTAGTACAGTGTAAATGTCACGTAAATAACTACTGTGCTAGATTGTACAGGGAATAATGACAAGAAAAAAAACACGTTACATTTTTGTCATTTTGGGGGCTTTTATTGTTGTTTGTTTGTTTGTTTCAGGCTGGTTAAATCTGCTCCTGTGGAACTCACAGACAGAGCCTGGCCCAGCTTGCCAGGACTATTAACTCTGGCACTAACTCATAACCCAATTTATTNACTTGTGTTTTTTAACAGGCTAGAGTGTTTAATCTGGTTTTTATAGAGTTCCACAACAAATAGGATGTGGAGTGAGAGAGATGTAAGACCGGGCTTTATAGGGGAAACTGGGCCAATGATTGTGTAGGAATTGGACAAGGGGTAGGGGTTACTACATAACGATGNAGTTATGTCCAGGTCGGAGGCATCAGAGCCAACAAGAATGTGGAGGTTCCTAGGACAGGTCCAGAAGACTTGAGAACTTNCAGTTTGGGTGTCCAAGGGCTTTAAAAGAAAACCTCCCATGCCCTCTACCTTTGTGTCCTAGTTGGTCCCATGGCTGGCTGCATGGTGTCCACACTGAGTGAGGGTGACTCTTCCTGCTCAGTCCACTCAATCAAGTGGTAAGGCTTTCCAGAAACATCCNCAAAGACTTACCGAGGAATGACAATTTAGTGACTCCCTGGACATTCCCTAAGCCAACAAAGGGAGCAACAAGACTGTACTGTGTCTCTGCCTTCCTCATGTCATTCATGCCACCTCGGACCAGGCATGAAGGTACGCCAAGGGAACACCAGGTCTTTAGGTGAANGAAAGCTGGAGCAATACTGTGGCCAAGAACAGCATTAACGAGGCTCTTACTGCTTCTGTGCAGTTTCTGTGAGGGTCATCCAACCACTCCCATACTTCTGGGCTCACTGGTTCTTTACCAGTTTCGCACACCTCACTCTCTTGTGACCTCAAGCCTTTGTCAGGGACCCTCCTTGTGCTGTAAGCACCCTCGCTGCCTGTCATCTGTGGCTGGACAATGTCTACTCAATGTCTACTCAGATTAGGTGTAACTCCATTTAAGAAACTTTTTAATCTCCCACTAGACGAACCTAAGTGAATTTTCAGCTAAGGAAACAGTGACCTTCCCTTATGACTGTCACTCCTCAAATCTCTAGCCCCCTGTAGACCTTAATCAGTTGAAGGAAAAGGCTCAACTCTGAACAAATGATCCAATGTGCGCATGTCCTCACATCCATGCAAGCTCAGCTGACAGCCTCACTGTGGGTACAAGTGCCCTACAAGTTCAGAATCCAAGCACCTAGATGCTGCTCTCTTAGCGTGTTGACAAAGGGCAGAAAGCTCCGGAGCTGGAAGCGAAGCCGATGTGTCTGTTGTGAACATCGAAAGAGATGGCTCATAGCATCAAAGAAAAAATTTTACAGTATCATCCAACTCTGGTAAATCTCAACCAGTATTTTTTTTTCTGATTTTTTTTATGTGCATGAGTGTTTTGCCTGCACTTTAAATGTACTGCACACCTGCAGTGCTCTCAGAGGCCAGAAGAGGGCGCTAAATCTCCTGGTCCGAATGGTTGTGAGCCGTCATGCTAATACTGAGAACTGACCCTCGGTCCTCAAGAAAGGCAAGTGTTCTTAATTCAACCACTGAGCCATCTCTTCAGCCCCTTGACCAATCAATGTATGAGAAAAAAGATGAAATGGAAAAAACATATTAAGTTATAGAGCATTACATGTTCTATATAATTGCTTTTATGAAACTCTTTTTAGGATCCTTGGACAACAATACATGGTTTCCTCCTCTTGCTTTTATGAAACTCTTTTTAGGATCCTTGGACAATACATGGTTTCCTCCTCTTCCTCCTCCATCACCATTTCACATTCTTCCTGGGCAACCTTGAAGTTCCACATATGATTCCATAGGAAAGCAGGGCCAAAATTTGATATTGGAAAAAACACTGAGATGCCGGTAGCACGTAACTTGGTGAAAAACAAATTCTATTCCAAGAGAGAAGAGGCTCCGAAATCCACCTGATGGGTTCCTTTTGTTTCTTGTCGCTGTGGTGAAGACCATAACGAAAGCAACTTAGGGGGTGTATTAGTCAGGGTTCCCCAGAGTAACAGAACTTATAGACTGACTCTCTATATCTACATAGAAGGGATTTATTAGAAAGACTTTCAGGCTGTGGTTCAGCTAATCCAACGACAGGACCTATGAATGGAAGGCCCAAGAATCCAGTCGCTGTTCAGCTGGTCTTCAGTATACGCTGGAATCCCAAGAAGTGCACTCTCATGCCGGTGAAGGAATGGACTCGCTAACAAGGACGAGAACAAGCAGTAAAGGGCAAAAGCTTCCTTCTTCCATGCCCTTATATAGGCTTC
>LZPO01044435.1:325107-336685 GCA_001675575.1 Neotoma lepida | reverse complement strand
CGTGTGTGTGTGTGTGTGTGTGTGTGTATCTGTCTGTCTGTCTGTCTGTCCGTCCACACTCTACCCAGTGAGCCATCTTGCTGGGCCTGGGACATGTCAAGATCCTCTCTCTGACTGTGACTTGTGGAACCTTAGGTATATATACCTCTGCCTCATTTCACATCTGTCTTTAAATTAGCTACAGATAATTGATCTCCTTGAGTTTCTTCAGATTTTAGTTTAGTTTTGATTATGTGTATGTGTGGGATGGTGTGGTGGTTTGAATGAGAATGGACCACACAGTCTCATACACATGAATGATTAGTCACCAGGGCATAGAACTGTTTGGGAAGGATTAGGAAGTGTGGCCTTGTTGGAGTAGGTGTGGCCTTGTTGAAGGAAGTGTGTCACTGAGGGTGGCTTTGAGGTTTCAGAAGTCCATGCCAGGCCCAGTGTCCCTCTCTGCCTGCTGCCTGCAGATCAGGATGTAAAGCTCTCAGCCACTGCTCCAGCACCATGCCTGTCTGCTTCCTGCCATGATGATCATGGATAAGCCTCTACACCAGTGGTTCTCAACATGTGGATCCAGACCCCTTCGTGGGTTAAATAACTCTATCACGGGGGTCGTCTAAGACCATCAGAAAACACAGGTATTTACATTATGAGTCACAACAATGGCAAAATTACAGTTATGAAGCAGCAATGAAAGTAATTTTATAGTTGGGGGTCACCACAACTTGAGGGACTGTATTAAAGGGTCGAGCATTAGGAAGGTTGAGAACCACTGCCCTGAACTGTAAGTCCCTAATTAAATGCTTTCCTTTATAAGTGTTGCCTTGGTCTCTTCGCAGTGATAGAACAGTAACTACGACAGAAGTAGTATGCACACATGAGTGCAGACGTCCACAGAGGCCGGAAACATCAGATCTCCCTGGGGCAGGATACAGGAAGTTGTTAGCAGACCGATGTGGGTGATAGGAATCAAACCTGTGTCCTCTGCAAGAGCAGTGAGTTCTCTTAACTGCTGAACCATCTCGCCAGCCCAAGGTTCTTGACTCTTTATTTTCTCTATTTCATTTCCCATTTCTTCTCCATTATTTCTTACTGACTCGTTGCCTGCACAATTAATTCCTGCTTGCTTCCATTTACAGTGTTTATTTCCTTGTTTATAGTCTTCATTTTACTGTTTTCTGTGTTTCAGCACATTGAGCATCTCAAATGGTTATTTTTAATTCTTTAAGTAATCCATAAACCTTAGTTTCCTACTGACCAGTCTCTAGTGTTTGTCGCCACTGCTCCTCTGCTGTATCGTGATTCTCTGCTTCTTTGTATGCTGTGTTACCTTTCATTAATATTTGTGCATTTGAAAACCAATCAGTGGGGCTGGAGAGGTGGCTCAGAGGTTAAGAGCACCGACTGTTCTTCCAGAGGTCCTGAGTTCAATTCCCAGCAACCACATGGTGGCTCACAACCATCTGTAATGAGATCTGGTGCCCTCTTCTGTATACATAATAAATAAATCTTAAAAAAAGAAAAAAGAAAAGAAAACCAATCAGCAGTGCCTCCCATAAGGAAAATTAAGGACAATAAGAGAGCAATTTCTAAAAGCATTAAGAATGGAAAGGCTGGAGAGTCTGGTAATCCCACTACTGAACGTAGGCAACAGACGTTAATGGTCAGGGTTGGGGTATCTGTTATTCATCTCAATGTCATTGCAGTAGCTGAGGTATGACTGGAATCAACTTCAGTGTCCAGGAATGGAAAGATGAGTAAGAGTATAACAGGAGGAAGGTTACAAGTGGNGAAGGTTTGTTGGTATGTCAAGGTGATATTGGTCAAAAACTACAAACTTTAGTGACCCAGGCACAAGAAGGTCAAGAGTTTTGTTCACCTTGGTGAGTTTATATTGTGTTACTTAGAAGTGCTAATAGGCCTGGAGAGATGGCTCAGTGGTTAAGAGTATTTACTCTTCCAGAGGACCTGGGTTCTGTTCTCAGCACCTACACGGTGGCTCACAACCNCCTGTACCCTCAGTTCTGGGGAATCTGACACCTTCTCACCCCTGAAGGCACCAGGCACACACATGGTATACATACATACGTGCCAACACTCATACACATAAAAATAAAATAATATTTAAAATAAGTAACAAAACAATGGAGCTGTAGAGTTGGCTCAGTACTTGAGAGCACTCACTGCTCTTGCAGCGGACCTGGGTTATATTCCCAGCACCCAGATGGTGGTTCCCAGCCATCTGACCCAGAGAGTCTGATGCTCTCTTCTGACCTCTGTGACTCAGGACACACACAAGACACATACAAACATGCAGGAAAAACACTTAGACACATAAATTAAATTTAAAAAAAAAATTTGAGACAGGGTTTTTTTGTGTAGCCCTAGCTGCTCCAGAACTCGCTGTGTAGACCAGGCTTCTCTCAAACTCATAGATCCATCTGTCTCTTCCTCCCGAGTCTGGGATCAAAGGCGTGCGCCACCACCGCCCGGCTAAAGGAAACCTTTTTAAGAGAAGTGCTAATAGAGCAGACACAGAGCGNTCTAAGCACCAGGTGATAATTATATAAAGTGGTGAGTGGCTAGATTTAGCTTTTAAAACTATGTATATACTCTAAACATGCTGCATATGGTAATTTTTCAATAAAATCAATATTTGTTTAATCTCGAAACAAGTTATTTGACCCCTATTTCTCTGGGTTCCCTTCACCCAGCATTCATGTAGTCTAGAGATTGTTGGAGCCTCTCATATCTATTCTTAGGTCACCCAAAATATGCCAGTCATCTCTTCTTGCCTTGTGCTGGGGCAGACAGAGGCAGCCGCACCACCCCCACCCCAGAAAGCCACAGCTGTGTGTGAGTGCCTCCCCTTCCACTGCTCCTGAGGAAATGGGAAGTTCAGAGATTTCTCCTAGTTTACACAACGCTGTACCTATCAGAGCCTACTGAGTGGGATGATTTGTGACTTCAATGTCTTTCAGTCCTGTCTCCTAATTATGCTCAAGACTTTTCTCAAGAACAGAGCATAGAGCATCCCTTCCCTAGGTGACCAGTGGAAAGACCTGGAACAGTGGTCTTGACAGGTCGCACTGAAGGGTGAGAACGACGGTCAAAACTCCCTTCGTGGTGGACATAACCAATGTCTGGCTGCTAACCAGAGCAAAAGTGTCGCTGCTAACAGACACCAAGAACAGACAATATGTTAGAAAAAAGCTCACGTCTGGCCAGTTTAGCTTTGATGGGCCATATTTGGAGAAGGAAATAGACACAGAAGCTTTTGCAACATACTCTTCCTCTAAAATGGAATTCCGGGAATCTGTAACAGGATCCCAGTCCCTTTAGCTAATAATTTGAACAGTGTGTCATTGGGATCACCTTCCACTCAAGCATTTCTGTAGACAAGAGATTCAGAAACAAGGGAGAGTTCTCAGCCTGCCGCCAGCACATCGGATCCTTCCTGTGCCCAGATAAACAACTAATAAACGTGGGACATTTGCTACACACCCACTATCAGTTCACCAAAACTCAGATGTAGGGGGTTAGAGAGACGGCTCAGAAGTTAAGAGCACTTGCTGCTCTTGTAGAGGACTGAGGTTTGAGTCCNAGCACCCACATAGTGGTTCACAACTGTAACTCTAGTTCCAGGGGACCTGACGCCCTCTTCTGGCCTCCTTAGGCACTACATGATCATGGTGCACAGACATACATGCAGGCAGAACACCCACACACATAAAAATATAAAATTAATAATGATGTGGATTTTCTAAGATATGGATACTCAGAAAATCCAATAAACATGCAAAGAAAATAGGGAAGCTTTCTTTAATGGATCTAACCTAAATAATTGCAAGAATATTTATATTGCAAAGGATACTTATCAATGTAACAAAATCTATAACAACTTTGACAACAGCTCAAATCTTACTAAAGATCAGTACACTGATTTTTCAAAGAACTTTTACAGAAAAAAACTTTCATCAACCATCAAAACTTATTATTTTTCAGGGTCAGCCTTGCAAAAGGGTAGATTGTGACAAAGCTTTTGCTTCAGAGCTCAAAGAGTACATACTAGACAGAAACCGGACAAATACAAGGTGTGTGGCCAAGTCTTTGACTGTTGTTCAGCCCTTACAAGACAGCAGAGAACCCACACAATAGAGAAACCCTACAGAGGCAAAGAATGTGGCAAGGTTACTAGGCGTGACTCAGCCCTTCCTCAATATCAGAGGATTAATATGGAGAGAAGCCATACAGATGCAAAGGATGTGATAACCTTTTACCTACTGGACAAGCCTTAGACCACAGAGTTCACATGGGAGAGAAACTCTATGAATGTAATGAGTGTGCAAAGCATTTGCTCACACTCATAACATCATGAACAACATCATAAAATCCACAGTGGAGAGAGACCTCACAGGTGTGAATGTGGAAAACCTTTAACTACAGTTCAAGCCTTAGAAAATACTAGAAAACTCACCTAGTGAGAGACCCTCCAAATTTGAAGAATTTAACAATTTTTTTTATTTTAATTTTTTATTTTGCTGTGGTATGTGTGTGTGTGTGTGTGTGTGTGTGTGTGTGTGTGTGTTCTGAGTGCACACCGCATGTGTCTGGATGATGGGTAAGGCCAGAAGAGGGAAGCAGGTGTCCTTGAAGCTTGAATACAGACAGTTGTGAGCTACCTGATGTGGGTGCTGGGAATCAAACTCAGGTCCTCTGAAAGAACAGCAAATGTTCTTAACCACTGAGCCATCTCTACAGCCTGTGGCAAAGGTTTTTAATATTGTTCATGCTTTATTAAACACCAGAGAGTCCACACAAGAGAGACCCTACAGATGTAAAGAATGTGAAAATCCAGCCAGACCATAGTGGCGCACGCCTTTAATCCCAGCACTTGGGAGACAGAGGCAGGTGGATCGCTGTGAGTTCNAGGCCAGCCTGGTCTACAAAGTGAGTTCCAGGACAGCCAGGGCTACACAGAGAAACCTTGTCTAAAAAAAAAAGAGAGAGAGAGAGAATGCGAAAATCTTTAGCAAACATCAGAGTTCACACTGGAGGAAACCCTACAAATGTACAAATGTTAGGAATGTGGTAAAACCTTAACCAGTGTTCAAGTTTTACAGAACATCCCAGGATTTATACTGGAGAGGACCCCTACAAATGTGAGGAGTGTGGCAACACCTTTAATAAGAGTGTAAACCTTTTGACATCGGAGTTCATTTTGGAAAGAATTCTTACAGATAGACTCACTGTAAAGGCCTCTTTGGGGCTGGAGAGATGACTCATCAGTGTAGAGACACCAGCTGCTCTTCCAGAGGACCAGGATTTGACTCCCAGCACCTACACAGTGGGAGACAGCCCTACACAGCCTCACCTTGGGAGACCTGATACCCTCTTCTGGCTTCTGAGGGCACTGCACAAACATGGTGCACAGACATACATGCAGGCAAAACATCCACTCACAAAACATTTTTAATGAAAAAAATAAAGAGACTTTTGTTTCAAATGCACACACGAAAGAAAAGCAAATACATATTTATAAGACAAATACTTATGTAAAGATGTAAGGAATATAGAAAGCCTTTGCTCACTTCAGACCCTAAGCTAACTGCTACTGGAGATGAACAGCACACATACACAGGAGAACGGAAACACTTTTTTATAGTACTAACTAGGCCTCACCTGCGAGACAAGCACTCTACCTGAGAACCACGTGCCCAGCTCAGGAAAACCTTTACTGCTTAAACTTCTCTAGCTACCACGAGTTGACGTGGCTATAGATCATCACAGACATTTATACAGACACTCACCTCTAAAATGACCTAACCGGATTATGCATCTCAGGTTTCTCCATATCCTTGCTCTTAGACACTGAGGAAAACACACTCACATAGATCTTTATAACCAAACAAGATCCACTCCTGAGAATCTGTCATCTCTATATGACGGAGATCAGATCCACTCCTGAGAATCTGTCATCTCTATATGACAGAGACCAGATCCTCTCCTGAGAATCTGTCATCTCTATATGACAGAGACCAGATCCTCTCCTGAGAATCTGTCATCTCTATATGACAGAGACCGGACAGTGGATTCTGAGGCGCTTTATTCAGATCATGTACATTTTCCTTAAATAAAAAAGAATCATTTAGGTGTTTTGGTTGGTTGGTTTTGTCTTTGTTGTTGTTTGGTTTTTGTCTTTGTTTTGTTTTGGGGGAGTATCTTGTTTTTTTTATTGTTGTTTGTTTTTGTTTTGAGTTTTGGGGGGGTTGTTTGTTTTTGTTTGTTTGTTTTTTGGTTTTTCAAGACAGGGTTTATTTGTGCAGCGCCAGCTGTCCTAGAACTCCCTCTGTAGACCAGACTGGCCTCGAACTCAGAGATGTCCTGGCCCCTCGTGCTCCCACTATGCCTAGCAAAATGAATCTTTCTAATGAGCTGTTACTTTTGTATTTTGAATGGATTGCCACAGACATTAAGCTTTCCCATCCTTCTTCAAGCTTCTAAGTGACAGACATTAATCACACACCCAGGCAAATGGTGTGACGGCTGTCTAGTAACCAGTGCTAGCGTTAGTAACTATACTTGGAAATGATTGGTGACAATTCTTTCATCAATTACACCTTACTTCTTTTTGTAAGAGCTGTGGTGGTCATGGGATAATGTGACAGGAGTGTAATAAAAAGCCTCAGAGTCCAGAATCTTAAACAGCCTTTTGTAAAATTAGTCTTTAACTGTTTTCACAGACCATTCCATGACCTACAAAACACATAAACTTTAGTTTGAGGCTAGCCTGATCTACAAAGCGAGTTCCAGGATGGCCAGAGCTACACAGAGAAACCCTGTCTCAAAAAACCAAAAAACAAAAAAAAAATAAAAAGAAGAAGAGGAGAATGGTAGAGGCCAGAATAGGATTTATGTAGGTGTATACACTGTGTCTATACAAAAAGGGTAATTATTGAACTGAAAGATAAATTTAAAAATAAAATTACGAGCCGGGCGGTGGTGGCACACGCCTTTAATCCCAGCACTCGGGAGGCAGAGGCAGGCGGATCTCTGTGAGTTCGAGGCCAGCCTGGGCTACCAAGTGAGTTCCAGGAAAGGCGCAAAGCTACACAGAGAAACCCTGTCTCGAAAAACCAAAAATAAATAAATAAATATAAAATTAAATTAAAAAGATAAAACTTTAAATCTCCCCTACATGAGAAATTTTTATTCCACTTACTCTAAATAATCTAATCNTTGTTTTAAAATCTCTGCATGCCAGCACAAGTGAGGCAGGGGACTGGACTGGAGGGAGACTCCAGCTCCCTCCGTTCTCACTAGGCCATCATGCCATGGATGAGCCTGTGAGCCAACACTTTCCCTGGGGTCAGCGTTGTGAACGCCCTCCCAGAACACCAGCTCCCCTTCCTGAACAGAGCTGCACCGAACACCGAACAGAGCTGTACCGAGCCTACCTACTCACCGCGCCTACCTACTCACCGTGCCTACCACGCAGTAGCTTGGCTACCCCTTGCACATTGTTCCGGTCTCAGAAATCATCTTCACACCACCATTGCTTCCTTTTTTTTAATAAGATTTATTTATTTATTATGTATACAGTGTTCTGTCTGCATGTTTGCCTGCAGGCCAGAAGAGGGCACCAGATCTCATTACAGATGGTTGTGAGCCACCATGTGGTTGCTGGGAATTGAACTCAGGACCTCTGGAAGAGCAGTCAGTGCTCTTAACTGCTGAGCCATCTCTCCAGCCCCACACTTACTCTTTTAAAAATGCCTCAAAGTATCAAGAGGACTCCTGATGGGTCAGAGCTTTAAGATCCCAAATCTGTACAAACACATCCGCCTGCTCAGCCTAAGTTTCCACCCACTAGATCACAATCTCTGCTTGCACACAAGGGTCTAAGGCAGACTCTGCTTGCCATTGGGGTAGCATCTAGTCTCAGTATGGAAGAGGTTGCTCAGAAGGAAATTAATGTGAAGCAAGACTTGAAACCAACCCCTCCGTCCAGGGGAGCATGGCCATCTTTGCATCTCCATTCCAGACCCCTGAACTTCGGAGCAGAGAGAAATCTACAGTACTAGCCACCTGGTCCCTGGTACTCTGTTAGGGCAGGCCTAGGGAAATAACAGTCACCTTCTGTCTACCCATCATTCCCTCTGGACCACCCCATGAGGTAGGAGGGGAATCGGTGCCCCTCACAGGCCACAGCTCTGAGGAATAGTCACTTCCATCCATCTAGTGGCCCCAGCTGCAGTTTTTCCCCCAGGAACAGTAGAAGGTTGGGGACAGGGGACGGTGAGGTGATTTGAGTGAGACGTCCCCCACAGGCTCAGATATTTGAACACTCTGTCCCCATTTGGTGGCGTGGTTTACGGAGGAAGAGCCTTTAGGAGGTGGAGCCTTGCTTGACAAATAAAAGGTCACCTCAGTTCACTCTGCTTCATGCTTTTGGTTAAGATGTGAGCTCTCAGCTTCCTGCTGCCAACTTGCTGCCACTGGNTGCCACTGGCTGCCACACCTCTGCAGCATGATGTATTCCTACCCCTCTGGAACCTTGAAGCNAAATGAACTCTTTCTTCTGTAAGTCACTTTTGGTCGTGGTGTTTTATCACAGCAACAGTAATTAATACAGATGGGTAAGACTTCCTTGAATCATTCAGTGAGACTCCATCTTGCTGATCTCGGAGATGGACAACCCNACTTGCTCAAAGTTCTACCACTCTCCCCAACCCCAGCTACCCANAGTCTGGAACAGTCAAAAACACCACTTTCAGGCTTAGTGGGGAAGGCATCTCAGGAAGGAACAGAAAAAGGACACACTTCACCTGTTCATGTTGTCTCAGTAGTGTCCCCTTGGCCCAGGCTAACCCTGTCNNACCATCTTTCCAGGACTGGGACAAAGCCAGAAAGAGGAGAGAAGGAAGCCTGATGCTGAGATACTGAGTGTGGAGGTCTCCCCGCCACAGGGCAGAGTGGAGAGGAACAGCCTGCTGNTTCCATCCACACAGCCTCTGACCAGTGCACATCTGCCTCCTGTCTGGAGTTCCACGCCCACCCAAGGGTCAGTCCCAGGGCCTTTAGTTCACCTCCCCAAAACAGAAATGATGCATCCAGCTGAGACAGGCTGAGTTTGAATCTCGTGCCATCCAAGGGTAGGTGGGAGGAAAATGCCCACATCCCTCGGTAGGTGTCAGGCCCTGCTGGACACAGGAAGGGCCGCAGGCTGGGCCTGTGTGAGCTCAGAGCTCTGGGTGTGTTCTGGGAATGCTGAGGGGTGGCCCTCTTCACAGCATTCCAAGATGCAATAGTCGCTGCTGCCTCTGTCTGAGTCTAAAGGAGGGGCCCTGACAGAGCCCATAGGGGCCCAGCCCTCCTGGGGCAGGTAGGCAGATGGCTGTCCTTCCAACTCCAGACACCCCGCTGGCAGCATATGCTCAAAGCTTGGGGGCCCTGGGAAGCCAGGGCCTGTGCCCTCCCACTCCAGGCTGGAAAAGTGCACAGGGCATGCCNGGCTGTAGGTGAGAGTTGTGATAGCCTCCCAGATGCTGGACTCTGAATCTCCTGATGGAGCGCTGACATCATTCTGTCTTGGTTGTAGTCCGGCTCTGTGGGCCCCCGTCCAGGTCTGCATCAGAGCAGGGGACAGGAGGAAGGCTCAGGCAGCATGTTCAGGACTCACTCTGAAGAGCAGCAGCCTCCCCCTTCACAGCCCAGATCTCCTCCACGAAGCTCTAACATGCACTCCCAGAGCCAAGCGGCACCTGTACCCAAAGCATTCTACCCTCCTCCCACGTGTGAAACCCTGAGGTTTTTTAGGCCCCTCGGTGCCCCCCTCAGCCCAAGGCCCCAGGCTTAGAGTAGCATGAACCAGGTGCCAAAGAGAAAGGGAAAGATGTGACAGGCGCCACAGACAAAACAAAACCAAAACAGAATGCTCTCCAGCGCCATCCAATAGAGACTGATATGGGNACCACCCTGATGCAGAGACACACAAAACTAGAGACACAGTCTGAGGCCTCTGTGGAGCAACAGGAGGGAGGAGCCTCCCAAAGAGTGCTGTCTCTCAGCTGACTAGGAGCCTCCACAAAATGCCCCCTGTGTCTCACAGTCCACCACTGCTGTGCTCTGGAAAGCCGACCCATAATACCATCCCATAAATGCAGCAAAATAAGTACCCATTAGAGATGAGGTACAAATGTAAGCTTACTATATATACAAAAGGGGCTCAGAGCATAGACAAGGCCCCCACTAGTGCCCCCCAGTCTAAGCCCAAACTCTGCTCNCANACGGCAGACTTCTAGGCCATATCTGCCCCTGTAGTGCCACACTTGACCCCGCCTCCCTGAAGTTCCCCTGCACACACCTGGAAGTCCCCATTGTATACACTGTAGAGAGGGTGGAAGAACGCTGCTGGAGAGGGAACATTCTGGTAGACGATTCTCTTCACCCTGTGTGGAGACCCACAAAGGTTTCCTAGTGAGATCTGAGCTTGCTTTACCCAGCAGGCCTACATAGGGGAAGACTGGCCCACATAGGTCGTCGTTATCAGGTGTGTGGAAGGGTCTGCACTTGGCTGTGTAGTATGCTTTGATCTAGCAAGGGGGAGGTCTTTTGCCCCGCCCCTTGGCATTGTTACAAAAAGCCCTTTTGAAGAGCCAGAAGGGGCTGGTGGATTTTGATNCAGGTCCTCCNGAAGCTATCCTGTGTTTCTGTCTGTCTCCTCTCTGCTATCTTTCTATCTAAAAGTTTCTTATTCCTTTCTCCTCCTCATAAGAACCCTTTAAAAGGTGGGAGCTGGCCAGGCAGTGGTGGTGCAGGCCTTTAATCCCAGCACTGGGGAGGCAGAGCCAGGAGGATCTCTGTGAGCTCAAGGCCAGCCTGGGCTACAGATCGAGATCCAGGACAGCACCAAAACTACACAGAGAAACCCTGTCTTGGGGGGNAAAAAAAGGTGGGACCTGGCCTCCCACAGATGGTTCCCTGAACAAGGTCTTAGGTTCAGGGACCCCCACAACCCTAAAGCCAAAATAGAAAACTCAGGACCAAAGGGACCCAGATAGAAGCCTTTCCCAATGTTATACTCCAGAAAGCTTAAGGCCACTGCCAAGACTGGAGCTCCTTTCTCCCTACCAGATGCTAGCCCATCCAAACCTGGCCTCAAAGGGCTACTAGGCATCGCAACACATGCCATCATTTCATCTTAGCCTCCACAAATAAACAAAACCTCTGGACAAATCCAGAACAGGAGCCAATGTGGATCACCGTAACCTCTCTGGTTAATGCCCATATTTACACCATGGACTGTGTCCTTCACAGACTGATCTCCAACAGTGGGTTCAGGGCCTGGAAGCAACCAGCTGTATCCTCTCAGATGAAGCCAATAGCTCCAGGGATAACATCTGTGCCATCAACAGGCAGCTGTGGTGCCCCAGTCTCACACACACATGTGCTAATACATGTGTACCCCAGCACACTTACAATTGCCGACAATTCACTCACACACACACACACATACACACACACACACACACCATACACACACACACCATACACACACACACCATACACACACACACATACACAC
>LZPO01044435.1:314087-325037 GCA_001675575.1 Neotoma lepida | reverse complement strand
ACCTGGGTGACAACTTGAACAAAAGGTGGATAAGGCCGGTCAGCACAAGAAAGATGGACACAGCGACAAGGATGCTATTCGACCACGGCCAGGATGGGAGCAGGAGGCCTGTGGGCAGAAAGAGTCCATGGCTATCAGCAGCCTCAGTACCAGGATGTTCCCCTAAGTACACATGGCAAAAAAANCCAAAAAGCCACCATTAATTCCCTGAGCCAAAGCAGAGGGGTTTAGGATGGGCCTTGGGGTTTGTGTCACACCTCTGATGTTCCTGGGGTGATCTCATCTGTACCCCTCCTTCCCCATCTGCCATATGGCTGGTGGTCATCACACAGGGTCAGTCCAACATTCACGAGGGAAACCCAGGTCTTGTCCAGCCTCAGACAGAAGTATCAGCCAGGGTCCTGGACACCCTTGCTCCTAATGGTGGCCACTAGCTAGGAACTCCTCACACGTCTCAGAAACAAGGGGAGGAGAGCTGTAGGTTGATGAAATGGAGGAGGGGCAGAAGGGCCCAAGGAACAGAGACTCGGCCCTGGGCCACCACACAGCACCTACCCTGTCTCCATCTCCGGGGAGAAGGAAAGGACACCGGCTGGCTCCACTCACTCCAATGGCTCTTATAATATTCCCCCTCTGCCATGTCACCGTCCTCCTCCGACAAAGTCATCTGGACGCGCAGTCTGGCCTCGTAGANGGAACCAGGATTCAGTTCGACCGCTTCAAGGCTGAGCCAAGTCACTCCAACAATATGGTCCTTGTGCCGGGCCTCCTGGAGGGTTGGGGGCATTTGACTGAGTGCAGGGTCCAAAAGAATGGGCACACATGTGCCAACAAGCCCACTTGCACATATTTACACACATCTATGGGTACACACCACATTTATGCACTCTCTCCAGTAAGCAAAGACACACTCACACACATACAAACACACATGCACCAATAGGGCCACACACAAGCATAGGTTTGTATGTAGCCAGCACATACGTGCACATCTAACTCTGACTCCGTCTGTTCTCACCACTGACTCTAACCAGTCCCAGGAGAGCGACCTCAGGGAGCTACCACCATGTTACCTCCCAGGCCTCTTCCTGCTTCTTAAAGGCCAACTCATAGCTGAGGAGTGTGCTCCAGGGCTCCAGAGCAAGATTGATGCTCCAGGTCAGGACACAACGCCCAGAGCTGACGTTGCTCTGCAAATCCGAGGGAGGATCGAGCTTAACTGAAACAAGAAGGGGCCAGTGAGGCTGCGGCTACCATTGTGTCCCTCAGCAGAGCCAAGAACATCGCCAAGCAGTCATGGCCAAGGCTCTTTCAGACCAGGGACCTCATCTGAAGACTAATTCAGAAAAGCCACTTGGGGAAAGGCAGTCAGTGACTTCCTTAAGTCCTGGCAGCAAGGTGATTTCCTTCACAATTGGCTACTGGAAGTTCTCTTGGTGCCCTCCCAGAGTAATTCCTACTGTCACTGAAGTGCTTTTCCAGTAGCTCAGACTGTAGTGTCTAACCCCAGGTGGCTATGTCTTTTCATTCTTTGCCAGAACCCTGGCCCTGCGGCAGCCATTATGCCCCCTCTCCAGGGTCTGATCGGCTTCAGGTCCTGATTGGCAAGGATTCTCAGGCACAGCCAAAGGCTCAAGGCCACAGCCTCAGAGCCAAGCAGCAAGGCCACTGCTGGCAGGGATGTCCCACTCACCATGTCTCCAAGGCAGGAACTGTGAGTCCACCAAGCTGACCTGCTCCTGCCCCATGATGCAGCGGTGCAAAGTGATGGTGAAGTTGTCGGTTGGCACCAACACCTCCTCAGGGGGCAGCGTGAGGGTACACACACTGTCCCAGAAGGTGCACCTGTGCCTGATGTCCGTCATCTGGTTACTGGAAAAGCTGTATGTTAGCATCATGTATGCTGTCACCACAGCAACCCTATACCCTCCCCAAGCATCCTGGCCCTCCATCCTCACCTGGTAAAGAGGAGCCAGGCCCTGGGTTCCAAGCCCAGCTCTGGAGCCGACCAGTAGCAGTCAATCCTGAAAAGACTGTTGCTGAGGCAGGTGAATGTCCCAGCCTTCGGCCCTGGAGATGGGGATGGTGGGAGCACACAGTAGGGCCTCAAGGTAGAGCTGAGGTAAGTGGGGAGGATCTGACCAGACAGGCTCCAAAGAGTCCCAAGGGAATGTGTCAGGGGCAGGGTGAGAGGCTTGGGAACGGCTGGGTTCTGATCATGGTACCAGGACCAGTCAGACCTCAGAGCTTTGTGGGGTGGGAGACAGTGGGACACTAGCAGACAGGTTCCAGCAATGTTTGGGCCCATGGTTTTCCCTGGGTTGTCACAGATGACAATTTGTCCCCAACTCCCCTGACTCTCTATCCAGCCACCTCAGGGAGATATAGTGCCCAACCCTCACCTGCTCCCTGCTCTGGGACAGAGACTCCCCAGCAGACACAAGAGTAGACACAGGTGTAGGTCAGGAACCAGGGGCCCAGGACCTGTTTCACTGCCATCCTCTCCAAGGTCCAACCTGCAAAAGACTCAACTGTATAGCCTGTGCTAGGCACCCCAGTGGGAGGTGTCCCCTGTGGGAGGCGTCATCCCTGTGTTAGACACCCCATGAGAGGCCTGCTTCCCACAGCAGGTGCCCTTACTGTGTCCTGTGGACAGGACTGGGCACAACTCTCCAGCTTCACTGATTAATTGAAGCTTAGAAAAGCCTCTTGACTCAACCTTCAGCACTGAGTTGTCCCCTCAGACTCAGATCTCCTGGATCCTAGGCTATGACTGCAGCATGTCCACATTTACCTGCCATCCCTCTCAGTGCCGTACTCTAGGCTCTACAATACCTGCACTTTCTATATTGGTTCTTGTTTTTGTTTGTTTGTTTGTTTTGAGATGGGGTATCTCTAGGTATCCCTGGAACTCACTCTGTAGACCAGGCTGGCCTCGAACTCACAGAGATCCTCCAGTCTCTGCCTCTTGAGTGCTGGGATGCTGGGATTAAAAGCATGCACCGCCACGCCCAGCTCTGCCTAGGTTCTAACAACTGTCCATCAAAAGGCTGTTAATTCCCAATGCAGAAGTTCAGTCACATAGAGGGCCAGCGCTCTTCTCAGGGTCACAGGACAAACCTCTCTGCNTTGTCTTACCTGTTACTCCTGAAATAGACTTATCCCGGAGTTCTGCCCTGGGAACACAGGGGAAGATAGCAGCAGATGTCTACGTAACAGACAGCTCTTCCCAAACTGTATGTCATGCAGTGTTCTCAGCTGTCTCACAAAGGGAAGGCCCTGAAACGAGCAAGACTTCGAGCTCTGGGATCCCCGAGGAGCCAAAAGTGTCTCAGGAAGTGCCTGACTGTGTGACTCCACTGAGGCCCTGTCACCCCATTTACATCTACAGATGGCTCACTGATAGCTCCTGAGCAGGAAGCAGGGCCACCCTGGTTATACAAGCCTGATTAGTGATAAGGAAGAAAGAAACACACACACATGCACAGAGACCATGGCACTGGCCTTCCAGGAGCCCGCACCACCTCAGCAGGCAGCACCCTGACCCACCGACCTGGGAGCCNGCCTGTACAACCCCAAGACAGACTTCTATTAACCCACCACCCAGCAGTCTGCCTGTCTGTACCTCTAGACAAACCCATTGAGGCTTTGTCCTCCTCTAGGACGGAGCATGCAACTTGTGTCACCAAGGACATGAAGACTAAACTCTCCGGGCAGTGTATGTCTCCTCTCGTGGTGATCATTGGCAAAGTTGGGATGAGATATGTATGNTAATACACCCCGAGGGTCTATGAGAGCAGGATCCTGGACTCACAGAACCTGGGGCAGGATCAGCACCTGCCACCACTTCCAGCTGAGAACTGACACAGACCTCAGGGACAACTTGCCACCACTGGAGAGGTTCAGCCCATTGCAGCCTTGGGTTGACCCTTAGCAGGTAGATGGCTTGAGGGCAGGGAGGAGAATGACTTCCAGCCCAGTGTACCCCGTTTCTAGTNAGGGACGGAGGCAGGTGCACCAGAGTTGGAAATGGCCTGAAGCAGTGTAGCCATTGTGTGGGTGGAGAACATTTCCTCTGCACAGGGTAGCTCCATCTGCACGGGGTGACTTGGGGAGGGTGGAGTCACTATCCTTCTAATGATGAGACTCAGAGAAACCAGCATGTGACTCTTGGACTCTCTGTTTTAAGAAGGGATCTCACAAACTGCCACACCATCCATGAACTTTCTGAGTGCAATGTGTGAGTCCTGGGGCTTGACCTCACCAACGACGCCAAAGTCTTGGACATCACAAGCCTCTCTCTCCCCGAAGCTCTACCAGCATGGGTTGGGGCACATCACTGACAGGGCTCCCTTCCTCACAGAGAGACCATGGGCCAGGTACTTAGGACAGAGGGAGGCAACTGAACACTCACACTGGTCCTTGAAGAGGAGCTGGGCTGAGACCAAGAGTATCTGACCACAGCCCAGACACACCAGGCTACAGAACCTGTGAGAACCTGGAGAAACCAACACCCATCATCTTGGAATGGGTGCTCCCAGGCACACAGCCCTGCTGTGGAGCCCCCACCACTGCCCAACACAGCCCTTCACATCAGGTGTGAGGACATAGCCCTAGCCCCCCAGCCTCTCAAAAAAATGATAATACTAATAACAATAACAGCAACAACAACAATACAGTTGTGGTCAAGAACAGGGCTAGGTAAATACTCTATAAGGAGCCACAGCTAAGCCCTACTGTGTGTGTGTGTGTGTGTGTGTGTGTGTATGCACACACAAGGTCCTTTTTTTAAATAGCTTACTTATTTTTATTTTATTTGCATTGATGTTTTGCCATGGGTGTCGGGTCCCTGAAACTGTAATTACAGACAGTTGTGAGCTGCCATGTGGCATGTGGGTGCTGGGAATTGAACCCGGGTCCTCGGGAAGATCGGTCAGTGCACTTAACTGCTGAGCCATCTCTTCAGCCCCCCATAAGTTAATTTAATAGTCTACCAGTAAGCTGCATTCCAGGTCCTCTTTTGCACTTTTTATTTTGAAGCAGGGTCTATCTGGTTAATTCTATGTCAACTTGACACAAGCTAGAGTCATTAGACTGGATTAAAGCCCCACCTCTTCTAGTTCTAAGATTCAAGTCTGGCCCTGTTGTCCTACCTGCCCTGATTTCTGGGCCATTACGATGGATAGGTTGTCCTAAAAACTGGCCTCTGCCTTTGACACAGAGGAAGATTGATCTCCATATAGGCTTTGCCCTCTACCCTCCCTGACCAGAGTTGGCTACCAGCATGGGAGCTGGCCAAGTGGCACAGGGCTACTTGGTGCTGTNTGGCACATGCCACAAGTCAGCTTCCCTTCAGGTGAGTTATTCCCTCTACCTATTGCTGCACATAACCATATAGCTATATAAATATAGGTATATAGGGGCTGGAGAGATGGCTCAGCGGTTAAGAGCACTGGCTGCACTTCCAAAAGACCCAGGTTCAATTCCTAGCACCCACATGGCAGCTCACAACTGTCTGTAACTCCAATTCTAGGGGATCCAATATCCTCACACAGACATACATACATGCAGGCAAAACACCAATGCTCTAAGAATAAATCAATTTAAAAATAAATAAATAAACATAGATATGCACACAGCATGCTGTAGCCAGGCACAGTTGCACACACCTGTAATCCCAGTACACAGGAGGTTGAGGCAGGATGATTATCTTGGATCCCAGTTCAACCTGGGAGACAGAGTGATTTCCAGGTCAACTGGGCAGGGCTACCGAGCAAGACTCTGTCATAAATAAACAAATAAATAAATAAATAAATAAATAAATAAATAAATAAATAAATAAATCTAATCACAAGAAGTTGTGGTCAAAAACAGGGCTAGGTAAGTACTCTACAAGAAGCCACAGCCAAGCCCTGTTCTGTGTGTGTGTGTGTGTGTGTACATTGTGTGTATGTGCACTCATAAGTACTGTAATACTCTACCACTGAACTGCATTCCAGTTTTGTTTTTTTTCCCCAACACAGGGTTTCTCTGTGAAACAACTGTGGCTGTCCTGGAACTCACTTTGTAAAACAGGCTGGCCTTGAACTCACAGAGATCNGCTTGCCTCTACCTCCTGAGTTCTGGAATTAAAAGTGTGCGCCACCACNGCCAGCAGCAAGTGTCCTTAACCACTAAACCATCTCTTCATCTCCTCTTTTCTCCCCTGTACTGGGTATTGAACCTGTGCATGCTAGGCATGCACCNACCAACCGAGTTACATCCCCAGGCCCTGCTCTCTGTCTTAACAGGGGTGGGGGGAACTNCCTATTCTCCTGCCCACCCACANAGCCCACAGAAATGGAGGAAGATGGAAGGAGGCTGCTCTTTAAGTGAACCTTGTCCAGCGGTGTCCTCTTCTCTCTGGAGGGAGACACCCCGCTCTCCAGCAGCAGCAGCAGAAGCCTGTGGCATATGGAAGCTGTGCCGGGAAATGGGGCTGGAGGTGGACGCAGGATCCAGTTTCCTCTTTGGAAAGCCCCCACAGAATTTAAGGCCCTCCTCTGTCACCAGGGGGATCCCAGAGCCTGTTGTGCACAGGGTGTGTGAGGACGCTGATGATGCTGACAGAGTAGGGATGGTAGGAAATGGAAGGATGGGGCCAGCAGGACCAACTAACTGGGTGAGGACCAAGGTGACAGACTGGAAGGGGCAGAGATATCGAGGCAAAGAAGGAAGCCCCCCAGGAGCACCTTCCCACATACTTCCTGCAGGAAGGACAACTAGTGGGGCAGATATCCACGACATACTTGGCTGGACTCAGACAAGGCCAGATCCAGAAACGGTGGGTGTACAGGGAAGAAAAGAAGAGTGCGGCTCTGAATGGCACAGGGAAGCTGGTGGGAGGTAGCCAGGGAGCTTCTCCTGGCATTCTTACTCTGTCCCTCCAACTGGCTTCTTTACCCATCCTAAAGCGCTTGCCCACCTTCCAGCCTAGCTTCCTTGCCTGGTGGGACAACTGCACCCAGGCTCAGCTAGCTGTGTCTCGCAGCACCCAAACAAGAGGTCCTGGCTAAGGCAGGGCTCAAGCAGATGTACTGACACTGTACACTTAAAGGGTGGGCGGGTGGGAGGAAATGGTGCCCCGCTACTCCACTGCCTTCGTGAGGAAATGCCTCCCATGCCCTGCACTAGCAGGGGCCTCCCCTGAAGCCTGCTGCAGGCAAGGCTGACTAAGCCAGCTGGGCAAGGACCTGATAATGCATGTCTCTTGCACCAGCCCAACTCCTTAACAAAAATGCCCTCCCATGTCCCTACCAAAGTCACCTGCCCCTGGGAGTATCCAGGACTTTTCACCAGAGTGGGAGTCATGCGTTATAGTTTACTCTTAGGAGGCTGAGACCTGGCCAAGAGTAAGCCCAGAGCATCAGTGTCCTGGGAAGATCAAGTTAGGGAAGAAAGGGNGAGTCCCAGCAAAACAGCCTCCTGAAGCCCAGTAACCCGGAAACAGAATGCCACTCACCCACACACCACACGCCCTCCTCTCCTCACTCCCAACCCCACCGAGCTAACCTTCTGGAATTCCACCCACATATGCTGCCTCCCATAGCCTTTTCTACCATGAAGTTCTCCAAAGATCTTGGGGTTTAGAGGGACTTTACCAACCCTGGGCCTATGCTGTTAGGTTTTGTCCCCCAGCCAAAAGTCAGCTCAATCAGAGAAGCTTTGAGAAAGCAAGCCTTCTTCCATAATCAGCANTATGTCCTGACAAACTTGNTGTCCTTCCCTTTGTCACTTCAGGGCATGGACACACTGACATCACCCCCACCCCAGGCCTGAACATCGCAATTTGTCATTTCGTGATTATCTCTGCAAAAATGCCATCTCTGGGAGATGGTCAAGACCAGTGCACTAGACAACGTCAAATGAGGGTGTCACCCATGTCACCAGGGGCACAGTACCTCTCTGCCTCCTGAAGTTCACATTAATTTGAGAAGAGGGAAGCNCTAAACACAAACTCACCTTCTGAGGTGCATCTTCTCAGGGCCATACAGAGTCGCAGGCAACCCCAGCCAGGAGGTGACTTACTGCCAACTGTCCTCGTGTGAACTGCAAAGCCCCTTACCTGATCCAGGAGATAAGTCTCAGCAAGCGGACATGGGCCACCCACATCTGAAACCACAAGCACATCACAGAGCTACTGTCCTCCAAGGAGCTGAGAGGTGCCTGTCGCCACCTNTTGCAAGCCAGAGANTGGTGAGGAGGGATACGATTTCAGTCCATGACACTGAGCATTGCCAAACAGGGATGATAGACATCTGTCTAATGACTGACAGTGTGCACTGTCCTCCCAGGAACCCCACAGGAGCAGCACAGGCAGCAAGGACGTGGTACAGAACAAGCTTGAGCAGAACCCCTTCTAGGTTTTTCCCCTTCGAGGTTTTCTGAGACACAACACTGGCAGTGAGTGTGAGTGCTAAACATAAGCAAAAACTCAGTCAAGAAAAACAAGACGGACGGTTGGTGGGGCACGCCTTCAATCCCAGCACTCTGGAGGTAGAGGAAGGCAGATCTCTGTGAGTTCAAGGCCAGCCTGGCTTACAAGGTGAGCTCCAGGGAAGCCAGGGTTGTTACACAAAGAAACTCTGTCTTGAAAAACGATAGAGATAGATAGATAGATAGATAGATAGATAGATAGATAGATAGATAGATAGATAAAAATTTTTCGCACAAACAGAAAGAAAACCAAACAGTACAATAGGGATTTTGAAATGGGAGATCTTTACCTCTCCCTCATAGATGCCCATGTGAGCACAGACACTTTTGTATATTTTTATTTAGCTTTTTTTTTTAATTTGTTTCTTGAGACAAGATTTCTCTATTATATGGCTCTGGCTGTCCTAGAACTCATTAAGGGAAGCAGGCTGGCCTCAAATGATAGAGATCCACCTGCCTCTGCTTCCTGAATTGCTGGGATGAAAGGTGTGCACCACCACACTTGATTTTGTGGGTTTTTGTGTTTGTTTTGTTTTTTGTTTTTATGTATATGGATATTTGCCTGCATATGTGTCTCTGTACCACACGTGTGCCTGGTGCCCTCGGAGTTCAATCAAAAGAAGTTGTGCGCCACCTTGCCGGCTCCATCTCACTAGTTTTTTTGTTTTGTTTTGTTTTAATCTGTTTATTACATTGGTATTTTGCTTGCATGTATATCTGTGTGACAGACAGTGTGACAGTGTCAGATCTCCAGAGTTACAGACAGTTGTGAGCTGCCATGTGAGTGCTGGGAATTGAATCCAGGTCCTCTAGAAAAGCAGCCAGTGCTCTTAACCGCTGAGCCATCTCTCTAGCCCCTCTCACTAGGTTTTTTTTGGGGGGGGCGGGGCGTTCGAGACAGGGTTTCTCTGTTTAACAACCCTGGCTGGCTGTCCTGGAACTCACTCTGTAGACCAGGCTGGCCTCGAACTCACAGAGATCCGCCTGCCTCTGCCTCCTGAGTGCTGGGGTTAAAGGAGTGTGCCACCACCGCCCGGCTTCACTAGGTTTTAAGCGGACCTTTCTGGCCACTTTTTTGAATTGAACCCAAAGAGGAATCCGTGAGTGACTGGGACCTGACTGAGGCAAAGGTGGAGGGGTAGCAACGGCTGCCCCCCTCCCAGCAGCTGGAGGCATCCACCTCCTAGTGTCACTATGTTAGTGACACTGCGCTTGGGGGACAGGTGTCTTGGGTGAGGCGATGGCCGCCTCCCTGACGACCAACCCAGGTAGAAGGGCAGTCTGACTGCAGTTCGACCACACAGGACCCAACAGAGTTCTACAACTGAAGACCCGACGAACAGCGTATAGCTCCCGCGCCTCCTGCGCCACCCACGCCGTGACCCGCCCTATCCGGCTAATGGCCTGCGGTCTGCTCCCAGCCTTCCCAGAGGTCTCGCACGTCTCATTGGTCACAGAAGCCACGCAGTGCACCAATGACCGAGCTGCCTGGCCGGGGGCGTGGCGCAGTCACTGCGCACGCGCTGGAAGGCAGGGCGGGCTGGAGAAGTGACGGAAAAGCACTCTACTCTCCCGGTAGCTGGCAGCCCTGGAGGACCCGGAGCCTGCGGATCGGCCGGAAGTGCCTGAGGACGATGAGGATGATGAGGAGGCATTGCCTCATTCCGAAGCCGTGGACGTGTTCCAAGAAGGTCTCGCCATGGTGGTGCAAGACCCGCTGCTCTGCGACCTTCCGATCCAGGTGTGCGACAGGGCTCTGGGATGTGGATGGGCACCAGTGGTCCCAGCAGCGAAGGACGCTTCTGCGCATAAGCGGAAAGTTTGGGGTGAGGGGACCCCAAAACACTACCTCGCAGGCGTGAGAAGTTAGGATTAAACAAATACTAGCGATTTTAACTCACGAGCAGTGTGACCGATCTTTTCCATTTGCCTCGAGCATCAGTATGCGTGGGCATAGTAATTCTTTAATGTATTTTTTAACCTTGCCCGTCAAGGGTGTTTTAATTTAACGTCTGTGTGCGCACAGAACTGAGGAGCAAACTTGGAGCCTTTCGAATGCTAAACAAGTGCTCTACCACGNAGTTACACCACTTTCTCAACTTGTACTTCCCTCAGTCTTATTAAGACATCTCCTGTCGCCAGGCAGTGGTGGCGCACGCCTTTAATCCCAGCGTTTAGGAGGCGGAGGCAGGCGGATCTGTGTGAGTTCAAGGCCTTCCTGACCCACTTAGAGCCCCAGACCAGCCCGGGTAACTAACATAGTGAGTCCCTGCCTCAAAACAAACAAACAAAAAATATTTTGTCATCACTGGTGTTTGGTAGCTGGTAAATTTTACACCCCTGCCCTGCCTCAACCTAGTCCTGTGGCACTTGGCTTGAAGCATTTGATATAGGGCTCTCTGAATTGTCAGGCCCCAGTGTTCTTCCCGTGTGCAGCTCAGTCTCCATGCCTGTTCCTTTGCTCCCTTGGGGGAC
>LZPO01044435.1:289241-313977 GCA_001675575.1 Neotoma lepida | reverse complement strand
CTCTGCCTACCGAGTGCTAGGATTAAAGGCGTGCGCCTTAGGGGACTTTTTAGTAGAAAATTCTAACGCATAGTAGACAAGAACCCCTATCTTTGCCATTCATAATACAGGGCACCACTTGGGAGCACTGTCAGCTTGGTTTCCGCTATTATTTGGGTATTGGGTCAGCATTCCTACCTCCCTTTGGTCTTTCCTAGGTCACTTTAGAAGAGGTCAATTCTCAGATCGCACTGGAATATGGCCAAGCAATGACAGTCCGNGTGTGCAAGATGGATGGAGAGGTAATGCGTAAGTACCATTGTCTTAGTTACTCTTCTCTTGCTGAAAAGAGACACTGCGGTCGAGGCAGCGTATAAAAGAGAATGTTTGTGGGGGCTCACAGTTCCAGAGGGCTAGAGTCCATGACCATCATGGCAGGGAGTGTGGCAGCAGGCCGGCAGGCAGGCAGGCAGGCGTGGTCCTGGAGCAGTAACTGGGAGTTTACATTCTGATCCACAAGCTGAAACAGAGCTAACTGCAGTGGTGTGGACTTTTGAAACCTCAAAGCTCACCCCCAGTGACACACCTCCTCCTCCAACAAGGCTACACCTCCTAATATTCCTAAACCGCTCCACTGAGGACCAAACATCAAATATATGAGCCTGTGGGGGCCACTCTCCTTCGAGCCACAACCACCCTTCTCTAAGCCTGAGCTTTCACAGCAGCAAGATACTAGCAGAGCTAGTCTGTGAAACTCGGACCATGCCTGGGTGTGTTGGGACAGCCACACAGCCACCCTGCCCAACAGAGCTGAGCCATGGGTTTCTCTCCCATTGCCTGGGGCTTTGTGTGTGGATTCCCACATGGCTGTTCTCCCATATGTGTCCATGGCTACAGCTGTGGTCGTCGTACAGAATGCCACGGTCCTGGACCTGAAGAAGGCTATTCAGAGATACATGCAGCTCAAGCAGGAGCGGGAAGGAGGCATTCAGCACATCAGCTGGTGAGTGAGGCAAAAGTGCTTTCTCTGTGTCATTCCTGGGGTTGTGTGGGGCACCACGAGGAGGCAACTTTCAGCTCCTCTTGTGTACGCCACCAGTGCTCCACTACCAAGTAGTGATGCTGCGACAGTCCNGTGTCGTGAGAGCTTTCAGGTTGGGTAATTCTGTGCCTGAGGGTCTTGCCCCTTTCACTGATGTCACCCTATCCACACTGCTGGATATCTTCATTTGCAAACACCTGACACCTTAATGTCTCCCTAGTTATAGATGGCACACCTGTCAGTGGCCCCCTTCCCTCCTCACTGTTCCCTCCTATTGGATCAAGTGTCTTGTTATCTGACTCTCAGTGTATCACCTGTTTCATTAGCAAGATGTGTTCAGTACCTCCTGCAACTGCCTTGGGCCTACCATATACATCATCATGTAGGGAAAATGTCCAGAAGGGGAACACATCTGTCCTGGGTGCCATAGGCTGTGTGCCGCAAGCCTCCATCATCCCAGCTGCTCAGTTGACCCTCCTGAGGGGAGCTTGTGCATCACTTAAGTCCCTTCTTTGCAGGTCGTACGTGTGGCGGACGTACCATCTGACCTCAGCTGGGGAGAAGCTCACAGAGGACAGGAAGAAGCTCAGAGAGTAAGTGTAGTCTACATCCTGAGCTGTAGATCTGTGGTCCATCGGTGCCCTGTGCTCCACCAAAGGGCTGTGACAGGAAGGTCCCTGGCTGGACTGACTGTCCTGTGGGCATTTCCTTGGGGCATCCCACTAATGCAGGGCAGAGGAACAACCCTGGTGTGGAGAAGGGAGGCTGGCCAGCCTCACCTGATTGTTCCTGCTCCCTCCTGAACCCGGGTGATCCTTCTGTATGTCAGGCACTGTGCCTTTCTCTCTTTTTCAGTTATGGCATCCGGAATCGAGATGAGGTTTCCTTTATCAAGAAGCTTAGGCAAAAGTGAACCCCAGACAGAATGATCTTTCCCNGCAAGATGGCACCTCCCCTTGTCCTCACAGGAAAGGGTGTTGGGGTAGCTGCATCCCTGGGTTGCCCGGATGGAGTTGTCAGCATGAGCCCTGGAACCCTTGGAATATGGAAAGTTCCTCTGTCCCCGCTTTTCCTATGAACTCAGCCTGAACTCACCCTACATGGTTGTGGGGCTGTGTGGCCTACAGAATAAACCTGTTTGCTTTGTATCTGGAGAAATATGTCCCATACCAGAGGAAGGTGAGGGCAGACACTGGTATTGGGGAGCACTGAAGTCTCAGAGGCCACACCTAAGCCCTGGGACCACACTGCTCACCTCTCTTGCCATAGCCTCACAGCGTGGAATAATACAAGCTGAGCTGNTAGCTTTGTTTCTGCTGTGAGGAAACAGGAGCCTGCATCCCAGGACCTGTGCTAGGACCTAGCAGTGACGGGGTGGGAATGGGGGCCTCAGGCCTCCACCCACAGGTTCCCTATAGCCATGTTTCTCCCAGGCTCAGTGGGAAGAGATAGCATGGTGAGGAAAGAGTTACAGGGGTACAAAGATGATTCCCACTACAGAGCTACAGCTACTTCAGGTCCCCTAGGTCCATGTCCCAACACTGGCTACTAGCCCCACTACAAAACTTCACAGAGAGGTGACAGCCAGTGATGTCTCTGACTTAGGGCAGTGGTTCTCAACCTTCTTAATGCTGTGACCCTTTAATACAGATCCTTATGTTATGGTGACTTCCAGCCATAAAATTATTTTCATTGATACTTCATAACAGTAATTTTGCTACTGTTATGAGTTGTAATATAAATATTTTTGGAGATACAGGTTTAATGGAGGGGTCATGGCCCACAGGTTGAGAACCACTGACATCAGGAATTGTATNTCCGAGGTCTTCATGGCTTCTCCCCATAGCCCCAGNCAGAAATCAGGAAAGGCGACAGCCCTGGTTAAGTTAGTGGCAGCTAAAACGCTCCCAGTCCATTTATTGGCCACATGAAGTGGTCGTCGNGGGACTAGTTAGAAGGTTATCATGGGAACTCATGTAATAAATGTCCAGCAGTATAAGGGTTCAACAGGAAGGAGCAAGGCACAAGAGGTCAGTGTTCGGGGAGCACCATCTGTTCAGCCCTGGGAGGCTGCGGTGCCCACAGCTGCTTCAGTGGAGCTGAGCATCCAGCTCGTACTTNTCACAGAACTTGTCGGTGAAAGGGATGCAGGTGAGGAACTCGCACCATTCACAGCGGACTGGGTAGAAGTAGAAGAGAACCACCAGGCCGGCCAGCAGGCCCAGGAAGACTGCCTGGAAGACGATGATCTGGCAACGCTTGCGGTACAGGTCAAACTTGCCAAAGCTGATGTAAGGCAAGAAGGCAAAGGAAAGGAAGAGGCCACTGATGAAGCCTGAGATGTGGGCGAAGTTGTCAATCCAGGGCAGCAGCCCAAAGGCAAAGAGGAACAGCACCACAGCCAAGAGCTTGAAGAAGGCGCGCCAGGGTCGAGCCAGAATCTGCCAGCTCTGGAACAGCTCCACAAACAGGCAGGCCAAGATACCAAACTGCGAGCCGGCCGGACCTACCTGATGTTGGGGGTCGGAAGCTGTGAGCTAGTGGGGCGGCAGCATCTCCCTACCCCCAAAGCTCAGGCCCTCATCTTCCCATCCCACTTCTCAGAGCATGCTTGATCTCAACACAGATGGGGGTCACACCAGCCGCAGGCACACACACAGGGTCCCCACCCTGGGAAGCCACCTTACCTCTGCTCGGTATGGCAGGAAGATGGCACTGGCTAGGTTGCCCGTGACACCACTCAGCAGGTAAATGATGGCTATGCGGTGCCAGCCTGCCAGCTTCTCCAGGTCCCGCAGGACTGTCATCTGGAAGCAGACGGATACCAAACAATGCAGGATCCTGTGGGCAGTGAGGGGCACTCAGCAGGAAGGTGATTTCTCTTTCACCTCTAGCCCACCACTCGTGGGGAATGAGGCCACCCACCCAGCCCGCAGTCCCACTTGCCCAGCGTGCAGGAAGAGGGACAGCCACAGGCGGTAGAACTGGTCAGGCACCTCAGGATTGAGGAAAGGCAGGAGGCCACAGACGTCATCCATACAGTGGACCTGTGCAAAGTGGCCAGTCAGCCTCCACAGTGGCCGGGGGCAAAGAGGGGCATGGCCTCAAGGCCTACCTGAGAGCAGAGTGTGGCCTCCTCATGGAAGTAGCCCCTCATGAAGTCACAGTACTCCCGGGAGGTGATCTCACACCTAGAGGGTCATGCCAGGGTTTGGAGGGTGCCCAGCCTTGTAGATGGGGGCTGCCAAGGTCTACAGGTACCTGCCCAATCTACCCCGGCAGATTTCAGCCCCACCCACCTTCACTGGCCCAGTCTTACTCCCAGATGCTGGAATCAGGTTGTCTGAGGCTTTACTGAGGGAGAAAGGTGCTGCCCCAAGCCGGCTGCACATGAGCACCCACCTGCCTTTGGTGCCGATGCAGCAGGGCCGGCCCGTTATGACACAGTCCACATGGGGGTGGTTAGTGTGGTTCCCGGCACTGTTTTTGGTGCAGATCTAAGGAAGAAAGAAAAAGAAGTGGGTCAGGGTCATCACCACACACACCCACCTCTTGGCCTAATACCTTTATTAGAGACCNAGACAAAGACAAGACTCATAGAAACCAGGCCTCCCTCGATTCAAGCAGATAACACCCAAAGCCTGAGCTGAGCCACCTGCAAACTAGAATCATGCTATTTGGCCTCTCAAGGCTTCACCCCATTTCTTGCCCTGACTCCCTGCTCACAGAGGCAAGCCTTGTCAGACAGGCTGGGCAAAAGCTAGGGCAGTGCAAAGATGTGGGTGACCCAACAGTGAGAGTCACAGCACCGTTAATGGTAGGGTGTGACCCTCTCCCCCGTTCCACAAGTGTGAGACCCCAGCTCACCGGCCACTTGGTGATATCTTCTGGCCACTCATGGGGGTCCTCGGAGGAAGGCTCGTCACACACCCTGCATGAGCCCACATGGTTAGAGCCTTTGTCCCACGGCAGTGTCATTCTTCTATCTAAAACAAGGAATCCTCTACACCCCTCAGACATAGCCAAAGGTATTCGAAGAGGGTGACCAACAGTGCTCACCTGGGGTCCTGGTGGCAGACAGAACCAAACTGCCTCTTGTTGCCTGCGAGGTCTGGAGCACTGGGATGAAGGGGCCACTTCACCCATACTGCCAACGTGGACTGTGGGGACACAGGGTCAGCCCTAGTCAGATCCCGTGCTCTGCCCAGTTCAGAGCAATGTGCTGGCTCAGGAATCAAGGGTAAGGCCTCCCGAGTGCCTCCTGCCTCCACACAGCTGTTAGGTTAAAACCCCANAAACACATGAGGGAGANTCACAAGGTGCCCAAGGGCACAGTGGAGGCACAGAGACAGCCTCTGTCCTGAAGTAGGGAAATGGCATCAGCTATGGTGCCAAAGTCTGGACGAGGCTTTTGCATTGTTCTTGTTTTGAGAGGATGGAGTGTAGTCCAGGCCGGCCTGGAACTTAAGCATCCTTCTCCTTCAGCTTCCTAACTACTGCGCTTATGGGCACGCACCATCCAATAAGGTAGTATCCACTTAAGATGTAATGCAAACAGGTGCTGAAAGAGCAGGCCCAAACCAAGACCAAATTAAAGTCACATGACCGTCTTCCACAGGAACTGAGAGTCAAGTACAAGAATGAGAGGGGCCTGGTGAGGTACCACACACTGACAAAAGCCAGAGTAAAGAATGCCTTGAGGCCAAAATCTGAAAGTAAGAGTGAACAGTGCAGACAGAGCTGGAGCGTAGGGGACTCACCGAGCACTCCTCCTTCGAAGTCTGCACACAGCCAGACCGGTCATTGCGTACACAGCAAGCTGAGTGCTTCTCACGCTCCCGGGCAGCAAGGATGAAGCTGTGCACCTGTGGGTCCTGGCGCATGCAGGGTGAAAACTTGGCACCCAGGTGAATGAGGGCCTCCTGTGAAAAGGGAGACAGCATCTGTGGCCTCGGGCCCAGGACTGATGGGACACCTCCAAGCTCCTCCAAACTCCTCCTCTAGCCCTGTCCTCACCGAGCTGGGGCCAATCCAGAAGTTCTCCTGCTGAACGTATTTGACATTCTCATAGACGCCCCGCTTCCGAAGTACCTGGAAGGTAGGGAGTAAGATCAGATCCAATCTGGAGGGCTCCATCCTCCCAGAGCCAGTCTCAGGGTCCAGAGCCTGGACTCCAGTTATCTGGGTGCAGGGAGAGTTGCTGGGCTCACCGAGTCCACTGTCTCATGCTGTGAGAAGCCCACAGGCGCAATACCATAGATGCACACAGCCAGAATGGTGACCAGTGAGTGCACGAAGGTGAGCCAGTAGGTGAAGAAGGGCCTGTGAGACAGAGGTATCAGGAACATCCCCGACTTGGATTCCTAACCCCAGCCCAGCCTCTATCCCAACACGGCCTACCTGTGGTCGTCCATGTCCTCAATCTGCNGCTTGACATAGCTGTCAATACGTTTCCGGTAGGTGCGGTTGGTGAGCCTTCCCACCATCCCCAAACCATAGGGCCGCTTTTCCCGGGCGAAGAGCTTGCGTACTGGCACGGCGATGCGCTGACCCCTCCTGGGTCCAGCCGCACTGACCACCTCCTGGCGAAGCCGCACCTTGGGCTGTGGGGCNAACGTGCTACCTTCCTTCTGCTTCCGCCAGCCTCGCTCCAGGGGCCTGGAGAGGAACAGCACTTTCACTTCCTGCCTAGAACCTACCACTGCCTTCCCTCTGGCAGAACCTGAGCACTACTCCATGTCTCTGCTGCCCTCCCAGGGGTGGAGACACCCAACAAGTCATCCCTCTTCCTTCTTCTCCTTACCAGTAAGCTCCTGGCAGCTTGGCAGGGAGGGAATGGGGAGCCTCAAGACTGAGGCTCTATATCTCAACAGTGTGTACTAAGCCAGGGTCCTCCTCTCATCTAGACTCCAGCCCCTGGGCTCTGGAATTTCTGTAGCTGGGCATCAAAGTCTAGGGTTGTGCCTACCCTGGGTCCTCATACTCACAGTGATCAGGCTATATTCCCAGTTCCCTAGTCAGTCCAAGCTCTGACTACTGCGGCTTCGAACCCAAGGGCCCAGCTGCTCCCAATGAGGCAGACTCTCCCTCTGAGCCCCTCCCCCACTGCCTGTACTCACAGCATCAAGTGGCTTCGCTCAAGCTCACTGCGGTCCAGGGCCCCACCCGTGAGGTCGGCCTGCTCTGGGGCTTTCTCCCAGTCCTTGAGTGCTGCCTCTGATGGGGACTCAAACACCTCATCTGGGTATGTGGACATCTCCTCATGGAGGACACCTTCCTGAGCAAATATGTGAGGTCAGGGTGGATCCAGAGACAGAGGAGATGGGGCGACACCCCAGGCTCTTCTTACCCGGGCGAAGAAAGACGTATCCAGCTCCTCAGGGAAGTCCACCATGTCCTCCTCCAGGAAGCTGGCAGGGGTGAAGCTTCGGCGCTGTCCCCTTCGTAAAGTGCCATCCCTAATAGACCGACCCTGAGGACAAGGAGGTGACCTTAGGACCCAGAAGTGGACTCGGGCTCAGCTCCCACACCTCCAGCCCTGGCCCCCTACACTTGCCTTCACCAGTGCTGCAGCAGCCCGGAAGCTCATCTTGGCTACCGATTCACGTTTGCGTCGCCGAGGGAGCCGGTTAAAACCTGAGCGGGAGCTGGAGAAGGAGCAGAGGGAGGCGGCACCCGGTGTGACAGGAGTGTGGGGGGCGCTCAGGCCATCAGCAGTGTCATCAGCCATGCGGAAGGCCCGGCCACGGGCCAGAGGGTCTATGATCTGGTGGAGTCGAGAAGATGCTAGATCAGTATACAGACCCAGGCAAGCCTTCCATGAAAAGCATAAATGGCCCCCTACACACTAAGCCTCACTCTCATCCACGACACCTAGAGGGG
The DNA here is from genome assembly GCA_001675575.1 of Neotoma lepida. NCBI lineage: Eukaryota > Metazoa > Chordata > Mammalia > Rodentia > Cricetidae > Neotoma > Neotoma lepida. Next base: position 306,074 of record LZPO01044435.1, on the reverse strand, counting down.
TCCCTCTCCCCTTGACATTTGCTGTCCAGAATCTGAACTGGTACAATCTTNGGACTTTTCCTCCTAGGGTTGCTACTATCTGGGACTATCTCAGGAGCCTTTCTCAGACTCTGTGGCTGCTTTCCCATCCACAGGCTCAGAGGAATACTCTCTCCGCCCCAGCCCTTCCCCACCAACTAGAGGAGCAGAATGAGGAGCCAGCAGGAGGAGGCAGAAGCACACCTTCTGCATGCCCAGCTGGCATGGCCCCACATAGAGTGGAGGTGGCGTCTCGGTGCTGGTCATTGACACGTTGTCCTGGCTGGGCAGGTCCAGCTCCCGAATGACCTGTGGCTTTAGCTTCCCATACCGCTGGCTGCAGTGACGGATGCTCTTGCGCTGCCACTTCTGGGTGCTGTCACTGTCCTTGCTCACTCCAAACCAGTCTGCTGTCCCCCTGGCATGGGAAGGACTCAGCAAGGGGAAGCCATATCTCCTGTCCCCCTACCCCAGTCAGGGGGCTTCAAAGGCCAACCCCCTGGGTAGGCCTCCAGTCACTCCAAGGCCCAGGTCTAGTTGGCAGCATCTAATTATAAGGACAAGGCGGTTCCAACTCTGGCCACCCCAATCCCACTACATCGTTCTGCATGCCTGTCGGCAGAAGGTTCCCATAGGCCCTCACCCAACCCTGAGTCTAAAGAGAGACCTTGGCCTCAGGCAGCCACCACCACCCCAGGGCACTACAGAACTCAGCAACAGGAGCTGTAGGGTGGCCATGGTCTTTGGACATGCAAATAAAAACACAGCCAGAGCCTGCCATGAACAGCCAGGGAATAGGTNTCAAGTCAAGTCAAGCACTNCAACAATTCCAAGAGGCTACATAACATGCACGTGCCAGAAAACACCAACACACTCAAGACCTGCATGAGGTACCTGAGCAAGGACCAAGAGAGAGACTGGCGCTGTGGGAGGGCCTTGCAAGCAGCCCGGGGCCCCAGGAGAGGCAGAGTGTGGACACGCCCAAAGCGTACCTGTCTGTGAGGGGCCAGGGTATTAGGGTGGGGAGAAAAGAGAGTGCATGCCTGGGGAACAGAGTGGCAGGTGGAGTGCCAGCCATAGGTCCCCAGAACAGGAGGGTGATGCAGTGTTGCTGGGATTAAGATGGAGGAAGAAGCTGAGAGAGAAGGGACCTTTGCCCCATTCCCATCCCTAGTACCTAAAGGGGATTCTGTATGCCCACCTCTAGGCCCCACCCTAGCCCCAGCCTGCGGAACAGCCAGGATGGTGCAGTACCTGCGGATGGTCTGTGTGATGGATGTCTGACGCTGTAGCACCAGCCGCCGAGGCTCATGGTGGGGTGATGGGACACGGGCTGTCTCAGCTGGCATACTCACACTCCGCAAGAAAGCCTGCCGCCGCAGGGGCTAGACAACAAGAGTTATTGTGAGGAGCCTGGCCAGGGAATTCCCAAAACCCCTAGNGGCCAGAACCTACCTGCAGGAAGCTGGGCTCTTCTGCTGCTGGGGGCACCACAGCTGGGATGTCTAACTTGAGCCATGGGGGCTTCTTGCGTTGCAGACTGCTAGTACTGTCCCTTCGGGCCTCACTCATGGTTGCAGATGTGGTGAGACAGACCTGGGGATGGGGGTGGGTGGTGGTGGTTATGATGAGTGACAACCCTGACAGTCTCCCAAGAACACCATGGACCCAAACCTAGAAGAAGCAGTGCAAGCCCAACAGAGGTGCTCACAGAGCTGGCATGCTCTGTGCCTGATCTCCCCACAGACAGGTCCCCCAACAATGGAAATCCATGGAACAACACTACACATACCTACTATGAGCAAGATGAGATGCCCTGGTAGAGGGCTCCCACCCTTTTGTACTTAAAACCTGGGTAACAACAGCCTTATAAATAAGGAGATGCTCGGTGTGTTGGGCAGAAAACAAATTACAGGTGCTTGGCGGGGGTAGTGACGATTCCCTGACAGCTGGAAGCTGGTGAAAACGGCACAGATAGCATGTGGGGCTGTGCACACACGGGAGCAGCAGGGCAAAGTCTAGAAGCACAGGGCACTAGCCTATTTGTCCCCGGCCATCTTAACCACCACGACCTCCACTCCCACACTTGTGGGGGTTGTGATCAATTACACAGAAGACTCCCCACATTTAGAGAAGCTCCTGGGGCTTCAGAGCAATAGCCAGGCTCCTGTGTCCAAAGGACTTTAGAAAGAGAAATCCCTTGGTGCAGGGTAATCCCAGTACTAAGGAGACAAAGGCAGATCTCTGTGAGTTCGAGGCCAGCCAGGGGTACACAGTGAGACCACGTGTAAAAACAAAACAAAAATCCCTTGGAGCAGAAACCACGATGAATGGCCACGAGGTGGCGCCAATTGCCAAAAAAGGCCATGAAGTTGCTAGGCAGGGACAGGTCNGGGAAAACTCCCTGAATACCTAAGACCCTAAACTATCACACAAGTGGGCCCTCCAGACAGCTCAGAAGAGAAACGTGCTTGGTGTGCAAGCTTGAGTTCAATCTCCGGAAACCACAAAAAAAGAGGGGAAAAAAAATGAGTCCACAAAGTTGCCCTCCAGCCTCATATATAGCTGGGCATGGTGGCGCATGCCTCTAACCCCAGCCCTTGGGAGGCAGGGGCAGGCCTCTGTGAGTTCAAGGCCAGCCTGGTCTACACAGTGAGTTCCAGGATAGCCAGGGCTACATATTGAGACCCTGTCTAAAAATTACATATATATACATACATGTGTGTGTATATATACATATACATACATACGTGTGTGTGTGTGTGTGTGTGTGTCAGGCATACTGGTGCACATCCTTAATCTTAGCACCCGGGAGGCCCAGCTCAAGACTGTCAGGCAAGTCTTGACCTCTATGGGACTCTTACTTCCCCCTTTACAAGGACAGTCACAGCAGATATACACCTGACTGCACTCAAAGTGAAGGGCCTCACAAAGCAGGCTGAGGACACAGGCAAGGGTTCCCTGAGGTAGGACTCAGGGCTGAGGACACAAGCAGGGCTCCCTGAGGTAGGACTCAGAGTAAAGAAGACACAAACTCCTAGACCTTCTAATCTACAGACCTGACCAGACCTGTGTGGCCCACCTGCCGATGCTTCAATTCAGGGCTCTCCTTCTCCATGCCTGGAGGAGATAGAAGCTCCATTCTCACTGTATACAAACAGGGAAGTGGAGCCTGAACCCCCAAGGCTGGGCTGGGCCCTGTGAGGCCCACTGGGTAAGGGGCAAGTACCAGACAAGATGGAGGATGCCTCACATGTCCTGCCTCTGGTCCATCCTGAGCTGCCACTCAGGTGCTCCAGGAAGGAACATGACCAGGAATGGTCCCAGGACCACAGAGAATGCAGAATGCTGGGGACTGGCCTTCCCAACAAGTTGGGTACCTGTGCCCAGCACTTGTAGATGGTATGGAACTGGTGCCTTTCTCAGGAATACAAGCTGCCATTTCCAACAGCTACTAACATCCGCGNCTCCACCTCCCTGACCAAAGACTATCTTTGACCTCCCTTTCTCCNATATCGAAGTCAGTCTTGCAACATGCTTGCTGCTATCCTCCACTGATGCTGCCTTACCTGAGCACAGGGTGGCAAGCGCCAGTTCTCCTGAGTGGGGCCGTGGGGACTCTGGAANGAGCTGACCCTTCAGCAGGACCTGGAGACAACAGCCGACCAGCCTGGGCGAGTGTGAATGAGAAAAGCACAAGCTAAGAGGCCTGTGATCCAGCAGTGGGATCATAACAACCAGCTTCTGCCCAAACATCTGGGTCTCCCGGGTCCTCTTCTACAAACCTCCCAAGCTGCAGCGAAGGAAAACACAAGAAAACCCACACACACAACTCTAGGCCTGCAGTTTGGGGAAAGGACACCCACCCTGTCCTAAAGCTGTTTCCAACCTGCCCCACCCTATGCTCTGTTCCTAACAGGGCCTCAAGCTAGTGGGATTCACAAGGCCTGGGGGAGGGGCATACCAGGCCAGACAAAGAGTCTAGGCCAAGGAGCAGCACACTGCCGGCCCACAGTGGCTCAGTGTCTAGATCTCTCCCCCAGGCACACAGTGGGCTCTTGTTCCCTGCCAGCCCTTTCTCCTCTGCTGGCCTCAGTGCAGCGGGAAACCATGGCCCATGGAGACGCTGACTGCCTGGGGTCACACACCATGAGTCACCCCAGAAGCATAAGGAGACGCCCAAAAAGGAACTAGAGTAAGTGGGAAGTGTCGGAAAGTAAGCACAGTGGTTGGAGGTGGGACGGAGTCAGGTCAGGCTGCAGAGCCTTGTCAGGGCTCCAAGCAGCTTGAGCGAGATTCCAGTTGAGGGTGAGGGACAGGGTGGACCAGGGAGCTACGGAAGTGGCAGGCATCAGAATCCACTCTGATTGTCCGTGGACATGATGTGAAGAGTAGGAGGGAGGTTGTGGAAGAGATAGGGGGTCTATCTTGCTGTGGAACAACTGGGGACCCTTTGGGCTAGCCCTGTTCATCAGTACAGTTACAGCCAGGAAGCCAGAAGGCAGGTAGAGCAACATGAGCCAAAAATCTATACCCACACCATTGTCGCCACCACTTACACGCATAAGCACGCCTGGACTTTTCTCTTGACTTTTTGAGACAGGGTNTCATGTAGCCCATGCTGGCCTCAGATTCACTGTGTAGTGAGAGGATTGCCTTGAACTGATAATCCTCCTGCCTCCACCTCCTAAATGCTGAGATTACAGATGTGTACCACCACACCTGGAGAGCCTTCATTTTCTCATCTGAAAGGGGATGGTGAAAGTGCTTGGCACACAGTAGGTGCTCAATAAGTGGCAGCTGAATCAACAGAAGGGGTGGTTGCCTGAATGGGAGGAAGGCAGCCAAAGCTGAGGTGTAGCTGGGTATGGTGTTACACCTGTAATCCCAGCACTCAGCTCAGGAAGGAAGATTCTAAGTTTGAAGCCAGTCTAGGCTACCTCACAAAACCCTGTCTCAAACAAAAAACAAGAGAGCAAAGCTGCAGGTGGGAGCTACAGGTGTGAGAGGGACCTGAGGATGTGTCCTGCAAAGGTAGAGTACAGGATGGTGCAGCCATAAAGCACAGACAGTCAAGACAGATGCCCAAAACTGCATCCTCGGTGTGGGCTACAACCGCCTCATACTCTGGCATCCCCACCTGAAACCGGTCTTCTCTCTGATCTAATACCCAGCCTCAAACTGCCCCTATAGAGCTTTCTAGCCTCTATGCTAGCCCATCACCACATGCTACTGTGACTCCCCTGGCCTCTCTTTGTCTCATCTGTAAATGGCATCACACTGAGTGTTGGCTGGGCCCTTTGTGAACCATAAGGAACTCTGCGACCTCNACTCTGGCTCCTCCATTTTTATGTAGCAGAATCTTGTTTCAGGATGGAGCAGGACAGGCCTTTGCAGTGTCCCTCGTCTCCAGGACACACTAGACTTTGCCCCCTCTCCTTCACCTGCCATCATCTCAGAGAAGCACACAGAGAGGGCAGCAGAACAAGGGATTCTCTTTTGCAGACAGTCTGTGGGAAGCTCCTAGGCCCTAGGGGTACAGGAAGCCCTGGGACCCAAGGGAACAAGGGATGGTGGAGCACATGGGAGGAAACAGGCCATCCCCGGGGAGAGGCACCAGCCATGGCTCAAAAGCACACATGGACCAGCGGTCTCTGATGACCAGCCAAATCTCTGATCCAGCTGGGGCTCAGGGGGGAAAGGGGATCTGTCCAAGCCACCCAGTCATAAAGGGGCTTGGAGTAAGAAGTTAGCTGTAAATTAGACCCTGGATTAGTGCCCACTAAAACAGACACTTCTGGTCCCAATCTGCAGTCCAGCTGAGTCACTGAATGGATAGNGGAGGCATAGAGTTCCCCAGAATTGCTCTGACTGACTCCTGACACTCTACAAGTCAGAAACCCCTCCCAGGAACCACAGGAAGCAGGACAGGACTGCAGAAGCTAAACTGAGTCTGCAACAACAGTTTCAGTCATCAAAAGTCTAGGACACCTGCCTCAGACCCGATCCTAACTAACCCTGTTGACAGTATAACATACAGCAGAAAGGAGTCACTCACGTCCATTTTACAGATTGGCTCAGAGAGGCCATTCACTGCCTGAGGCCACAGGACCTCCAGGGAGTTCAGCACCTCGGCCAGGTCTGCCAGGGAACTGGGAGGGATCCAGCCGCTGCAGAGCATCTGGGGCTGAGGGAGGCTGTTGTGACTCTNTGGGTGACCCCATCCTCAGGTGAGGGAAGAAGGAGTCACCCCTAAACACAACAAACTCAAAAAATGGTCAGAAGGCCAAGAATCTGATCCTGAGGCAGAACATCCTGTGACGGTGAGGTGAAGGAGATCTTCACATTCTGGAAAGGGGTACGGACGAGAGCTTAGAGGGACGGGGCTAGGGTGATAGGAGGGAACGGCTCTGACGGTCCTTTAGCTGGAGACCTAAACCAGTGCCACGGGACCAGCTCCCCAAGGGAACCAAGGCTGGCTCACCCAAGTAGACTTCCCAGAAGGGCTCCNGTAGAGGAGCTGGCCAACCATGGAGGCCACCTGGAGGTCTGCGGAGGGTGCCANAACCTGTACCTTCAGTCTCGGCCTACCCGACACACTTGCCCTCTTAGCAGATCGCTAAAGGACTCAGCTTGCCCAGAACGACCCTGGTAGCAGAGAACTCAGCCTCCGGAACCTCTTAAGAACCAGCCAGCTGCTGAGTTCCCCAGCATCCTCCAGGCTTAAGGGCGGGGGCAAGGGGCTGAGGCTCGCCCGGTGGAGGTGGGGTGCACCTAGCCAGGGACTGCCCCGGCTTCTAGCTGGTCTAAACCTGAAAAGCCAGTTTCATCCTAGAATCTTCTCCCTGCTTCAACAGGAAGTGGGGAGGGGGGGCTTTCCCAGGACAGAGCGGGGGGCCTCCAGATCCAGGCCCCGCCCACACAGACAGACACACTACCCCAAGAGGCACACGGAGCAGGAACTCTGATCNGGACAAACTGAGCGGAAAGAAAGCCNAGGGGGAGTCCCCTGACCACTCTCCACCCAGCTCTACAAGCATGCTCCCAGCAGGACAGACAGGCCCTCTCGCCTATCCCTGAGCACCTAGGGTCCGCGGTCACCCCACCGCGCCCAGGCCTACTTCAAGAACCCGACTGTGGCCTCGGGCTCGCCCTCCGGGTCACTGCACAGGGCAGGAGCTGTCTTTGGAAGCAGTTCCCGGGTTTGCTGATGTGAACCGGGCTGAAACGGGCCGAGCAGGCCCGGCCGAGCTCCCCAGCCCGCAGCTGCTGCTGTTACTCCCGTGAGCGGGCAGGACGCGGACCCGGTGGCCCGAAGTCGCGCTCTCTGCGCAGAGTTTCAGATGCCACCCTTGGGGGGGCTGGGGGCACGGAGGACATGGGGGAGGGGCTGGCAGCCGAGGCGCCGCTCCCGGCGGCTGCGGCCCNAGGACCTCCGGCCCCGAGGACCCAGTGGGGTCGTTGCCCGGCTTGCCCCGCCCGCCAGGCCGCGCCGATCCGACCACGGGCTATTTCTGTGGGGCGCCGGGCTGGAATCCGGGCCGCGCCGCTTCCGCGGCCGCTCGGGAAAAACTCCGCTCACCGCCTGGCAGCGATCGGCGGACACTTGCGCCAGAACGCAAGCCCCGCACCCGCCCGCCCTGAGCCCCCCGCCAAGATCCCGGCCGCCACTCACCGCCGCAGGGTCCTCGGAGGGGTCTGCACCGGCTGCCGCCGCCGGCCGGGAGGGCGCCCGCGCCTAGTCCCTGCCTGCGCCGCCCGCGCGCCGGCCCGGCCCGTCCGCCTGGGAATGCCACGGGCCGAGGGGCGTGCGCGCCGGGGGCGGGCCCGGCAGAGGGGCGGCCGCCTGACTCAGGGCTGAGGAATGCGCGCCGCCCGCCCGGGGCGCCTCCTCCGGGAAGACCGCCGGCTGCGCTCTGCCAGCCGTCCCTCAGAGACACCTGTGGCTGGGAGTCGGGCTCGCCGGTGACTGCGATGATCAACGTCGGTCCTGCGCTCGCCTTCCCCTGACTCCTAGCCTTCCCCTTATGCTGCCCCTAACTGTGCTTGGGAAGGGAGGGAGGGGAGCTCCAGAGCAAGAGAGTTGGGGTGGGAGGCACCTAAAGGCCAGATTGAACACCCCTTTGGAAGGCAGGCACTGGTAAATCACTGAGGCTCCGCAAGCCCTCACTTCCCTCATGCACACACTCCTGATCCTTCATAGTAAACACTCGTGCATTCAACCCCTCACACACCTGTTTACACAGACACGTGTGCACACGTGCACTTCAAATGCATTTTCATGGCCTCATACTCTTGCCCTAACGCATTTACACATGTGCACACTAAAACTCATACACTGATACACTGTGTCACAGGAACCCCAGCTCAGCAATTACCCCTTCCCCTACTTCTTTCTCAGCAGGTACAAGGGCCAGTCTGCACCTGCCACCCCTTAAGCCATTTTGCAGAGTGACAGCAGCATTCTGTACGTCCATTTGTATGTCCACCCTTCTCTTCCCTCTGCCTCAGNGCTCAACCATCACCTCTGGTGGAGAAGCTCATTCCTCTGTAAGCTGGACACAAAATACTCCTTTACCCTCAGCTGAAGCTGGAGGCTAAGGGAGAAGGAAGCTGTCCTGATGCAGATGTTCTGGGCTCCTGTAGCCCACACATGCCAGGCCAGAGTCTCCATACCTAGCATTCTTGACCCATGCTAGGAATAAGCAGGGTTTGGAAGCCCAGACTGGGCTAGCTTGGATGGTGTCCTTTCCGGAAAATTGGGAACTGGGCACAGTTGGGCATCTGGTGTCTGTAGGTCTCCCCTCCTGCCATGGATGCTTAGGGATCCACCTAGAACTAGCTGAGACCTAGAAACCTATTCCCAGCTGCAAGAAGCCCCACAGGAGATTCACAGTAAAGATGCACCCTACTCCAGGAGTCANTTGTCTTTTTTACAAAAAGAATTATTATGTGTTTATTTATGTCTCTGCGTATGTGGTTGCAGGTGCCTACTGATGCCAGAAGGGGCATCAGCTCCCCCTGGAACTATAGTTACTGTTGTGAACTGCCCAGTGTGGGTGCTGGGAACCAAACTCCAGTCCTCCACAAGAGCAGCAAGCACTCTCAACTGCCAAGCAGCACTCCAGCCCTGGAGTCACCTTCAATGCAGTCATTCCACAGAGAAGGCAGCCTGCATGCAGTGACAGAAAGACGGCTTGCAAGGATTCATTGTTCCAGAGGCCTTGCAATTCCCGTGCTCCAAGGGAGCCTGCAGCAGCCCTCTTGCAAACCCTGTCATCTCCATCCACATACACAGGTGCAGTTCCCAAGAGCATGATCCCTGCNGAGAAATGCCTGTCTCAGCACATGGGTTCAGGATTCTCCAGACACAGCCCACCCTGGCCTCCTGAGCAAGAGCATGAGGACAGTGTGAGCAGAAGAGTGTGGACNTATGTCAGGTGTGTATCCAGTCTCTCCAATCCCAGTACCTCCTGCCTGCCCTATTGACCTGTGCTTTGGGTGGAAGAGCCCAGTACTTGGAATCCCAGCCCCTGGCTTCTCTCATACTTTCATGGACTAGGGAGAACAGGAAATGGGCTACAGTTCCCTAACACTCTGGGAGCTGGTGAACAGGTATCAGGGTGGACAGGCGTCTACACTACTCCAGGTCTTGTGAGTACTCTAGCCAGCACCTGTGTGGATATGATCCCTGAGCAGTAAGAGGACTCTCAACAGCTTAGCTTCCAGGCCCTACACGGAGAGAAGATGTAGGGATGGACCCAGGACCCTGACTATTTGGGGAGAAGGCAGGGTGGGCCAGGCTAGCCAAAGGCCTGAAATCCCCAGCTATTTCTGAGGCAACCCCCTCCCCATGGTCCTGGACTTGGCAAGGGGGTCCTAGAAGCTCCTAAGCTAAGAGCTAGCAGCCTTGACAGCATACCTCCCCTTGGCCTGCCTGATGGCTGCCCTCTCTGCCCAAGGAACCCTAAAGGCTCTGCCCCTCCCCTTAACAGAGAGCCACTGAGGTCTGTCAGGATGTCAGCACCACTCTGCTGAGAAGCTGCTGGAAGGGTACGAGGAGCCAGCTGGCTCCAACCCAGTTCCTGCTTTACCCACGTTAGAAAGGCGCCTGAGCCAGTGTGTTGGGCCCCTGAGATGGTGAAACTGAAACCTGGCATCTGTAGCCTATAGAGCTAGCAAGGACTGGCAGCCCACACTACCACTGCTAGAAGCAGCTCCAAACCTTCCCACAACCTGTGGAGGATCAAAACAGCTCGCACCAGGGCCTACCCCAGCCTTGACCCCTTTCAAAGAATCTCCCAATGGCATTTTTGCCACCAACCAGTAATATACACTGGAAACAGAAGAGGTCCCAGGCTCCTTCCTCTTGGACATTCTCTTACTCCTGGCAAAACACAGCAGGGAAGCCCAACCTCACACTTCCAGCCTCTAGTGGGAGCTTCACACCAGAAACCAGGAAGTGGGGAGGAGGGGGCAGACATTGCGCAATCCCACCCTCAGGCCAGAACATCTGGAGAATAGGATGCTGGCAACCACCCCCATCTCCTCCTGGGGCAGAAGCCAGGCTGCCCACCAAACAGGAGCTTGTCATTCACCCAAAGATGGGGATGAGATAGCTCTCTAGGAGTTTTCAGAATGCCCTCTTCCTGCACTCATCAGGGGACAAGAAGCCAACTAGGGTCTTAGTTCCCCTCCTAGATTGGGAAGGAGCATTATTCCCACCGGAAGGGAGAGTCATTGTTTGGATGGAATGGCTGAAGGGGATAAGGAGGAAGGGGGTGGCAGCCACATCCAGGCCAATCTCATTAGTTCAGATTTACAACATATTGCCCCTACCCCGCCCCTGGAAACGGCACAGAGTGCCACAAACAGCTGGATGACTTCCAGCAGGCAGCAGGCAGGCAGGCAGAGAGGCTGCCCCTCCCTCCTCAGGAAGTCCTGGTTGAGGCCCGTGAGAGGGGATGGTTGAGCCCCGGGCTGAGCTAGCCAGTGGAGAAGCAGTTGGGGATCAGAGTCCTGATGGATAGCCTAGCCCTGGGCTAAGTGCCTTGTTCATCTAAGGGTCACAAACATGGCATGTTCCTCTGTCCTGTCTAGCATCGCCCATCCCATACCCAGTTAGTTGCACTTTCATGCCAGGGTCAAAGAATTCAAAGACAGCTCTGACAAGCCCTCAAGGGTTTCGACAAGGCAGGGGCAGAGTGTGAATGGGGAAGGTAGGACTGTGTCTGCCAAGAAACCCTTCCGACCTAGATCACCCCTAGAATGGTGTATGGGGGATGGCACGGAGCTGAAGTGGATCAGCTTACCCACTGTCCCAAGACCTCCCTTCCCCTGAACGATCCTTCCTTTGGGCCAGTCATTTCCCATTCGAGATTCAACTCTCCTCCACCAGTGCACAATCTTATTTGAGAGACTACAGATAGGGTGGGTATGAGGCCTAAGTCCCGGAGAGGTAGTTCTCAGAGGTGCAGGACAACTGTTACCCAGTTAGATGGATATTCCCAGGTCCCTGCAGCCTTGGTCCCGCCCTACAAGCTGGCCAAGCTTAGATAGTGAGCCCTCTTCGCAGCAATTCCAGGCATCAGGGNGGTGGGAGTCTACTGCCAAGACAGGATTCCCTTTCCTTCCTTTTATCAGCTGTGATGACCCAGGGCAGGGGCCTCCAGATGGGGCAGGCATCCACTTCCGTTCAGTTCCAACCCTCCCCCTCCCCTTCCCATAAGGTTGGAGAAGAAGAGTTCCAGGATCAGAGTTCGGTCTGAGGTTCCAAGACCTCATGTTTGTTCTCCACAGCACCAACCGCACCCGCTGTGACCCAGCCCGTCCCAAAGCAATGCCTTCCGGCCTGGGACCCTCGAAAATTCAGTCCAGGTTGGGGGGTTGGGGGTTGACGGCAGTGGGGCCACTGGGATAGAACCGGACCGGGGAACCCCGATTCCTGCCCGAGTGGTAAAGGTAAAGAAAGTTCCTAAACTCGCCTCGCCCCTCCCCTAGGCTCCTCGCTCCGCCTCTTCGCACATTTGCCCCACCCCCGAGCTGCGTGCCTTCTGCGCAGGCGCAGGCTCCTGTCCCCGCCCTCCCTGCGCTTCCGGCGGCCCGGCGCATTCTGTAAGCGGCTAGATGCGCGCCCGCGGCCGGGCCGTTCTGANTGCGCCCCTGGGCAGAGAGGCTCTAAAACCGGTGTCCGTGACCCTGCCTCCCGACACCGACCAGCCTCTATTTCCTGGACGAGCCNGCCGCCCGGGGAGTGCCAGAGCAGGATCCCGAGTGACCGGATGTCATGAGGTCGGCCAGATGCCAGCGCCGGTGAGAGGGGGCGCAGCGTCGCGGAGTCTGAGCCCACGGCGAGCTGGCACAGTGTGGGTCGGGCTGCAGAGACGGTCACGTCAGCATCCATTCCCGGCAGCCTGGCAGCCTCGGTCCAACCTGGACGTCAGCACAACAGATAAAAATAATGGGTCCTACCCAGGCGTGGTATTTCCTATGCTTGGGAAGTGGATGGAAGCAGGATGATCAGGAGTTCAAGGCCAGCGTTGTCTACATGGAACCTTGTTTAAAGAAAAGTAATGGCTCTTTAACCAGCCACGGGGCCGTGGTCATAGCCGAAGCCCACCTTAGGCAGAGAACAGGTCTTGGCCCCAGGTTCACTGCCCAGTTGTCCCTTTAATCCCCTTTCTGTTGTACCACAATAGCTGAAGGATGAAGTCAGATATCCCTACTTTATCCGGCTTTTGGTAGACTAAGGCCTGCTGTGTCTTACTGACCTGACCCATAGACTTTTTGTCCCAGTTCCTAGTTATTCTCATATCCAACCAGTCAGGTCAGTTGGGGGCCAGCAGGATTATACCCTGAGCACTTAGAATGGGACCAGGCAGGTGGTCATCCCCATGTACACCCACTTGTGTGTCAGATCTTCTGGTCAACATAGAGGGGGCCTTGTGAACTATCTTTTGAGCAATGACAGGACAAACTCAGTCTGTTTCTCTGCTAGGCCCTGCCCAGGTTCTGGCCAGGATTAGGAACGAAGAGCCAGGTTCCAGAAACAAGTTTCCCTGAAGATGGTGTGGTGTATGGGAACCAGAAAATGCCAGCCCTTTTGTATCANACTCAGGCACCCACCTCCCTTTGCCCCTGACTCAAGTTTCTCCTATGTACAGCAGCTGTGGGCAGAGAACGCCCACCTACCCTGGCACTGCTAACAGCCTGTCATTACCCACACCATGTTCCAAGCCCCCCCGAGGCTGTATTAGCTGTAGCATTTCTTTTTAAGCCTTGGAATGACCCACACAGTGGGCACCCCATTGCAGATTAACTCGGGCAGGCAGACAAACGCTTTTATATTTTTCCTATTGCAGCTTTCCCGAAAGATTGGGCAAAAAAAGCAGCGACTAGCAGAACCACAGCAGCAGCAGATACCTAAAGAGAGGCCACCCTCAACCCTGGGCCTCCAGCGGAGCATCTACTTCTCCAGTCCAAAGGACCACCCTGCCCGGCTNGGACCAGAGTTTTTTGACCAGCCAGCAGTCACCCTGGCCCGTGCGTTTCTGGGACAGGTAATATAAATATAGGTGCAGGTTTGAGGAGCCCTAGTCTGGTCACTACTTTTTCATGTCTCTGATTCGGCCTTCCTTGTGCTCAGCTGCTTTGTCCACATTGGCCCCGGATAGTTTGGCTATTGTCTAGGATCACTGCAAAGAATAAGAATATTGATAGTGGTGATCCTCGGTGGAGGTAGCAGGGCCACTGGCAACTGTCCTGCTTTGGCAATAACAATAGGTATATTGTTAGCCTTCCCCATCAGGGAAATAGAGACTGTTCTATCTAAAATCCCCTGAGGACAGGTTGTTCACAAGGACTATGGACAGTATGGGCTCCAGCATCTGTGAGGGACCACTTTTGCCTACCCTGTTCTCTGAAGGCTGGGGCAGGAGGTACCATTAGACTGCCAGTATCTGAATCACTTGAAAGAGCTGTTCTTCTCGATGCATGGCTCAGTATAGGTCCAGGATCTGGGCTGTGCCAGGCATGCTCGGAGTGGGAAGTGGAAACTACCCCAAGCCCAGCCTGGTATGGCCTGTTGGTATAGCCTGTCACCTTCCAAAATGCACATCATGAAGCTGGCCATGTTCATCTGGAGCACTCACTATTCCTAGGTGCCAGAGCTTAGGTTTGACCTGGTTTTAGAGGTTCCCTGGCCCACCTTTTTCCATTAACAAGCTTCCCTTTAGGGTAGCATGTTAACAGGAACAGACCTGACCTACTGGAAAAGGGACTTAATTCTGTTATCAGGGTATTTTAAGCTGCAAGGATCTGTGTGCCTTCTAAAAGCACCACAGTAATCAACATCTATGATAGGACAAAACAACATGGCACAGATTCATCTCAGGTTTAGGTCAAGAGCCCAAGGATAGTCCACCACCATCACCATGCATCTGCCTCTATTCAGCATCCTGGGCATGTCAGCAGGCTCCCTGTCATGCCTGCTTGAGCCCATTGGTAGANAAGATGATGTCTTACAGGGAAAGGAGTATTTTTAGCCTGTGTATCTCTTTGGTCAAGGAAAACCCAGGTGTGGGTCACAAGCTCAGTAAAGGTTCACAGCAGTGAGTTGCCTTNCCAGGCCCTCCACCAGAAAAGTTCTAGGAGCTCCCTCCAGCTCGGATGGGGTTCCCAGTGTGCCCCTCGGAGACACGGGAGCATGTCAGTATAGTTAGTGAAAGAACACTCCCTGACCATTTTCTCTTTCCAAAACATTCATCCCTGTCTTCAGTGTTCTGGGTTCCTGAAAGGATTTCCAGGCTTCCGTGACAAGCACTGACCCCTCTTTGCCTTCTCCCTGCCTGTTACATCAACCCTGAGGCATCATGGGTCTACCTGAACTGAGATGAAGGTGACTTCTGAGCAAATAGTCCCTCAAACCTAAGGATGTGAGGGCCATGGCTGGATCCTGAAATCCTTNTATGAGCCCTGGTTAAGACTGCTGGCCAGTCTTAGAATCATGGACCAGGCTAGGCACTGCATGAGCTGGNCCTGCTGGCCCTGTTTCTCATTACAGCCTTAGCACTAGTGGGCACAATCTGAGTGTGTAGATCCTTTGTGGCTAGCCTAGCTTAATAAGCNCACCACAGAATCTGGACTATCCCAGGAAGCTGTGTAGGGACCCCTCGGGGCCACTGAACATTTAAGGCTCTCAAGGGAACTCTGGGAGAGGATGTGGGAAAGCAGAGAACGCCACCGAGGGGACTTTGAGGTCAGCCTGCACAGTGAATCCAAGTGCATCTCGAGATGTGGTCAGGACCCTGAGTGAACAACTCTAGTTCTAGGGCTGGTGACCTTACAGNGGCATTCAGGCTCTGAGCGAAGAGGCAGAATGGAGGAGCCAGGTCGCTCGGTCTAGCTGGGCCTGGGTTCCTGGTACATCCTGAGCTTAAGAGAGAAGGTCTAGGTGGGGACTGTCCAGGTGGGTTGACCCCCATCCCTACAGTCTGAACAGACTCACTGCCCACAGGTACTTGTCCGGCAACTCCCTGATGGAACAGAACTCCGTGGGCGCATTGTGGAGACTGAGGCATACTTGGGGCCAGAAGATGAAGCTGCTCACTCAAGGGGTGGCCGGCAGACTCCCCGCAACCGTGGCATGTTCATGAAACCTGGGACCCTGTATGTGTACCTCATCTATGGCATGTACTTCTGCTTGAACGTCTCCAGTCAAGGTTAGTGGTGCTGGGCTTGGGAAACAGACAGGCTAGCAGCTGGCCAATCCCCCTGGAAGACTGAAGTAGACAGGCATTTGAGTAGGAAGGCGCCATTGCCAGGGGCTAAGTTGGGGTTTCAGGAGCTTCGGCTNTTCTTGACAGGGCAANCCTGGCTAAAGCAGCTGAGGCTCCACAGGACAGAGGCTCCAAGGCCAACCTGAATGCAGAGCAGTTGGGTTCTGTGGCCAGAGTTCAGAATGATGTTTTTGATTCTGGGTTAGGAGTGGGCCAGGGGGNAGGGAAGTGGAAATCAAGAGACTGGTTTGGGGTGAGCTGACAGGAGCCTTGCCAAAAGTCCTATTATAGGATCTAGCTCAGTTATTCTTACCCAGGAGCATTTCTGCCCCCTTAGGAGACATCAGGCAATGTTTGGTGACGTAATTAGTTATCATAACTGGCTAGCATCTAGCAGGTAAGGCTAGAAACCCTGCAATAACCACATAGGACCTTCTGGCCCTAAATAGCATTTATGGAGAGATGTTGGTGCAGTGCTCCTGGGAGAAACCGACTCTCCTCTGGGGTCCAGNTCTGTCATGACAAGCATGTAGTCTTGTGTTCTTAGTGCTGTGAGCCTGAAGAACAGTACCATCCTGCCAAAGCCACCACTGGCTAGGAACATGGTTGGCCTATCTCAGCATCTGTGTGCTGAGCACCCCCCTGCTTGCCCAAAGTGACCAAATGTTCTTGGTTTGTTGGACAAGTACTTGTGATGCAGGGAATTGTAATTGTCCATAGCAGAAAGTTGAAGGTGTCCAATGCAGGGGCCTTGGGAGCTGGAGATGACTGGCTCTGTTCCTNCCACAAAGCTGATACTGAGTGACACTATGGCAGAGTAGACATCAAAAGATCACAAGAGGAGGCTGGAGAGGTAGTTCAGTGGTTAAGAGCATTGGCTGCTCTTGCAGAGGACCTCGGTTCAATTCCCAGCCCCCACATGACAGTTCACAACCATATCTATAACTCCAGTTCCAAGAGATCCAGTGCTCTCTTCTGGCCTCTGTCAGCACCAGGCACATAAGCGGTGCAGACATACATACAGGCAAAACACCAATAC
>LZPO01044435.1:231807-255202 GCA_001675575.1 Neotoma lepida | reverse complement strand
AGACAGAAGTGGTTCTTTATTTATTAATGTAGACCTGACAATCCTCCTAAACACAGGGAAGAGGACTTGCCTTTCATCCAGGCCTGAAGGAATACCAGCCATGGCAGCCCTAGCTGCCACTGTCACCTGAGAAAGGATGTGCCCAGGCTGCACTGTACCTGAGCACCTGCATCCGACTGACATGTGCTANGGAATCAGGTCTGAGAACAGCAAAGGGATCTGCCTTCCTCTAAGAGCCTCTACTGGAGAGAAGTGTACCACGACTCCTTTACTAACTAACCACACTAGCATGTGCACTAGCCACAGCTGGTGCATGGGCTGAAATCTCTGAGCAAGTCAGGGACTAGCAGTGCAAGCCCAGCTCTGCACTAACCTAAAAGCACCCACTACATGGAGGAGAAGGGCAACAGGTATCTCAGAGGGACAAACATCTGGGTCAACAGGAGGGTAGAGCTCTCTCTGGTCAGGCCTAGGAAGAGAACCAGGTCTCCTGCCCAGAATAACTGGTGAGCCCTTACCTGGAGTCACCATCCTGGTCATCGACATGTTCGCCCGTGTTGTTGACAGCGTATCTGCTGCGTGGTTTATCTGAATGAGGGCAAAAGAAGAGTGGCTAAGAAAGTAGGATCTCTCCACACACAAGACTGTGGGGCTATTACAACCCATGGCTTCCACTGTCTANACAATTATTATTCAGCTACAAAGAGGAACAAACTCATACATCTTGAAAATATTANGTTGAATGAAATAAATCTGATATACAATGTCAAATATTACTTATATGAAAACACTATAATAAGCAAATTCATAGGGATGCAAAGTCATCTGGATATTAGAAAGGGCTGGGAAATGAAATATTACTTATCATTACAGAACTTCACTTCAGATGATCAAAGTTTAGAAATACTAATGGTGACAGTTTTATAATAGAAAGAATGCAGTTAATGCTACTGAGTCATATACTTAAACTGGTTAAAATNGCAAATCTCATGTTATAATAAAAAATGTTTAGGGGTTAAGGATGCATGTAGCTCAATGGTAGTGCTTAGCATGTGAAACCAGGTTCTATCTGAAGCACAGAAGAAAATTGTAGATGGTTTCCAAGCAGTTATGACAATGTAGGGAAATAGTTTTGCCCCTCTTTGGAGGAAGGGATTGAGACAGGACCTTACCATGCAGCCAGGGCCAGCCTCAATCTCTATATAGCTGAGGCTGGACTTGAATGCCTAATCTATCTCCTAAATGTTGGAGATTAAAGTGTTGGGATTATAGATGTGGGCCACCATGCCCAGCTATGGCTCTTAATTTTCTTACATAAAAAATGTATATATACATAATTATATATTGTGGGATATGTAATATAAATACCCTAAATGTGAAATGATTAGATAGAAAAGAGAAAAGAATTTTTTTTTTTTTTTGGTTTTTTCGAGACAGGGTTTCTCTGTGTAGCTTTGGTGGCGCCTTTCCTGGAACTAACTCGGTAGCCCAGGCTGGCCTCGAACTCACAGAGATCCGCCTGCCTCTACCTCCCAAGTGCTGGGATTAAAGGCGTGTGCCACCACCGCCCAGCGAGAAAAGAATTTTTAAATGTACATATCATAGCCTTCATACATATAAACAATTCTTTACTAGAACATTATGGTTTAAAAACCTGGTTTAAAATCCATATGATAAACCAGCGTGGTGGCACACGCCTTTAATCCCAGCATTTGGGAGGTAGAGGCAGGTGGATCTCTGTCAGTTCGAGGGCCAGCTTGGTCTCCAGAGTGAATTCCAGGACAGCCAGGACTACACAGTGAGACCCCATCTCAAAAACCAAAAGCAGGGGCTAAGAAGATGGCTCTGTGATCAGTGCCTACTATGCAGGTATGAAAACCTGAGTTTGGATCCCCAGCATCTACATAAAAATGCCAGGTGCAGCAGCATGTGCCTATAGCCTTAGTGTTGGGGGATGTAGACAGATGAATTACAGGGCCTCCAGTCAAGTCAAGACATTAATCTCCAGATTCAGTGTGAGCCCATTTCAAAAAGTAAGAAAAGAAAAAATTGGGAAAGATATCCCAATAGTCAGGCATGGTGGAGTGTGCCTTTCTTTAATCTCAATTTTTAGGAGGCAGAGGCAGACAGATCTATGTGAGTTTGAAGTCAATTTTATCTACATAGTGAATTCTAGGCCAACCAAAACATATTGAGACACTGCCTCCAAAAATAAAAATAATAAAAACAAAAAATAGGGGTTGAAGAGATGGCTCAGCTGTTAAGAGCACTAGCTGCACTTCCAGAGGACCTAGGTTAGATTCCCAGCCCCTGTATAGTGGCTCACAACTGTCTGTAACTCCAGTTCTAGGTGATCCAGTGAACTCTTCTGGTCTCCATGAGCACTGCACACATGTGGTGCACAAACACACATACAAGCAAAAAACCCAGACACATAAAATAAAAATAAACACATTTTTAAAATAAAAATAAATAAATAGAGCAAGGCAATGGCAGTGCATGTCTTTAATCCCAGCAACTGGGAGGCAGAGGCAGGTGGATCTCTGAGTCCGAAGCCAGCCTGGTCTACAGAATGAGTATCAGGACAGCCAGGGCTACACAGAGAAACTCTATCTCAANAAAAAAAGAAAAAGAAAAAACAATAAATAAATAAATAGAAAGGGACTCCAAAGAGAATACAAAATGATCATCAAGGAAAAAAAAACAAAACAAAATGTTAGTAAGGGAGAAAAGAATGAATAGACTAGTTAGGACGCAGTTCACTGTTGGAGCACTTACAAGGCCCTGGGTTCCATGCTGACCACTGAAAGAAAAATAGGGTGAAAGAATAGAAAATATGCTATTTTCTTGAATGGGAATACTTAACAAAGATTTTTTTTCTCCCCTATTAATCAGAACATCTGAAAAACTACTTCTGCTCTCCTTGGTCTCAGTGGTAGAAGTAAGATGATGAAAGAAATGTCATTTTTTGAAAAGAGTCATATGTGTGGTAGAAGTAAGATGATGAAAGAAATGTCATTTTTTGAAAAGAGTCATAGTAACACATACACTGTGCTCCTTCTGAGGCCTACCACCTCAAGAAGTTAGCCTGTGGTAAACATGCCTATTCTACGAGGCACAAGACAAAGTCTAACTGGGGAGCCAAGAAGAAGAGAAAATATGGCCAGGACCAGGTAAATGAAGCACCTAAGAATGATGTTTTGCAGCCAGGCATGGTGTCACACGCCCTTATCCCAGCACATGGAAGGCAGAGGCAGGCGGAGCTCTGTGAATTTGAAGCCAGCCTGATGTACGTAGCTCTTCTAGGCAAGGAGGAAGTCCCTGTCTCAATAAAATAAAAATACCTATNGCAGATTCAGGCATGAATTTTTCAAAGAAGCAACACCTGAACCCAAGAGGGAAGCTTCTGCAGCATCTGGTTCACACTGAGAATTTCAACAGTTATACAATAAATGTTCTAGTTTTAAAAACTGTGGGGAAAGAAAGCTACCTCTACCTCCACCTCCATCAAAACATCAGCAGCTTGAGAGTAGAGCCTAACACAATTGATAATAAAGTTTCTGGTAAAATTTCCCAGGATAATACTGCAGCGGGAAAATGCAGTAAGTGATGAATTCTATCTGTAGTAAATTTAACACAAAATGGTGTGAGACTCAAATGTAAAGAAGCTATTAAAGACCATACTAGCTCTTAGGAGCCTCCACCTTATATCAAGACAAATTAATTTTAAAGCCAAGAGTGGTGGTTCACACCTTTAATCCTTTAATCCCAGCACTCAGGAAGCAGAAGTAGGAGAATCTCTGTGAGTTCAAGACCAGTATAGTCTAACTCCAGGCAGCCAGGGATACACAGTAGGATTCTGTTTTAAGTAAGTAAGTTAGTTAATTTGAAAACAAGACAATAAATGTAAAGAAAAACTTGGGAGTTTTCTCTTGTTAATAATCTTGAGATGCTCACTTGCAATCAATCCTTCACTCCAGAACCAGAGCAAGGGTGTCTCCAGTTTAAGACTAGTCCAGTCTACACAGCATATTCCAAGCCAGCCTCAAAACAAACTGACATCATCCCCATCATCCAGCAGAGCAGAAGGCCTTAGAGATAGCAAAACTCAGAAACCACAAGAGACTAGATTGAAAACCTGACTCCATAAAAATCAAAATTCTGCCAAAAACTACACAGAAAAAGCAAACTGGCTACCTACTGTGATTAAAAAAAAAATCCTTTTTGTTTTTTTGAGACAGGATCTTACCATGTAGCTCTAACTAATCTGGATCTCACTGTATAGACAAGGCTGGCTTGGGACTCAGAGNTATGTACCCTCCTCTGCATCTAGAGTGCTGGTATTAAAGGCGTGCACCACCACTCCTGATCCAAAACCCTTACTTTTTTTGCTTTGTTTTGTTTTTCAAGACAGGGTTTCTCTGTGTAGCCCTGGATGTCCTGGAACTTGCTCTGTAGACCAGGCTGGCCTCGGACTCAAAGTAGTCTGCTTGCCTATGCCTCCCAAGTGCTGGGATTAAAAGCATGAACCACCACCATCCAGCAAAATTCTTGCTTTTTAACTCAAATATATAAATAATTCTTTCAAGTTTACAAGGAAAAATTAAGTATTCAAGAGGAAATCAAGCACAGGAGAGGAATTCTCTGAAAAGAAAATGCAAAAGGCTCTGAAGCTAGGAAAACACGCTTGTTCTCAGTAAGACAAATGCACAATAAAACTATCAGATACAGCCAGGCAGCGGTAGCACATGCATTTAATCTCAGCACTCCAGAGGCAGAGGCAGATGGATCTCTCTGTAAGTTCAGGCCCATCTGATCTACCGAGTGAGTTTCCAGGACAGCCAAGGCTACACAGAGAAACCTTGTCTCGAAAAACCAAAACAAAACAAACACTATCAGATGCAGCTTTTTGTCATCAGACTACGAAAGACTGAAAATTAATCTGTTTAGCACATGATCATTAGCCACATGACTAGAGATTTATTAGTACAGATAGTCTACAAAAGAATAATATCCAGAAAGGACATGTGCAGTTTGTGGGTTTTTTATTGATGGTGGTGGTGGGGTGGGGGGGAATGGGTATGTGATCTATAAGCACAGGTGGAGGCCAGAGCAAAATGTGAAGTGTCTTCCTTTATTGACATCTTATTGCCTTGAGACAGAGTTTCTCACTGAACCAGAACATTACCCTTCAGGCTAGGCTGGCTGGCCAGGGAGCTCTCCGAATCTATCACTCAATGATGACATTACAGGCACCATCGCACGTCAGGCTTTTTACATAGGTGCTGGGGGTTCAAAGTGAGGTCCTCATGCTTGCAGGGCAAGCACTCTTGCCCACTGAACCACCTGCCCAGCCCCTAAAAGACTGAAAAAACTGTAACACAGGACTAGATGAACAATTCATACGATGCTCATCTCATGGAGTTCGCTGCAACCATTAAAAAGAACAAGGCCTCTACAAAGGTTGATCCTGTATTCAAGACAGACACAAAGTACAAATAAAAACGGGCAAACAGTGTATTTCCACTGCTACTTAGAACATAATGTGTGTTTATGCTTGCGTTTACATGNAAGGGTCTGTTGAATGGTAAAGGTGGTAGCCCCTTTAGGGGACATGGGAGGGGGTACTGAGAGCATGGTATCAACTTCGGTTTTGGAGCTTAAAACCCTTTGTATCATATTACCAAGTTTTAAGAATAATATTCACTCACAGAGGAAGGCTATATTCTCATGCAGCAGTGCCCTCTAACTACGAGAAGAGGATGTGTTCCATAGATGGAAGAGGCTTCCAGGCAGATGATACAACACAAAAACGAACGTCCTGCGATTCCTTGGGGGGTGGGGGGGGGCGGCGCACTATTTTATTTTTTTCGTGGATACACTTTTGAAGTTTATGTACCAGAGGGGATGCTTATCAAAATGGTGAGCGGTTATCCCCGCAGTGGGCAAGGAGCAGAGTTCAAGGGCAACTTCAGACTTTACAGTAATTTATATTTTCTAAAATAATTAATAAGTTCGTGTCTGTGTGTAAAACCCGGTGTCTTTCTGCTTTTGTTTGGAGAAAAGCTTGCCCTTGAACTCATGGCAATGCTCCTGCCTCGGCCTCCTGAGAGCNGGCGTTACACATGTGCACCGCTGCTAGAGCCTGCGAGTCTTACGTATTTTGACACTGTTTCATAGGCTGGAGACTCCGGAGTCGTGCCGTGGCCCTTTTCCTCCTCCTCCTCCTCCTCCTCCTCCTCCGCACTGTGCCCTGAGCGCGGGCAGGGCGGGTGGCCCAGGCGCCACTTACTTGTCTGGGACGCGGGGTGCTCCTGGCTCCTCTGGAAGGGGTACCTGAAGAGCAGCTTATTGCCCCTGCTGCCCGAGCTCACCAGGATCACGCTGATGGGGCTGGTATTGTCCCCCATCCTGCGGGGGCCGGGGCGGGGCCTGAGGGGAACTGGCGTGGGGACCGCGGAGCCTGAGGGTAGGAGCCGGAGCCAAGCCCTGGGCCCGCGGAGACCCGGAGGAAGCCGGCACCACGGCCCGGACACAAACGCGCGCGACCTCGCTCTCGCGAGACTTCACCGGTGCCGGGGGGGGAGAGCGTCGGAACGCCACCATTCAGGGCCTCTGCGCAGGCGCGGACGGCGGGACGCGCAGGCGCGACGCCTTCTCTGAGCTGTAGTGGCTCTTCAAAGGAGTGTGTCTGTGCTGTCAAGTCATACACGATTTGACCAGAGTACAAACTTAAAAATAGAAGAAGGAATCGGGCAGTGGAGGCGCACGCCTTTAATCCTAGCACTCGGGAGGCAGAGGCAGGTGGATCTCTGTGAGTTCGAGGACAGCTAGAGTTATGCAGAGAAACCCTGTCCCGAGGTGGAGGGTAGGGAGTGGGGACACACACACACACACACACACACACACACACACACACACACACACACACACACACACACACACACACACACACACACAGAAGAGGTCGGGCTCCTACCCGTCTGGGCATCACATAACAACAAAGAAGCACTAATTTATTATAATTGTTTCCTGAGTTTTATAAAGACAAAAAAATAGTCTTATTGCATTCTTTTTCATCTATTGCTCAGAGATAAGGTATCATTTGATTATTTTCCAGTATCTGAGAATTGCACTTTTGCCCTTTGATGGTTTGGATGTATTATGGGAAAGGAATGGTATCCTCTTACTCATTTTGCAAGCCTTTATCTCAATCTTGTTTGTTTTGAGTGTTGTATAATGTTACTGAGCACGTTTCCCAGAAGGGGCCCCTAGACTGGAAATTAGGAGACAAGTAGGGAGGGGAAGTGAGGCTGGGAGGGAAGCAGATGGGGATATGGGACTGGGTGCCTGGGGATGGCTAAAAGATGCCATGGGACCTTCCCACAGAGAGTAGATGCCCAGGCACTTGGGCCAGGAAGGATTGTGGTCCAGGCTACTTTATTAGCCAGGGCCTTGGGACTCCAGTGATCATCTCTGGAATAAGAAGGGCCTAAATGAAGGAGTTCAGTGTTCCCTCCAGTTATGATCTTAGGACCCACTTTTTGCCAGCAACCTTCAGAGGAGCATTTACAGTTTACTTTTCTATGTAATCAATAGTGACAGCCAGGCTTGGTGGAGACTTGTGTTTCCAGCTACTAGAGAGACTAAGGTAGGGGAAAAGAAAGTTAAAGCCAACCTGGGCAACTCAGTGAGACCTTCTCAAGAAGAAAACAGGAGGTTGCAAATGTTGCTTAGTGGTGAGCATGTGGCCGTTATGCACAAGGCCCTGGGCTCAATCTTTTCTACCAGCGCTAACTCTAGTACCAGATTCCATTTGACAACAGTCTGGTTACTTCCCTCCCAGGCTGCCTCACCCAATACTGACAGCACTGGAGAGGAGAGCCCAGGACTCCCTCAGATGCATCATCTCAATCCCCAAGTTGTTCACATCATTGCTAAGAAACACCATCAGCTATTACAAAAATCAGAACTTAGGGTTACACTGTCGACTGTGGACCAGTGAACAACACTGTGGACCCCAGTTTTCTCACCAAGAATAGGATTTGAAACTTCAGTGAAGCACCAGGGCTAGCCTTGGCTCTGCAGGGCTATCCTCTGACTGCCGTGTTAAAGTCCCACAGAAGTGAGTCCTTATTTTTTTTTAATGTGCATTAGTGTTTAGCCTGCATGTCTGTGTGAGAGAGTTGGAACCACCGGAACTTGAATTACAGACAGTTGTGAGCTGCCATGTGGGTGCTGGGAATTGAACCTAGGTCCTCTGGATGAGCAGCCAGTGCTTCTAACCAGTGAGTCATCCTTCCAGCCCCCCATGAATCCTCATTTCAATTTTAAATAATGTGGTTTCATAACCTCCTTTACAGAAGTAGTAGACTTTTGGAAACTGGAACTCTGGACCCTTGGTCCCCACCCCCCACTTTCTCCCTTATGTCAAGTAGGAAACCATATGAATGTCAGGCCTTATCAATCCTGTCACTTGGTCAGAGGGCTGGGTGGGTTCACAGACACTATCTGGGAGCCACCTTCTCCACTGGGTGTTCCTGTCTCTCCAAGAGCCACATGCCCAGAACAGCAAAATGATAGTTTTAAATGCCGTGTCCTGAATTCCTGTGGCTAGAGGTGACCCCTCATAGCACTGACATGGAAGTTAAGTCTACTTCACCATAGAGGTTTAAATGGTGAAACTGAACTCACAAGGCTAACTTGCCCTCCCACAGTCACCTTTCTTGGGGGATTCTACAGATCCTCAGCCTAGTCTTCTATTCGATTAACCAGACAGACATCTCGGCCCAGCTACTCAAGCTCAGAATGTGCCTGGAGCTTGCAATTCTGACTACAGATTAGCAGCTTCAGCATCCTGGACTCTGCACAGGTTGGGCTCTTTGTGTCCACAGGTGGCGAAACCAAAACCATCCTCCATCCAGTCAGCATCCCAGCCCACACCAAACCATGCAGCTAGTTCCATGCAGTTAGCTCCTGCCTCTGTGGGAACTATAGGCACATTTATAAGCTCCCTGAGCTTCTATTTCCTTAAAAAAATCCCAGTGATGATAGAACTGCCCTTACAGAGTGGCAGTGAGGGCTCAACACAAAGGGAGTTTGGTGCCCTGTGAGGAACTTGACAGCACTTGACAAATGTCAGCGATCTTATGTCACACAAAAGCAATCCAGTACAAACCGTTGCCAAATACACATCACGGCATTGCAAAGCTTTTAAAAGTATACTTAGAATCTCTCTTAATCCTCGCATCTGGACACGCTTTTATTCTTGTTTGTTTTGTTTTGGAACAAGGTCTCTCTACATAGTTCTAGCTGCTCTGAAACCCACTATGTAGATCAGGCTGGCCCCTTGAACTCAGAGATGTGCACCCTGAGTGCTGGGATTACAAGTGTGTGCCACCACACCTAGCTACTCTTTATTTAACTTTATTTTATATATTTTATATTCTGATTTGATTTGAGACTGGAGAATCAGAAGTTCAAGACCATCCTTGGCTATATAGTGAGTTTGAGGCCAGTTCTAGATACACAAAACCCTACCTTCCCAAAAAAAGGTGTAAAAGTGACTAAATAAAAAATAACATGGGCGGCAAGGCATGGTAGCACATATCAGCAACCCCGGCATTCCAGAGGTCAAAGCAGGAAGTGATGATTTTGACTCCCTTGGCTTCGTAGCGAGTTCTGAGCACTCTGGACTACATAGTGAGGATCTGTCTCAAAAAAATACACAAATTGTCGATCGTGGTGGTACATGACTGTAACACTCAGGAGGCAAAGGCAAGAGGATTGCTCCAAGTTCAACACCATTGTGGGCTGCATACTAAGTCCCCAGTCAGGTTTACATAGCAAGACCTCAACTCAAAAAAGCCAGGGGAAAAAACAAACCACAGAAACGGGGCCAGTGAGATGGCTTAGTGGGTCAAGGACTTGTCACCAAGTCTGACAACCTGAGTTCAATCCCAGGGAGCAACGTGGCGGAAGGAGCCAATTCCCAGAACTCATACTCTGATCTCCACACATTTGCCATGGTGTGCCACAATGCCCCTAACCCACCACAAATAGTAAATAAGATAAAATTTATTTTTTAAATACAAAAATAATAACATAACATTTTATGGGACCTCTTGAAACTGAGAAGCTTTTGTATGGCAAAGGACACAGTCAATAAGACAAAACGACAGCCTACAGAATGGGAAAAGATCTTCACCAACCCCACATCTGACAGAGGGCTGATCTCCAAAGTATATAAAGAACTCAAGAAACTAGACATCAAAAAACTAAACAATCCAATTAAAAAATGGGCTACAGAGCTAAACAGAGAATTCTCAAAAAAAGAATCGCAAATGGCCTGTCTCTTATACACATCTAGATGTGTATAAGAGACAGACACCTGTCAGAATGGCTATGATCAAAAACACTGATGACAGTCTATGCTGGAGAGGATGTGGAACAAGGGGAACACTCCTCCACTGTTGGTGGGAGTGCAAACTTGTACAACCACTGTGGAAATCAGTATGGTGGTTTCTCAGAAAATTGGAAATCAATCTTCCTCAAGACTCAGTGATACCACTCTTGGGTATATACCCAAGGAACGCTCAATCATACCGCAAAGATACATGCTCAACTATGTTCATAGCAGCATTATTTGTAATAGCCAGAACCTGGAAACAACCTAGATGCCCATCAACTGAAGAATGGATTAAGAAAATGTGGTACATATACACAATGGAGTACTACTCAGCAGAGAAAAACAATGACCATATGATATTTGCAGGCAAATGGATGGAACTAGAAAATATCATCCTGAGTGAGGTAACCCAGACTCAGAAGGACAAATATGGCATGTACTCACTAATAAGTGAATACTAGATATAAACCAAAGGACAATCACTCTGCAACCCACAGATCCAGGGAGGCTACCTAGCAGGAAGGACCCTAGGATGACTGTAGCATAAAATAAGTTTGGGTTTTGCCCAATCACTGGGCATGCTTTANTGAAACATTTCACTATTAGGATAAGAATTTGTAACCTGTATTTATGTTCAAGCTATCTGTATATTATCTCTCCTGCAGTTGTACATCAAATGTTTTAATAATAATAAAAAATAATAACATAACATAACATTTTAAAGGTAAACAGTCAGTAGCATTTTGTACATTCATGACAGTGGACAATCACCTCCCTGTAGTTCTAGAATATTGTCATCTGCCAGAAAAGGGATCTTCCTGTAAGCACCCATTCACTCTCCCCATCCCCCGCCTCCCTGATAACCGTAATCCACTCTCTGCGGATCTGCCAGTTCTGGACAGTCACTGCACATGGGATCACAATGCGCAGCCTCATCATCAGTCTGTTTCTCTCACTTTCTATAATGTTTTCAAGGTTTGTCCATGTTGCAGTGTGTATCGTCACTTCATTTTTATGGCTAAACAGTGTCTCGTAGAGAAATATCATAACTATAATTTGTCACACATCGATGGACTTCCAAGGTATTTCAGATAGAAAGATGTGACATTTTTCCAATAGGTCAACAAATTCACAAATTGACTACATTAAAATTACAAACTTCTTTATTTTTTTTCCCTTCTTTGAGACAAGCTCTCTGTCCTGGAACACACTATAAAGCTCGGCCTGACCTCAAACTCACAGCAATCCTCCTGCTTCAGCCTCCACAAAACTTAGTATTACAACTGTGTGCCACCACTCACAGCTTAAGGTTAGACACTGTCACCATTACTCGTCAGAATGAGGCAGGGCTGGAGATATGTCTCAGTGTAGAGCATCTACCTGGCATGGACAAGGCCCGAGGTTCCATTTGCAGCAGTAGGAGGGTGCTACAAACTACAGGGTTGGGGGGGAGATGAATCATGGGTAAAACTGACAAATTATATCCAGAATATTTTTCAAATTCTGACACATCAGTGAGACCAGCACAACAGGAAAACAAGCACCACTTAGATACTTCAGGAAGAGGAAACCCAGCAGCCAGTGAAGTTGTGAAAAAGAACAGAGCCTCACTCACCACCAGGAAACCACAAGAGAAATCACTGTACTCCTAACTAGAAAGACTAAATTAAAAGAGACTAGAAGACCAACAGTGCAAGATGTTTGGGAGGGAAACTCACACCACCAGGGGAAATATAAATTGACCAATCATAGGGGCTAGAGAGATGGCTCAGCAGTTAAGTGCACTGACTGCTCTTCCAGAGGACCTGGGTTCAATTCCCAGCACCCATATGGCAGCTCACAACTGTCTGTAACTCCAGTTCCAGGGGGTCCAGAAAAGGGATCTTCCTGTAAGTTAAATAAAGTTATTTAAAAGTTAAATAAAAAAATTGACCAACTATTTGGAAAAGTCCAGTATTCTTTTTCTGACTTTGAAAGTCCATGTGCCAGGGTAAGGGATGTAGCTAAGTTGGTAGAGTACATGCCTAGCATGCTTGAAGCCCTGGGTTCAATCCCCAGCTCCACATAAACTGAGTGTGGCAGCACATGCCTGTAATCCCAGCACTCAGGAGGTAGAGGTAGAAGGATCAAAAAATTCAGAGGTCATTCATGGCTACCTAGGAAGTNTGAGGCTAGCCTAGGATACATGAGACCCTGTCAGAGTTATAGTGGAGAAATCGGGGAAGGAGAAAAAGGGAGACTTGGGTTGTTCCCACTTCAGATTATGATCAATAATATTGTTATGATGGCCCTGACTGGAGACCAGCAGTTGGTTATACTACAGCTATTGGTTTCAAGAGCAGCCTAAAGGACTGTCTTCCAATGGTTTAGTGGCTGTTCTAAACCCAAAAGAGGCTGAATTGCAATGCTCGGGAGGCAGAGGCAGGTGGATCCCTATGAGTTCGAGGCCAGGCTGCTCTACAGAGCTAGTTTGTAGGACAGCCAGGGCTACATAGTGAAACCCTGTCTCAAAACACCCACAGTTCACAAAAACAAAAAGTGATGATGTTGCTATGAACATACTCCCATTGTTGTTTTATACATATGCTTCATTTCTCTTCAGTGTATACGCAGTAATGGAACAGCAAGACCATATGCTAACACTACCTTTAACTTCTATTTATTTATTTATTTAGAGACGGGATCTCTCTACATAGCCCTGGCTGTCCTGGAACTCCCTATGTAGACCAGACTGTCCTCAAACTAACAGATCTTTCTGCCTCTGCATTCCAAGTGCTGGAATTAAAGGTGTGCACCTCCTTACCCTGCACCTACCTTTCACTTTTTGAGGAACTGCCAACCTGCTTTCCAGTGTGCACCATTTTATCTCTCCCTATTGCATTTTCTCAAGATTCCAATTTCTTTAAATCTTCACTGGCATCTTTATTTTGTCTCTTTTTGTTTGTTTGTTTTTCGAGACAGGGATACTCTGTGTAGCCCTGGCTGTCCTGGAACTCAATCTGTAGATCAGGCTGGCCTCGAATTCAGAGATCCGCCTGCTTCTGCCTCCCAAGTGCTGGGATTAAAGGTGTGCACCACCAATGCTTGACTTAAATTGTTTTTTAATATTTATTCATTTATTTGCCTATCTATCTATTTATTTATTTATGTTTTTTGTTTTTTGGGGTTTTTTTTGTTGTTGTTGTTGTTTTGTTTTGAGGCAGGGTTTCTCTGTGTATCTCTGTCTGTCCTGGAACTTGCTCTGTAGACTGGGCTGGCCTGGAACTCCTCAGAGATCTGCTTGTCTCTGCCTCCTGAGTGCTAGGACTAAAGTCCTGTGCCATCACCCTGGCTTTATTTTGTCATTTTAACTATGGCCATCCTAGTAGCTATGAAGTGGTATATTTACAGTGTTTGTCTGTCTATTTTTGATACAGTGTCTCACACTGTAGTTCAGGCTAGCTTGAGGAACTCATTGTGTAGCCCAGCCTCAAATTTGTGACAATCTACATGCCTTAGGCTCCCAAATGCTAGGATTATAGGCAGTCATCATCACGCCTGGTTCTGTATATCTTCTTTGAAGAAACAGTCAAAAACCCATTAGTTAATGAAAAGATAAACTATTGTACATTCACATGAAGACATAAAAGCCCACGCCTTTAGTACCAGCACTCAGGAGACAGAGGCATGCCTGGTGGATAGAGTGGGTTCCAGGACAGTCAGGGCTACACAGAGAAACTCTGTCTCAAGAAACAAACAAGCAAATGGGGGTGGGGGGGAGAAAGAAAGAAACAAAGAAGGAAACAAAGAGGAGGTACTGGAGAGATGGCTCAGTGATTAAGAGCACTGGCTGCTCTTCCAGAGGACCCAAGCTTGGTTTCCTGTACCATGTTAGGTGGCTCATCTGTAACTCTGAACTCCAAGGGCTCTGATGCTGTCAGGCCTCTGCACATGGCACAAGTTACAGATAAATACATACAAATAAATAAAACAATAAATATAAATAAAAAAGAAATTAAAAGGAACCTACTGGCACAACAGAACAGTCTATAGGGTGCTAGGCCAAGTGAAATAAGCCAGTTTTTAAAAGTTACAATACTGCTGATTACATTTTTTTCACTTTTTAAAATTACTTGTCTCTTTCTGTTCAAGATATAATTTTAAAATATATATTTTGGATAACTTTTGCCAGGCAGTGGTGGCACACACCTTTAGTCCTAGCACTCAGTGGGCAGAGGCAGGCAAATCTCTGAGTTC
Source organism: Neotoma lepida (assembly GCA_001675575.1). NCBI lineage: Eukaryota > Metazoa > Chordata > Mammalia > Rodentia > Cricetidae > Neotoma > Neotoma lepida. Next base: position 240,558 of record LZPO01044435.1, on the reverse strand, counting down.
GAGGCCAGCCTGGTCTGTAGAGTGAGTTCCGGGACAGCCAGGGCTATGCAGAGAAACTCTGTTTCAAAATAACAAATATATATGTATATATATATATATATATGTGTGTGTGTAACTTTCAAGTTTTGGTTTTGCTTTAGCTTGGTATAGGACTAAACTCATGGCCTTGTTCATGCTAAGCATGGGCTCTACTACTGAGCTGTCCCCGAGTCCCTTAGTTTAGATAAGCTCTTTATTAGATATATGATTGTCAAATGTTTTTTCCCCGGCATGTGGCACACACCTGTAATCCCAGCACTTTGGAAATGGAGGCGGGGGATCACAAATTCAAGACCAGCCTAAACTACATAGCAAGACCCTTTCTCAAAAAAATAATAATAATAATTGGGCAGTGGTGGCACACACTTTTAATCCTATTACTCGGGAAGCAGAGGCAGCAGATCACTGAGTTTGAGGCCAGCCTGGTCTACAGAGCAAGTTCATGGACAGCCAGGGCTACACAGAGAAACTCTATCTTTAAAAACCAAAAAATTAAAATAAAAAAAACTAAAAATCAATTAGTAAATAAAAATTGTATTTCTCAATCTGTGGGATATTACCCAAATTTAAGACTTACTATATAGCTGTAGTAATCAAGGCAGTGTCATTGTGGCTAAACATAGACATATAAATCAGTGGGACAGAATGGAGCCCAGAAACTGTCTTATAAAAATATGGCTAATTGGGCTGGAGAGATGGCTCAGGGGTTAAGAGCACTGGCTGCTCTTCCAGAGGTCCTGAGTTCAACTCCCAGCAACTACATGGTGGCTCATAACCATTAATAGTAGGATCTTGTGCCCTCTTCTGTCACACAGGCAGAACACAGTATGTATACATAATATATAAATAAATCTTTAAAAAACTATATGGCTAATTTGGGCCAGCAAGTTGACTCTGTGGGTAAAGCCTGTGACCAGAGTCCCATCCCTAGGATCCACATGGTAGAGGACAAGACCTGGCTCTCAGTGTTGTCCTTTGGCCCCAAGTTATGTGCCATGGCACATGCACACACAAGAAATAAATGAAATGTAATGAAAATATGACTAATTAATGTTTANACTCCTCTTGACCAAGAAGCAGAGAAGTGATAGCTAATTAGCATGGGTGGAGGGTGTAAGCCTGAGGATCGAATCCAGGGCCTCACACAAGCTAGGCAAGCACATATCCCCAGCCTAGCCAACTAAGTTTGTACCAATAAGTGTGAGAAATGAATCTAATAGAGAACTCAGAGTCTTTGCAACAATTAACCGTGGAGCAGATGTCCATGGCCAAAAGTAATTAACAGAGGCTTAACCCTNACACCTNGAACAAAAATGATTCAAAATGAATCATCTATACAAAAGTAAAACAAACTATGATACTTTTAGAAGAAAATATAGATTAAAAATCTTTGTGTTTTGTGGTTAGGCAGTGATTCTTACGAATTCTTTCTTAAACTGGGCATGGTGGCCCACCTTTGATCCCAGCACTAGGNAGGTAGAGGCAAGTGGGTCTCTATGAGCCAGTCTGGTCTACATAGCAAGTTCCAGGACAGCCAAGGCTACAATAGTGAGACTCTGTCCCAAAAAATAAATTCTTTCTTTCACTTAATTTAATTTAATTTAATTTTGAGATAGGGTCTCACTATGTAGCCCTGGCTGGTCTGGAACTTACTATTTAGACTAGGTTGCCCTCAGGGTCACCAAGATGCACCTGCCTCTGTCTCTTGAGTGCTGAGATTAAAGCCATGCACCACTACACCCAGCCCAAAAGAATGAGTTCTAAAATAGGAGCTTGATAAATTAGACTGCATCAAAATTCAAACTTTGGCTCTACAAAACTTCACGAAGATGAGGGTTGGGTGAGATGTCTCACTAAGTGGGTAGAGACACTTAGCACCAAGCTTAACAATGTGAGTTAGCGGTCCCCTGACTTCCACACATGTGTTGTGGCATATGCATACCCCTTCACACAAAATAAACAAATGATAAATGGAAAAAATTAAAAGATGAAATTAAAAAGTAAAAAACTGATAGAAGGTATTTGCAAACAACAAATCTGACAAAAAGAAATGCATCCAAATTGTACATGAAATACCCATAAGCCACCAGTAAGAAAGTAGCCTAATTTAAAAGTGGACAAAGTACTTGAGCAAGAGGCTACTGAAGATAACATATGGATGGCAAATAGCCACATGGAGAGATCCTCTACATCACTGGCCGTCAGAGAAATACAATTCTCAGCCACAATGTTACATCACTATTTACCTGTCAAAACAGCTAAGATTCCAAAACTCTGACAATTGACACACACAGGAATAGAAACCAGCAAAGACATTCATGAAAACGGTTTGTCATTTCTTATGAGGTTAAATATGCACTTTGTGTATGCCAGCACATCTGCTCCTAGATATAGATACATCTATAGACACGGAGATAGAGAAACAGAAACCTATGTTCGTGCACAGACTTCTCTATGAATGTTCAAAGCATCTTTCTTTGTAATAACCCCACACTAGAAACTTCCTTCAGGGAATGAAGGATAAACTCCTGCATATTTACATCATAAAATAAAAAGCAGCCAACAGCTGACACTGCAAAGGAAACCACAGAATAGCAGGCAAGATGAAAGAAGCCCGTCTTAAAGGCTACAACACTGTATGATTCCAGTTACACAAATCTTTGAAAAAGATGGATTAGCCTGGCGTAGGTCAGGAACAAGAGGAAAATGAAGCAGCAAGTGTGTGGCTGTGGGGGTTTCTGGGATGGCGGGGCTATTCTATATCCTGATTGTGACTGGGTTACATAAATCTATATACTTGTCAATTCAGAAGACAGTGAGCAAATCAACTTCACTGCATATTAAGGTAAATTCAAAGAATTCTTTGGTGCACCNGTCACCTCCTGGTGGGAGCAGACGTCCATACTTTTCCCTCAGTGCTGAGTGAGAGGGACTACCACTTTCCTTGGAGGAAACCCAAGAGTCACAGGAACTAGAGGACAGGGATGGCACAAACAATTTGTGTTTCTCAAATGAGTAAGGACAGTACAGATCTGGACACAAGGAATGACCTCCTGACATGGATGGGCCCCTATCTCTCCTGGATTCTGTGCAGGACCATGACCAGCACCCCTCCCCTTAGACCGAGGGGAGTGAGCAGGAGCGATAGCACTTGACCTCACAGTCCCACCAGGCCCTGATTCTCATTGTTGCTGTTTCTGATAACAGGCCCCACCCTGCAAGCCCCCTCCCCTCTCCCAACCAGTGGCCACAGCCTGGCAGGACCCCTGACTTTGTGTATATAAGGGGACACTGGGGACAAGCACCATCAGGCCAGCCCTGAGTGCATTCAGCTCCAGCACAGCCTCCAACACTCACCACCACCACCATGTCTCTGATGAAGAATGAGAGAGCTATCATTATGGCCATGTGGGACAAGATGGCTTCGCAGGCTGAGGCCATCGGCACCGAGACTCTGGAGAGGTAAGTGCAGGCACCGTGGCTTGAGTAACCAAGTGAGAAGCCAGTAAAAAGAGAGTGACAAGGAGAAGTTAATGGGGAGAAGACATTGAGAAGGAGCCATGAGGAGGGGATGGTAAGGACAGAGACAATGAGGGAAACACAGTGTTTCTGGCCAGTTACTGGCCAGAAGGGGACTGTGAGAGCAGTGCTTGTAAGGAGGGGGTCCAGGTGGGCCCGTGAGCTGCTAGAGGAGGTGGATTGGCATTCACAGCCCTTGCCAAAGTCCTCCACACAGCTCCACAAATCTTTGTTGAATAAATAGGAATGAATGGATGAAAGAAAGAATGGGAGGCAGTGGGCAGATACAGTGGAGCCTGGTGCAACAGGAAATAGTAACATCAATCTTGGGTTTTTTAAAAAAGATTTATTTATTATTATTATTTGTGTGTGTGTGTGTGTGTGTGTGTGTGTGTGCATGCGCATGTGCCTGGAGCACAGTGCCAGTGGAAGCTAGAGGCATCAGATTCCCTTGCACCTTAGTTACAAGAGGTTGTAAGTTCTCTTCAAGGGCAGAGTCAGTGCTCTTGAAGAGTGCCCACTGAGCCATCTCTCTAGATCCCGTTTTTGTTTTGTGTTTTGTATTATTTGATGTACATTTTTTGCACTTAATTTCGTTTTTTTAAATATATAATTTATTTTTATTTTGTGTTCATTGGTGTTTTGCCTGCATGTATATCAGTGTGAGGGTGTCTGGAACTGGAATTACAGACAGTTGTGAGCTGCCATGTGGGGGCTGGGAACTGAACCTGGGTCCTCTGGAAGAACAGTCAGTGCTCTTAACCGCTGAGCCATCTCTCCAGCCCCTGATTTCATTTCTTAAATGTTGCGAAAAATACAAAGAAAAGCAAAAATTTTGTTTTGCTTTTCTGTCTGGTAGGTCTTTGTGTACCCCTTAAATTTTGAGCCCAAGGCAAAAGCCAGAGGTCCTATCCCTCTGCCTAACGAACACCACAAAACTAACGCTTTCTCCCGACCCCCAGGCTCTTCTGCAGCTACCCCCAGACGAAGACCTATTTCCCGCACTTCGACCTGCACCACGGGTCGCAGCAGCTGCGTGTCCACGGCTCCAAGATCTTGGCTGCTATAGGCGACGCGGTTAAGAACATTGACAACCTCTCGAGTGCTCTGACCAAGCTGAGCGAGCTGCATGCCTACATCCTGCGCGTGGACCCGGTCAACTTTAAGGTGGGTTTGTGAGAATGGAGAGGGATCCCCGATCAGCAGGGAAGGACACAAAGAAGGAAAGCGGGTGGGGTCTCCGCTGCACTGTGCACTGAATCTCCCTTCCCGCCTCCGCAGCTCCTGTCCCACTGTCTGATGGTCACCCTGGCCGCACGCTTCCCGGCCGACTTCACCGCTGAGGTCCACGAAGCCTGGGACAAGTTCATGTCTATCCTGTCTTCCATCCTGACTGAGAAGTACCGCTAAGCGCCACCGCTACGACCCTCAAGATGGGCTACGACCCCTCTCCTCCCCCTCACTGAACCCTCCCTCAGGTCTTTCCTGTAGCCCGCAATAAATGGTTGAAAATAGAAATAACTGGTCCTTTGTTCTCAGTCTTGGAGGGAAACCGGGATGGGGACGCTACGAGATGCACCGGGGCTTTGCAGGAACATTGTGGATCCTAGTGCCACACACTGCTTGAAGGACATTCCTAGGGGGNTTGGGGAGGGTCTTGCGCTTGAGAAGCCTCAGAGTCACAGCACACGGGAAGCAGAGCATCCCAGGGCCAGNCCACGNAGGTCCTCGGTCAGACCTGCAGCTGGGCTTCTCCTCGCCTTCCCAAATCGCTTCGCACAGAGTGGTGGGTGGGTGTCAGGAATTCCCCAAAGTCTGACATCACAGCTCCCGCCGCCCTAGTAGCTGGGGGAGGGGATGTCCCTGTCCTTAAAGGAACAGAGGATTTCCTGGCNGGATTCTTTCTGACTCCCTCCTGACAGAGCAGTAACTGCCTTCATAGGAGTAATTATAGGTTCTGCGAGTTACTCACACACAGGATTGAGCCGAGCCCGTGCCAGAAGCCCCATCCGCAGGCCTCACTCCGGGCATGTTTCTGTGGACAGGTGGAGGGGCTCTGCCTTGCTGCTGAGCTCAGCGGATCAGGGCGAGCTGGGTAGGGGGGCTCTGATGAAGAGGAGGGGCCCGTGGCCAAACTCAGCACCCGGGAGTGAGGGCACATTGTACCTGACCACCGGCCACCAGGCACACTTAGAGGCGCAGCTGTGGAAATGGCGGGGTCTCCAGGGCCTCTAGGAAGCAGCCCAGGGCCAGCCCACGCAGGTCTTCAATCAGATCTTAGCTCTCCACCTTACCATGTCAGGGATGTAGGGCACAGGGCTCACCTGAGGTTTCCCCGGGGCGCTGAACAAAGTGCTAGGGTTAGTGGGAACCACATGGCTGCCCTGCCTGTTCACTGACTCCCTGAGGCACGCTATTCACGCTGTACCCCAAAACCAAGACTTTCCGCAACTAAATAAACGCCTGTCAGAGGTGCTAAGCCTCGAACTGTGCATGCTTGCGGCTATGTACTGTGCAGCATCTGGACCACCCGCGCACAGATCTGACAGGCTCTGGTGCTTCGGGTGGGCCCTACCACTTTTCCTGTGAGCTTATCCAGCCTACATAAGGGTCCAGAGCACAGCTGAGTGGGTTCAACAGAAGTTACTGTGGCTGAATAGCTGACTGTCTCTTTGCTAATCCAGTGTTTCAGGGTGGTACTGGCCTCCCTCCCATCTGCAGGGTGAGTTCACTGTGGAGATGCAGGCAGAGGGAGACAAGTTGTGTGGTGCTAACTGAAACGTACTGCTAAGTCACTGGCCTTGGTCTGTGCACATCTGTTAACAGAGGCTTCAAAATGGTGTGTGACATTTTGGAGAACTAGCCAAGACATATATATATATATATCTGTTGCAGAACAAAGAAGTTCAGTATTCCACAGAGAGGCCCCTAGAATTAGTAAATGTCCATTCAGGCTGGTCCTCCTATGCCCCTGGAGTGCCATGGGGCAGAGAGAGAGCTTGGATGGGGGCAGGGGAATGTATTCTTTTCCAAGAGAAATCTGGCACCAAGGCGTGGCATAGCATCCCAAAGCAGATCTATGTTTTCTCGTGTACTCATTCTCCCTTCATCTCCTCCTTTGTTGGGACTTCCAGCAGCTAATCCCTTGGACTTTTGTAAACAAATATGGAACCAAGCCCCTTGGATCAAGTATATAACCTGAAGCCTGGTAAAGTTGGGCGGGCCCAGACTTCACCTCCATTCCTTTCCACTCCTGTTCCTTCCCAGCATGCTCTCTCTGCAACAATCCTTGACCTGGAACAGGTTACCTCTTTCTCTGAACCTCATAGCATGGGGAAGTTGGGGACTGTTGGTGGCCACAGTGTGGTAGAGAGATCACATTGACAAGCTGGTTGATCTCATGCATGTCTGAGCTATCACTCAGACAACCATGAACTCACTAGGTTTTTCAAATTAATTTGAGATCACAGTGCATGGTAGATACTGGACAGTAGCTCCTCACCCCACCCTGGATACTTAAACTTTGGGGGCTCTTTTCCACGAGATATCTCAACCCTCCCCGGTTGACTGAGGAGCAAAAATCACAGGGCTCCTGTGGTTTGTTGGCAAAGAACAAAAACTAAAGAGAACAAGATTCTGAGGCTTTGTAAACACTGAATACATATGGTCTCCAGGATGACACCCCATAGTGTAGAGAGCACTAGACCCGGTCCAGCACAATGCCAGATCTGAAAAGGGATGCCTTATCNATGCCTCCCTGAACTGCTCCAGTAGCTGGCTGGTGCTGAGGACCTGTTACCCTGAATTGCCTGAGCACTAGCTGAGCAGAGAGAGGAGGGGANGTTAACACCCCCACCCCCATTGCTACAGGGACCNGTAACAGCTTTAGTCCTTGGGAAAACATGACAGAAGATAGCATGTAAGATTGCATGGCCAGTGAATTGGATCAGTCAGTAAAGGCACTTGCCACGAAGCCTGAGGACCAAGTAAAATCCCCAAGACTGACATGGTAGAAGGAAAGAATGACTCCCACAACTCGCACACACACCACAACAAAGAAACAAACAAATAAATAAATAAAGTCTGGGCCACCCACATAAGGATGGATTNTGCATTTAGCAGCTTCTAGAAACTATGCAAGAACCACAAGATACCAGGCACAAAGAGCCTGGGCTCTGCCTACACAGTACTGTGAGACTTAAAGAGCTGAGTCAAGCCCTAACCCCTCCCATCCGNGTGTTCCCAGTAAGGTGCCTCCCCAGATGAATGAGCTCAGCCCAGGAACCTGGCTGCACTCACACCCTACCACAGTACACTACCTCATCCATCTCCTGAACACTGTACATAAACGCACAGTGCTCCCCAGATCCAGTAGCTCTGGTTCAGACACAGACTCAGAAAGAACACACCATGGTTCTCTCTGTTGATGATAAGGCTGACATCNGNGCTATCTGGGACAAGGTTAAAAGGCATAAGGTTGATTACTGTTACNAGACCCCAGAGAGATGAGGACTCTCCTGCCCTCTCCCCTCCTCTGACTCCTGGGTTGAACACCAAAAGTCACCTATCAGTCCTGTTTACAGTCCCTAACTGAACTTCCCCTAACCTTTCCCAATGCCCTTTACCCACCACCACCACTTCTCTTCACAGGCTGTACAACAGCTTCCTCAGGACCTACTTCCCTAACGACAACCAGAACCCTGACTCTGTTCAGGTCAGGACCTGCNGCAGGGAGGTAGCCCATGTGCCGAGCCATGCAGTGGACCAAATGAACACCTTCCCCACCGTAGGCTCTGGGTGGACTACATGGCCACCAGCTGTGTGTGTCCCAAGCCAACTTCAAAGTCAACAAGCAGCCAGNGCTCAGAAAGATCAAGGGGTGGAGGTCTCAGAACTTGAAACCGGCCNCAAGGGTTTCAGAAAATGAAGTTCCTTGTGGCCAGAAGCTAGCCTCCATATACTGTTAAACCAGAACCTTGGGGTCCAACTCCTGCCCTCTTAGGCCNTCCTTCCATTCCACATCTGCATGCCCTGGGCTAAATAAAATCTGTCTGGGTGGCAACCTATGTGTCTNGGTTCTCTGTGTCACCGACAGGTCAGCAGTGACCATGATTCTACTGACTTGGCCTAAGGACCTTTCTGCACCTGCAATGGGGGAGGGGAGCCAGTGAGAACATCTGGAGAGAAGGGCTC